>CM070037.1:54949452-55004313 GCA_036250615.1 Ptychadena robeensis | reverse complement strand
TGCACTCCTCCCAATGCGGCTGGAGCGAGCCCTAAGCCATGGGCAAGCTTTAGGTAATCCACCGGCAAATGAGCCAGCGTGCGACATTGTTCCTGGCGCGGTATATTAGACCGCCTGTCAGTCTTGGTTTATTTAAAAAATGAATTCGAGTTTGAGCAGATTTTTGTGTTTTCTATTAAATTTGATCATTGAATGTGATTTTTAAAAATACTTAAGCGTTTGAAACTTTATATATTCAGGATGTCTACTAGACCTGTTTTTGGACAGATTTTGGTCAGTTACTGGCCTACAACACGTCTTTTTCAATAATAAACAGCGTAACGCTTTTGGTACAGAAATCTGGACCTCGGCGAAACGCTCAGGAGGTTAATAAGACAATTTAATAAATTAGTCCTTTTGTAGTGCAATTCAGTAAAGAAGCAAAAATTTAGCTGACCTTATAAAACAAGATAATCTTTACATCGGGGACATTAAAAAATATATCTAAGATATGAATGCCACAGATGTGTATTTTGTTTGATGTCACTAGATTCAATTGTTTGTGCAAAACTTAAGTCTAATTCCATAGGTTTTCCAATGTTTATAGAATATTTTAAGCCAAGCAAAACTTCCACAATTGTAGCTTTTTTTAAATACCAGGGTTGGCCCAAGTTTTTATTTTTGACCTCTTGTATGAGTTTGACATCCCTGCATTAGATGTTTAATCACCAATCACATTTTAGTTTTCATTAGCTAATTCTCTATTGTTAATTTTATACTTTTGTAAATTTGACTCTTTTGTTTTCACATAAATATGATCATTTCTATGGATTTTAGGATGGATGGCAGTGCCGAACTACATAAAAAGGCTCCAGACACCATCACAGACTGGAATGGAGGAGCAGTATGCTTGGGTCCCTCTGGATTTGGCATGTCTCCTCCAGCCTCACTTCGGGTCTTCCAGCCTTTCTTTGTAGATCTCACCCTCCCATACTCTGTAGTGAGAGGAGAGATATTTACCCTAAAAGCCTCTACATTTAACTACATGAAGCAGCCTATGAAGGTAAGAGGAAAAAGAAAAATGTAAATACCCTATTAAGGATTTATTGCTATGGAAATTTTTTTTGTTTTAGAGGTTTTCAAAATGTCCTCTCTGTTTAACCAATCCTGCAAGCTTGTTCTCTGATTTTGTGTGGATGAATTGTTTCAGTGGGTCCGTGATGACTGCTTTTTTAATAAAAGTGGCTGTATATGAACATAAAAAATATATAAAATTTAACTTTTGCCTACGATTAAAAAGAAATCCTACATTGCTGCACATGCCCAAAAAAGCTACTTGAGGGAATATTGATATTTACAGGTAGGTACCAAGCCAGGGCTGGCCCGCCACCTATACTCCATCCAGAATGGACTTCCGGAAATCAGAGAAGAATAGTTTTTTTATTATACAAGCATTTTTTTTTATGAATTAATGTATTGTTGTTAATGTATTATTAACTCTTTAGGAATGGGTAGGAGGTAAGGGAGACCTCTTCACCCATTCCATAGGGTAAGGCAGTATATTATTTTTATATTTAATATTTTTTTAGTTATCAAATGTAAAAATATATATAAAATGTAAATATGAATAATTTAAATAGTCAAAATTTTACAGAAAAAAATTCAACTTTCGGCCACAAAATAAACTGAATCATCTTGCAGAATTTTAAATGCAAAAAACGAATATAGTAAGTCAGCAGCATCACTGTGGAGGGAACACACTCTATAAAACAAATACATATTTAAAAAAAAAATTCAAAATAGAGTAAGGAACATAAATGGGTTTAAATGTTTTTACATATAGTCTGCTTTACACGACATCTCATTTATTGTAACAATCAGAGGTATCTTCAACAGCAGTATGTATTGTCATTTACAAATTGTCTCAGTAAAAACAAATACTAAACCTGTAGCTTAATATTTTTTTCCATATTTTAGATTCAAACCACATTGTACATCACTAGTGACCTTGAAGAGATGCCATGCGAGGAATGTCACCATAGCAGTTGCTTAGGGGCAGATGAGAGCCAAACCTTTTTCTGGAAACTGAAAGCCAAAGTTTTGGGTAAGACGTCATCTAAACATTATTGAAAGGCCTAAAAGAAATCAATTTAATTGAATTGTTTGACATTTTTTTGTGTGAATTAGATCAATTGAAAGTGATCAAAATTGAGCATAAAATCAAGTCTAGCTCTAACCCCACTAACCCCCCACCCCCCAACTTAACAAAAAGGCAATGTATGACTGCAAATAATGCATGCCTAGAAGCATGCACTATTTTTGACCCATATCCTCCTATGAAAACATTTTATATTTGCATACCTCCTTCCAGGCAGGCAGTTATGCTTTCGGGAATCTATATGCAGGTTACTGTCATCCCTTCCCAGCCTAAATTGCACACATATGTGCAAAAATTACAATGAAAATGGAAACATTCTCTTTAAACGTTTACAAAAGAAGCTTTAAAAAACCAAAGAACAATAATTACCAATTATTGCGGAACTTTAAATCAATGGAAAATTGTAAGTCTTATGGTCAGAATATGTAAAAAATATTGTTTTAGACCCAGACATCCTGGAAGCCATAGTTCTCAGGATACTAGTTGTTCCATTACCTCCAAGCCAAAAGGCCACTGCCAAAAGGGAGATTTTAGCTGTATTGGCACTAGCAGTATTCTCAACCATTTTCTGTACACTAACCAACCAGCTGGGTTAATTGAGTTTTAGTTGTGTATTTACATTTACATTCTGCATTGCAATACAATAAAATATGACATAGACTAATTTCTCCTCCCATATGTAAATAGGTTCTCATGGGTAAGTTGCTAGTGCCACATTGTAAAATATGTCTCTTCATAAGTTGGTCAGTGGCTTCAGAGACCTGACCCCTTTCCTGACACTGGCCTTTGGCTTGGCTGGAGGAATATAATGTAAATACTGCATAACCCAAACCTACCTGCTATGGGGTGTTTCTTATGGTGCGGTTTGTCTTAACCGTTTTGTCTTATATATCAATATATCAATATTATATATCAATATATTCTAGATGCAGACTCCAGTTGAGTGCCATGTTTGCTAAATTTGTAGGTGTTTTAATGTTTGATTTTTATTATATAAATGTACCGTATTTTCCACCATATAAGACGCACCGGCATATAAGACGCACCCAGTTTTAAGGGCAGAAAAAACAGAAAAAAACGATTTAACAAGTTTTCACATCAATTGGGATAATGCAATATTTTCAGTGAATGCAGTATCTAATTCAGCCAGCAGATGTCACTAGCAGCAGTAAACTCTCAGCTAGACGTCATCTCTACACTGTACACAGGAGGAGATGGTGCCAAGCTGTCAGTTCTCACTGTGCTGTGTGTCCGTGGGGAGTGAATGCTGTTCCCACGGACAGAAGAGAAAAGGTAGATGAAAGTTCATCTATACTTTTCTCTTCATTTCCTAAAAGTATAGATGAACTTTCATCTACCTTTTTGGAATTTAGACAGTTCAGATGTGAGAGTCGGCATAAGCCGGCATTTCACATCTGACAGCTTCTCCAGCTCCCCCAGCTGATTTCCATGCCGGGGAGCCAAGGTGCGACCACCGGCAGCCGGGGGTCGCGCATTCGGCGTATAAGATGCAGGCACTTTTTGCCCCCAATTTGGGGGGTGAAAAAGTGAGTCTTATATGCGTCCCTGTTATACAGTAGATATCTGCGGATTATGTTATGCAGCATAAGTATAGATTTTAATAAGCATATTGCCTCTTTCTAGGCCAAGTCAACATCACAGTGAAAACTGAGGCTCTGGACACAAAAGAAATGTGCAACAATCAGATACCTATCGTCCCCAAGCAGGGAAGTACAGATACAATTGTCAAGTCTCTACTTGTTCAGGTCAGTATGTGTAGGCCAAGTTTTATTCGAAAGTGTCTGCAGAATTTGGAAACATGTTCCACCCTTCTGTTCTTAAGCTTCTGTTAATATAAATTAAGGTTTAACCAAAAAAATACATTCTTGGCAGTTATTAATTCCATTTAAAATATGATGTGTATATAGGAATATAAAAAATATGATTTGATTATAGGAATAATGTAAAGGTAATTCTTAACCTGCCTAGCATTTATGACGAGCCCAGCTCGTCCGGAGTTTGTTCGAACTCCAGACGAGCTGGGCTACCATGAACACTGCATATCCCTGGAAAGCTGCAGCGATTTCCGTGGTTGTTTGACCATCCCTATCACGTCACGTGGCGTGGAAGGTTAGGGGGCAGCACAATAGACCTCTATGTTAATGGAGGGGTGTCGGCTTTCCAGCCCACATAGCATCATTATTTAGGTTGGCGACGTAGACAGGTGCGGCTGCATTTTTATGCAGTGTTATATGTGTACTGTCCCGATTGTTAAAATAAGGAGTTAAGGGCTTTCTTGATCCCGTCCCAGATCCTTTTTATATAAATTGACTCCTCTGACCCAAGTGTGATTCAGTTGAAGCAGAACTCGAGGAAATGACAGACACAGTGACACAGCATGTATGTATCCGAACATCTCCCAAAGAAGAATATGCAAGTCCTTTATTTATACAATTGTGTGAGATCACATGTCATACAAAAAGAGAAGAAAGCATTTCCGAAAATGGTCCAGACTGCCGATATACCAAACATTCACCATATGGATCCAATAGATAGACTTCCAGAAAAAGGTTTGAATTTCAGGATGGCAATGTATGCCAGCTTCAACATATGGAATCAATATTTATACGGAGAAATTCCTTTCCTAACGTAAAGAGGACACAAACAAAAACTTTTAATAGGAGAAAGAAATCTCTTATATAATGTTTTAACACTTTCAAACAATAACACTAATGTTTCTGTCATGTCATGAGAAACCTCCTTCCATGGACCAAACCTTGCTATTTTGTAGTCCAAACTATTTAAAATGGAGTGTACTGGTACTGGAGTACTGGAGTGTACTGGTGTACAACATTTGCACTATTCTTCAGAGGGTGATTTTGCTACTAAACCTCTATTTGCACAGATGACTTACCTTCATACAAATTAGTAACAGTGACTAAAAAAAGTTATAAAAAATTGTAAAACAAGCAAAACAGAAATAAAGCCAAAATTTAAGCAAAATGTATGCAACATCTTTCTGTCAACAACCATGATAAGTCATGTAAAAACTGCACCACTGCCTTAGTTTAAAACTTGGCATTAATTTACTCTGTTTTCCGAACATGACACAGCAGGGAGCTGTATCAAATGGATAAGCACCTTATCTGAGGATGTGCCTTGACGGTATAAGTTTAAATATAATACTCATCTTGTCACATGGTAAATAACACCCTTTTAAGTATGGATATAAATCTTTCTCTTGGAGTGGGTCATGGAACTGGAATTTATATGCCACATTGAATCCTCTATCACCTCAACTACAGGATTGCTATGCCAAACATAGAGACACTTAGGCTGTATGGTAATTTTTTGTAGCACCCTTTCTTTCTTTCTTTCTTTCTTTCTTTCTTTCTTTCTTTCTTTCTTTCTTTCTTTCTTTCTTTCTTTCTTTCTTTCTTTCTTTCTTTCTTTCTTTCTTTCTTTCTTTCTTTCTTTCTTTCTTTCTTTCTTTCTTTCTTTCTTTCTTTCTTTCTTTCTTTCTTTCTTTCTTTCTTTCTTGCCCTTCCTTGATAATTATTTTACAAGACAAAATTTCCTCAGTGTTTGGCATGGTTTTACCAATACAAAGATAAACCTCTCAGGATATTGTACTAGAACAATTCTGGATCTTAACTAGTTGTGTTTAGTATGTTTAGGGTTTTATTTTCTTGTTGAAAATGGATGTGCAGAGTAAACATGTCTTTAAATTCTATGTTTCTATGTTTTCATGTAAAAAAATGTAATTGCTCTGAAGAAATTGCAGAGGAAACACAAAATAACTAAATAATATATCCTTGTTTGTTTTACTGATATTTACAGCCTGGGGGTGTCCTAGTGGAGAAATCATTTAGCTCCCTGATGTGCATACAAGATGGAAAAGGTGAGGAACATTAGGTTAGGTTTGTTTTGTGTTGCAAATACAAAGCAGATGTTGGCTTTTGTTCTAAAACTTAATCTGAAACCAAAATGATAGCAGGAACCCCCATTGTCTTAACTGGACAGCTGCAAATGTAAATAAAGAGATATTTACATACATGTTTTTTTAATCAATATAAGTATTGCAAATTAACACTCCAAATTAAGTTTTGGATTTGCTAATGCTATTGCCATTGTGAATGATAACGAAGAAAAATCTTGTTCGGCATACTACAGAATTTAATATATATTCTGTTATCAATTATTTAATAATTATCATTTTTTTCCCAGAAAATTCAAAGACTGAGGAAGTTGCTTTGAAGGTTCCAGAAAAAATTCTGGAAAATTCCGAGAGAGCTTACATCACTGTATTGGGTAAGAGATATATTAGGGTCTCAGATATTCACTGACAATCAAAGGATACAGGTCTGCTTTCTGTATGTTAATATTCATAGTTAACCATTCATAATCATTTATTCTAAAAAGATGCATTGGCTTATGGCTACAACATCATTTCATAAAAGCAATCCAAGTGACCTGTTTTATCAGTTAGATTTATAAATGTAAAACAGAGTAACAAAAGCAATCCCATAATTTGTTACCAAAATAATATTTAGAGAGTTACTTAACGAAAAATACAGTTAATGTAGAGTAAGCAAAAAGAACATAACCAGCACTGCATGCTGTAAAGCAGACTTTCTTATTGTGAAGCAATTATATTACAAATATTTCACAAATTATTTTATTACAGGAGATCTGATGGGTACAGCTATGCAGAACCTAGACCGGCTGTTGGCCATGCCATATGGGTGTGGAGAGCAGAATATGGTTCTTTTTTCCCCTAACATCTTTATTCTGCAGTATCTGAACAAGACTCATCAGCTGACCGATCAGACCAAGAGCAAAGCCATCAGATTCCTGGAAAGTGGTAAGACATGTTATGACAGATTATCCCTCTTTTTGTTATTCGAATTTCAAAAATTACATAAGGTGATCAGCTCCCCAGATCAAAATAGAAGTATTTAAAAATATATATAGAAGTATAGAGTAACCCGGGGTGTGTCTGCATACAGGTGGATGTTTTATTGTATACTGCCTATGGGAGAGGCAGTACAGTAAGTTTTTCACAGGGTTGAGTTGCAATTAGGAGCTTATTAAGAACCATCTTCTAGAAAACGTGAAAAGGTTGCAAGCTGACCTAAGGAGCAATGCAGTCTATCTGTAATGCAGCATTATTATTATTCAGAAGTTTCCTGTCTACTATGCCGCTGTATCAAAATCATTTATTAAATTAGAAGTCCTCTTGGATTTAACACTACCTTCTGCATTCTGTTTTTTACTCCTGGTGCTATCCTCTTTTCCCAAGCTCCAAAACTGTGAACTTGTTAGGATTTAACATTTGCAGCGTGGCGGGGAGTTGAAATTGCTCACCTAAAGGGCTTCTTTAATGTTTGATATACTGATGAAGATGGTGAAACTATGGGCTCATTTATTACACTCCAGACTGCATGCCTTGTTAGAGTAGGAAAGAAATAAGTGTAAATAGTCTATTCCCTCATTAGCTAGTGCTCTTGTTGCAATTCCAACACTGTGTAGGCCTTTGCTGTATTCAGTTTGGACTTTGAATGCATAAGTAATGGCAATTCTGAATGAAGCATTCTATATGTATGATTATAAGTATGATTTTTATAGGATATCAGCGACAGTTGACTTACAAACGCAATGATGGGTCATACAGTGCTTTTGGACAGAATGACCCAGAAGGGAACACATGGTAGGTGCATTTTTCTTCAAGATATCTTTTTCAAGTGGAAATTCAGACAAAATAAACATATTAGGATTAGGATGTGATGGGATAAATAATTTTAGGCTCTTATTGCTTTATGTGTCATAAGCTTAAAGTTTTGCTGCTGTTTATCACAGCTAAAGTGTCTCATGTGACACCCAAACTTATCTGGTGCTGCTTGCACACATTTGTAAAGGCAAACAAAATTCATATTGCTCCAAGAGTCTCCACTGATGCCAACAACAAAATGCCAAGTCCAACATGCCACTGTAAGGGCTAATTCACTTGGTCGGCTGAAAGCTGTGCTGCTTTTCTAGCAACCCGAAATCCGGGGAACAAAACATGAAGAATAACATGAGGGCAACTGTCAATATTCCCCCGTTGTGTCACTGTTTTCAGAACGTAGGTCCATGTGTCAATCGTGCCCAACCAGTAGATTGCCCAAGGTTTTTCTTTGAATAGGAAAAACATGGAAAAGCCTTTTCAATAGACACATTGCTTGTCAATGAGGGGTATCCCCAGCATTATTTGACTTAGAGACATTGTAAAAACATTTTGATTACTTGCTTTACGTTATAACTACAATCATCTCATTTACAAGTTACAAGCACCTTAACACATGGTATTGCTCAGTGATCAGATAAGCCATGCCTTAAGATGAACATTGGGCAAAGAGATCAATGGTTCTATGAACGTCTGTTATTGTTTATGTCGTCCTAAAACTTAAAAAAAACCTCTGCCAGACACTTCCAAATTCAGCAGCAGCCAGACACTTCCAAATAAAACAGCAGCAGGCTGAGCTCTTAGGATACACTTTATAGAAAATAGAGAATCAAGCCTTAAAATCCATAAAGTAAGCACAGCATCCTACTCAGTACTTGTCATTTCTATGTATACAGTGCTGTAAAACTGCAGTCAATCTTCCCCTTTTACCGGCAGACCCACCCATTACAATGTCACACAGGAAACCTGCTGTGGGTATTCGATTTTAATATAGGACACTGGAAAGAGATTGTATTTTGAAAAATATATCATTAGTACAGACGTACTGCCCTACTGCTGATCTTGGGAGCTGGAATATATGTATTATGAGATATGGACTATGGTGAACTAGGTAAGATGTTGCTTGAAGCTGCGGTCTGATTTTATACAATTATTTGCAGGTTGACTGCCTTTGTAGCGAAATCCTACAGCAAAGCTCGGCCTTATATATTTATAGATGAAAGTCACCTCAACACCTCCTTCACCTGGCTACAGAACAATCGTAATGAGTCAGGCTGCTTCCGCAGCGTCGGAAGACTTTTCAATAATGCAATGAAGGTGGGTTCCTAGTAAAGTTGACACTGCTTGGGCAGAGCTGGCATGTAAAATTATATAGGTGAGGGCCAAGAACATGAGAGAACTGCAATGTGTCCAGTATGTATAGAACTTACCCTAATGAGGAGGTAGCATTTACGAACAGGGGACAGAACCTGTTCTAAACTTGACTTAATAAAAAATACAAATAAAACATCTTAAATAGGTTAAATAGAATCCTGCACCATTCACCTCAATTACTAGGACTTCAAAGTGTGTATGTATGGCTTGAGTATGCTGGCTTGAAATGACAGTACAATACAGCAGAGAAAGCAGTTGGACATCATTGTATCATGGGCACTTTTTGTGAAGAAAAGGAGATGAAAGACCTGAGGGTCATTATGGGACCACCCCAAACATACAAAAAGTGTTAACATTTAATTCCTGCCATTTGTACTCTTTTTTTCTTGACCTCTCTTAGGATAGTTTTATTTATTGAAAAGCTTAACTTGTCACAGTTACAATGTGACAAATATTGCTAATGTTGACCTGCAGTTTAGGTGTGGAATAATGTGGAAATACACAAAGGAAACTGGACCCGAGAATATGTATTTTAAAAAAATGTATGGATATTTATAAAAAAATGATTTGATCATAATAGATCCATATAGACACAACCCAGCAAATGTGTAAAAAGTGGTAAACCAACTACGGAGAAACTGAAGTTTAAAAATGTGTGACTCCTGCGATGTAGCTAAAAAACATCCCAGCATTCAGCATCGAGTGTTGAATAATCACTGTGGATTTATAAAAGACTCCCCATAATTTACTCTGCTGTTAAACCATTTAAGTTAAGTCCCAACAGCAGGGATACATTTCCTGGGGATTTCCATGAACCAAGGTAACGGGAGAACATCAAAGTTGTTGCCTAGGTAGACTATGCCTCCTACAACCACCATTGGAAAAATTTACTACTGTTCAACTTACTAACCACTTAACAGTGTTTAATGTAAGACATTGATTGGGTTAATATTATTATTATTATTAATAATAATAATAATATCTAATTAGGCCCAGTATTTCTACAGCCAAACACCAACCAAAAGGTACATTGGCAACTAAGTAATAAATCAGCCAAGAAGCAATTGTATGTAAGCAATTTCCGTTGGATTTTCCAGATTCTACCTATGTAAATCCACCCAATACTATGCACCACATGGTATTCTAGCTTTATAAAGCAAAAGTTGTGTTCATATTTTAAGGATGATTTGTGTATTACAGGGAGGTGTGCAAGATGATATCTCTCTATCTGCTTATGTAACAATTACACTGCTGGAATCAGGTTTATCCCTTGAAGTAAGTGACAAAATGGGTGTAATTATTGCATTTAACTTTATTGTAAAGATTATGAGTATTGTAAACAGTTATATGTATTTTAGAAGCATGGAAATTGGCATGTGCCAATATTAGGATCCAGAACAGCATCAAAAAGTCTGCAGTCAAAGCAGTTGCTGATGTTGATGTTTTATTGAGGTTGTTTTGCAAGATATCTCACAGGCTTTTAAATTTTTTGACCCACTACTGCAGATATACTATGCCCAGGATAAATGAAAACCTTTACAGACTGCAGTAATACGATTATATTAGATTATACATGTTTTAATGATGCCTTTATGATAATTTGATAAGATTTATTAAGGATAGTAAGAAGGGACAAAACAGTGTCACCAGTTAGCGTCCATGTTTTACTCATTTCAATGGCATGAGCAGTTCCTTTCATTTTCCCAACATAACCATTATAATTCCCAAGAACACTATCCTACCTGTCAACCCTCCCGTTTTGGCTGGGATAGTCACTTTCTTTAAGTGGCTTTCCCGGCCATATCCCGGTTGCAAGAAATCATGGATTTTTTCCAGATTCTTGAAATCGCACTAATTTAGCAGGTAGAGGGCATTACTTTCCCTGCTAATGTGCCACCCCACACATTATGAGCACACGCAGGGAGGGACATTAGCAGGGAGAGTAACACCCTCTCCCTGCTAAAGCAGCCAAGAGGTAAGCCCGGCACTGGGAGTGACGGCAGTGACATCACTTCCGGTACTTGAAACGAGGAAGAACAATCATCCGCATAACAGAAGTGACGTCACTGACGTCACTTTTTGTATGTCCTCCTTTTTTGGGGGTTTTAAGTTGCCAGCTATGCAATATATGATGATGTCTCAAAACCCACCATGGGCTAGCCAGCATCCCATAATATATACAAAAAAGGAAGAAACGAGGTGTGACAAATAGATCACACCATCGGATCTGGATACCCTCCGAAGAACAGAGGCAAGGGGACTTTAAAGGCTAGAATTGCATATTAGAGTATGATGGTAATCAAAGGTCACTTCATTTGATTAAAAGATTTAATATTCCATAAAAATCAATGTGTATATCCATTCATGGTACATAAGTTGGCACAGTGCCCATGAGTCATTGATGGAGTGTTCAACCATCCTTCCGCAGAGTTAACCCAAAGTGTTGACAGAATGGATCATCCCAAAATGCTATTCAATATGCAGGAATGTACTGTAAGCTTGTACGTTATCAATGAAATAAAACATCAGGAATGAGAAGGAACAATGCATATTTAATCCTGGAAGGTCACTAAAAAAACCTGTTACTTTTTTGCTACAATTGCATTGGGCTGTTTTTCTGTTGAAAATGATAAAATTATGGCTGTAGCTTACTACAAAGTTTTCCTTTTTCAAATCATTTCTTATTGCCTATCTTAGGCTATGTTCCCACATAGGCGATCAACCACAATTGTCGCACGCGATTATTGCGGCTGATCGCCTCTAGTTGAATGGGCTTGTGCTCACTAAAGGTCGCGATCAGCCGCTGGCGGTTGTGGCCTGCGATCTGAAACACGGGTCATCGCTCTCTGATTGCGGGCCATGGGCAGTTGCGGCCACAGGCGGCTGATCGCCCCTGATCTGAAGTGGTTTTTAACAGTGCCCATTCAAGTCTATGGCCACAGTTAAAATCGCTTGTCACTTCAACCGCACCCATTCACTGTGTATGGGCGCAATCAGGCGGAGAGGGGCAAGATGTCCTGCCCCCCCCCCCACTTTCTGGCTAAAATTACTCAGCCATGATTCTATACGCGGGAGCTAGCGGGAGATCACTGGGTGCTAGCTAGCTGCGATTAGAATAGCCAAGTGGGAATATAGCCTAAGATATATTGCTGGTTGCTGTTCTGTATCCTGCATGCTGGACAAACAAAGTGGGTAATGGTAATCTAAATGTTATCATAATTCCAGGATCCTCTGGTCAGAGATGCCGTTGCCTGCCTGAGAAAGGCAGCCGTGGAAGTGACCAATGTATACACCATGGCACTAATGGCTTACGCCTTTACTTTGTGTGGAGATGATGGGCTCAGAAAAGACTTAATGAGTAAACTAGAGGCTAAAGCAGTGGTAGGCGGTAAGTTATCAGTTTATCACAATAAGGAGAAATAACTAGATTTTCCATTTGTGTTTAAGAAGTTCGTAATGTTTAAAAGGTACAATATTGCCATTATATTTTGCCATGCTTGTCCTGGCTTGGCCTTCAATGTGATTGTATCTCCACTCTAATGTATTGTACAGCGCTGCGTAATATGCTGGCGCTATATAAATAAATGTTAATAATAATAATTGCTCCTAGTAGTAACCTGGTGTTCTGCACTTTTTTTTTCCTTGAGCTTTTCATTTGTCAAGATACTGTATCTCAAACAGCCATCCTGATAATAACAGATTTATCACTATAAACCTGTTCACAAAAAAGTTGACATTTGCAAATGGTGTCAGATATGTTAAGGGCTCATTCAGATAGTCAGTAGGAAATATGTATATTTCTACCAACCTATTGCCCGAAAAACTCAACCCTGTGATTTTCAGCGGTTCACTCATAGGGATAACATGGGGACAGTTGTTCAGTGATTGACAGCCATCCCCTTACTGATGCACATGGCGGCATGGTGTTTTTTTTAGGTTGGCTGCCGAGTGTCCTGAAACGATTATCTGAATGCAGAGTTACTTCTGATGAATAACAAAGAGCACAGAACCCTTCTGTTCTCCATACTTCTTTTGAATGAGGTACAGAGCACAAGTCATTTCCAGCTGTGGCAGAATCAATGGGTATTTTGTGCACTTATTAAACAGATATATTTAAACCATTTTAATGGTATATTCAGCAGACAAAATAAAAGAAGATCATTATTAGGGTTTATATAGATTTAGGGCACATACTAGAATAATCAAGTCTGTTATTAGTGTCGATTGCGAATATTCAAATTGCTAATTTTTATAGCAAATATTGGTACTTCGTGAAAATTTTATATATATACATATATATTTTATTTATTTTATTTTATTTATATATATATATATACCTTTAATCGAGAATATTTAATATTTTTTACATCAGTACCCGGTGCATTGCACTTGTAATATGCACATGTACAAGTGGCGATTTGCGAAATGAAGGTAATAATGACTAAAGAACACGAATTCTTAAATATACAAATTTATTGAGAATATTAGGCAGAACATTCACAATATTTTGCAAATATTAATATTTTAAACTATTAAAAATATTTTTTTCTGCATCCAGACATTTAGCATTCCGTAGCAAGATGTCATCATAGCCACAACTATAATATTGCTTGTTTAAGTTACACATGGAATTTTGCTTGAGCGCATACAATATTAATATTTCTGAGGACAAGGCTAACTAAAAGAATCCACAATAAATTCATGTGGCTTTACCTACAGTAGTTATTCAAGGCAACTGGATTTGCAGAGGTATTATTGGACATGATTTGCTAGACCTCTGACTGGCTTTCTCAGCCAAATAACTTCAGCAAGTCCTATGACTGACTCACTAATGCAAGTATACCAAGTATTGGTTTTGCATGCACCAACTGTAGGGAACATAAGGTTTACAAATAAATTATATTCTAAGTAATATGTTTATGCATCAATATTATTATAATTAGGTATTTATATGGTGTCTACATAGTATGCAGTGCATTACAGAGTACAAAGTTATATCATTAACTGTCTTTGTGACAGTACCTCTTTTTTCCCAAAACTGTCATTTGTCAAACCTAATGTAAACCTCCTATTTTATTTCCAATGTGCTGTTATTCAAAAGTCAGATGACCTTTATGATTGCAGGCATTGTAAACAGGAACTTCATGCTTCATTTTTCCCATTTTTAAGCACTTATTCTTAAGCACTATCTTACTTTGTCTACGGGTATATTTTAGATGTTCTATCTCATCAAAGAACATCTTCTGGTAGGATTTGTAATTTTTATTTTTTATTTTTTTATTTTTCCTAAAGTTGGACAGATTCACTGGGTTCGTGATGCTACTCCTCCAAAACAAGAGTTATACTGGTACAGAGCCCCATCTGCTGAGGTTGAGGTAACCTCCTATGTTCTCTTAGCTGAACTCTCTGGCTCTAAACCCGACCTGGGCAAAGCAGCAAAGATTGTTAACTGGCTGAGTAAACAGCAGAACCCCTATGGAGGCTACTCATCTACCCAGGTAATCCATAAAAGAGAACTGTGAACTCTTGTTAAGTGCTGTTAGAAATAAAATGTATATCAATGTGCACAACCTGGTGACATAAAATGGGGACATTTCTGATTTCCTTTGATTTAATTGATCCAGATTTTGCGTATAGCCAAATACCAAACTGGTTGTAACTCAAGGGTCCGCTTTACTGACATATGGTATATAAAGTGCTAATACTTGCAGGAGCTCTGAATTATCTCTTCTACAGTCAAATGCTAACTGTTGTAAATGTGCAGCATGTCTTCCATACCCTGTGAATTCCATATTGCAGAAAAGTCTTACAGATAGCATATTATATGATGGGTCTGGTCTATAGTGATGGCCGAACCTCGGCCATGTCCGTCCACGAACGGGCGGAGCGGACTCTTAAAAAAGTCCGCCGTCCGCCCGTTCGCGGACAGATTCAAATTCCCCGCCTCTAGGCGGGGAATTTAAATCAGAAAACCCGGATGTGACGTCAGTGACGTCACATCCGGTGGCTGGAACGCATCTTGGAACGCATAGTTACTGGTGTGCTAACCGGATGTGACGTCACATCCGGGTTTGCGAGCCGGTTTTTCACTGAAGACCGGGTTCTCTACCCGGTCTTCAGTGAAAAGATTCTTCCTGCGGCGGGATCTCGCTGCTTATGATCCCACCGGAGGAAGAATAGAGGGCTCCTTCTCGCCGGCGGACAGGGCGGGTCGAACACCCATACTGTCCGCCGGCGAGAAGGAGGGCGAACATGCTTGTTCGCGGCCGAACTGTCCGCCTTGCGGGCAGTTCGGCCATCACTACTGGTCTATCATGTCTACTTGGAGGATCACTATAGGCTTACTGTCTTTTAGAGTCATGGGGGTATAGTGGGGAGAAGATAATTTGCAATGTGTTACAGTACACAATGTTTACTAATTGCATCATAGATTTTTTACAATAAAGGTGAGAAAATGTAAAAAAAAGACTCCTAGACATTTATTAATAACCATATCTCACTTCTTGTCTGCTGACTCCTTTACCAGACAGGAAATGGAGGGATCTTGACAACGGAAATGCAGGCAAAATAAAAAAAAAATTTCTTGAGTAGATGAATAGGACTCATGCTAAATGTTTACTTATAATTTCATACTAATTATGTTTTAAATCTTGTTTCTTTTGTAGGACACAATTGTGGCTCTTCAGGCTCTGTCTAAGTATGCAGAGATAACACACAGTGATAAGGGAGATATAAGTGTGACTGTAACTTCTAAGACAGGGTTTTTGGAGAAGTTCCATGTAGACAACAATAACCGACTCCTCCTTCAGAAGGCGACACTACCAGCCATTCCTGGAGAGTACACAGTGACGGCCACAGGAATTGGTTGTGCCTTTGTACAGGTAAGCATTTAAAGTGCACCTATAGTCTGAATATAAAAATTAACAAAAAGTTGAAAATCCGAAAAAAATATACTCACCTGCTGTCGTCTCATCTGTGTGAATTGGCAGTTTGCCTGAACCCATTTGGGTGGGAACTGTGATCAGGCATACTTACCGATCATCGTCAGACTCTGCAATCACGTGTAATGCCGAAGGGGTGGCGTCATAGACCTGCATGTGGTGGAGTCTGTGATGGTTTCCCGGACCACATGGCCGGAGTCATAGATGATGCCGGCATTGTGTATAGAGGAGGAAGGAGGACAGGATAACACAGCAGATTCCTGTGTACTCTGCTTTGATTGCCCGTACCATGGCGTGATAAAGGCATATCGCCAGGGAGGTCAAAGTCTTCCGGGGTTAGTAGCTGCATTAATGCATATGGTCACTAGAGGCTGCTTGATATATTGTTTTCAATTGGAGCTAGTAGCTTCACTGATTTAGCCACATGATTATGTGACTGCTTTATGTATCTAGACTTGGATTCATAAGGTGAAGTGAGAGAAATGCTGCAGAGTTTTTTTTTTTAAGAGAAAAGAGGGCCAACAAGAGACAATCAGGAGATGTCACCTTTTGGATAAGAATTTTTCTCCTTTTTTAACAGTTCATCACAGTAATAGGGTGTTTGGTAGCAAGGGACATGAGGTGAATTTGGTACGCTAGAAGGCTATTGAATACCATTTGAAACAGATCTTCTCTTCAATAAAGCAAACCCATCATTTTACCATTTACTGGCAGATGCCCTTGTAAAAAAGTGGAATCAAATGAATGAAACTCACCATGCCAGGTGATCTTTAGTTTAAAACCATTCTTTATTTCAACCAGGCTAAAAACACAGGCAATACAGATTTGTAAAAACTTCTTTTCCACTGACATTCACAAGGGCTCCTCAATGATTAATTCCTGGTGGATGAAATATGTCAGAGGCAAATATTCTGTGTTTTTGAAGTATGTATTGCTTGTGTGTGTGTTTTAGTCTGTATAAAATAATGAATTGTTGTTAAAGGAAGCATAGCTTGGCAGGGTGAGTGTGTGCCCATTTATTTGACTAAAATCTTTTGAGCTACTCAATGTGCGTCTGAGGAGTCTTCATCTACAGAGCTGGGTGGTGACCTGGAACTGCCGATAAGTTACTGTGGACCACTAAGAAAAAATATATAATGTAACACAACTAATCAGTTACACTTACGCAGCATTCAGATGTGTGCTCCCCAGACTACTGCATCCGGTGTTTGGGGGCTTGCAGGTGCCCAGGGAGCCCGAAAAAGCTCCCTAAAAACTCCTAATGTTGCATCTTGCCGGCTTTAGTGCCTCCTGGCTTCAGTGCTTTCTGTGAGGTGGCATTTTTTGACCCCCATGTGAATGCTACCTTATAAATCTGGTCTCTCCTACTGCCTAAAAATGACCAGTAAAGAAGTAACATGCTGATCATCTGTTTGTTTCTTAAACATTTGCCTGCATTTTAATTAATGTGTGTAATGTTATTAATTATACTGATTTGTTGTTGTGTATAAAATGTAGTCTTAATATATTTGTTTAACAGACTGTCCTTAGATACAATACTCCTCCACCTAAAACCGAAGCTGTATTTTCCCTTCATGTGAAGACTAATTCAAAAACTGAATGTCTCGGAAAGCCAGTGAAAACTTTTGAAATTGAAATCTTTGCGGCGTAAGTTTTTACTTTTAATGTTGATTTGATAAAAGGTATCTTGAGATCTAAAACCTTGGGGAGGGTCTTCCTCACAGAGAGGCAATTCCTTCAGCATTAGTGAAGTGAAAAGCATGAGGAGCCCCAAACTCCTGTAACATTGTACATGCACTACAAACCACAACCATTGTTCATATTAGATGGGCTTTTAAAGCACTCTATGAATTTAACAAAAGTTTATTGTCACAAAATGGACTGTGTCCATTCAATAGAAAATATAAAATTGCACATTTACGTTACATGTTTAACCTCCCTAGCGCACTGCTGAGGTCCAGATTTCTGTACCAAAAGTGCACCATAGACTTCAAGGGTAAAGTACAAAGGTCTAATATACATCCTGAATATAATAATGTTTACAACAAACAATTATGTAAAATAAAAAAATAAAAAATCACACAAAAATCAGGGCACAAAGCTATGCTGCTATGTACTAAACATCGCCCAAATAAAGTCACTGGTGCCCCAGATGTGCCCATTTGCAGTTAACCCTCTCTAACCTGGTGTGATGAAATCACACCAGGGAAGAGAGGGTTACTGCAAATGGGCACATCTGGGGCACCAGTGACTATATTTGGGCGATGTTTAGTACACAGGTGCACATTGAAAGCAGTTTTCTTCATAGAAAACTGCTTTCATGTAATTTACTTTTCAAATCTCCCGCCATCTCGTGTTGCATGAGGGGGTCTCAGGGCAGGGTGGCCACTGCACCAGCTTAACATTTACAAACAAAGTAAAGGATATTTTACATTTAGGATTTACATTTAGAGAATCTTGGGTCATGAGGTAGGGTCCATCCCTGGCTCATATTTCATCTGAGATTTTAAACAAAAAAAGAAAAAAATCTGAGTTATTATTTTTACATGAATTCATCAAAATACTACTACAAATAGATCACATTGTTTCCAGAAATAAATCACACATAGGTGACCATACATCATCTATTACCTAAACTGTTTGGTATTACGCAATGTTTAATGTTCCCAAAAGCTTAGGATAATGGCTTAATATTTCACTTTAAAGGAGCACTCCCTTCTCCATGGTATTAAAAACTATAGAACATTAGTTCTGACAAAATAGCGGATCCTTTAAATAACAAGGATTTGTTGTACTTGATTTTAAGTAAGTTTGTATTGGTTGTCCAATAATGTCCAATAATCTTGTAACAGATTAGAGCAACATCGGGTGCCGTAAACGCCATAAGTCTGAGGCTCCACTGCACCTTTTTTCAGGTGCATCTAAAAGAAAGATTATTTGAAACAGGACTGTTCACCCAGACATGGAACGATTGGGACACACCAAAAATGCCCCCTATAAGCTTCAGCCTATAAGTGCAGGTGGAAGTGATCACAATTAGGTTACGTGTACCTGCAATGTGCGCGCAGCCCCCCAGGGCACATTTCTTATAACGCTTTAAGCCATACGGGTGCTCGCCCATGCAAAACAATCGGCCCACTAGGTCCACTAAGTTCTGCTGAATACACTGAATACACATTAGTTCTGACAAAATAGCGGATCCTTTAAATAACAAGGATTTGTTGTACTTGATTTTAAGTAAGTTTGTATTGGTTGTCCAATAAAGTAAACATTAGGGGGAATAAGCCAAGAATACATACAGAATTTTAGGTTCATTACATGTGATAGTTTTACATTTTTTAATGATGTGTTAATGCACTATAAAGGTGTAAATTCATTATTATTCAGATTGGAAGCCATTGTGAGCATACTCTTTCTGGAGAAAGAAAAAGCTCATGTGGCTAATTACGTTTCTTCTTTTTACAGGTATACAGGTTCTCGGGAGGTATCCAACATGGCTGTAATAGAAGTGAAGATGCTATCTGGATTCATTCCGATAAAGAGTACAGTAAGGCAGGTGAGTACTTTGAGTTCATTGGCTAATATATTAGTGAAATTTCTGATTTTGCTTAATAGATGGATTGCAATGCCTATTTGTCAAACGACTTAAGCCGCTCGATCACCTATCCGATCGATTCCGGGGATTCTGGCAGGAATCGCAGGTGTGATCGATCGGCCAATTAAGAGAATCCGATCGCTGCATACCACCTTGTCCAACGGATTCCGGGACGATTCCGTGTCCGATTGTCCACCTCACAAATGGCAACTCCCCCTGATCTGTGCAGAATCGGATCAAAAAGACCAACATGTTGGTTCTCTGTCAGATCCGATTCTGGGCCCCTGAACGATCGGACGTGATCGATCAGACAAGGTGGGCTGCACACGATTCCGGCACGATCGTTTCGCGTGCACGCGCCCGGAATGGATCGGCCCGGAATCCGGCCGGAATCCGACCCGTGTATGGGGGCCTTTAGATGTAAACACAGACATCACAAAAAGGAACCAATTTAACTATAAATTCACTAGGATATTAGGAATTATTTGCCCCTTTTTTGCCACTATAGGCATCATCTCAATAAAATATAGGTAGCCCCGAGTTACAGCCATGAAACTTAAGAACAACTCCTACTTTACAAAGTTGCAGCTGCTCCTTCATCTGTCTTGATGTTCAAAGCTGGCTCTTCATTAACTACCACGCAGCCTGGGGATGACACAAGCAGTGGGTGGATGCTGGAGGAGGGTCATTTTGCGGCTTGATCCAGCAGCTTTGGCTGATAAAAAGGGTTAAACACTCTATTCATTGAATGGGTGACTGAGCATACAGTTAAGCTAGCCACACACGGTTCAATTTTGATTCAATCAATGCTCGATTAGATCGAGGAATTCAATCATCTAATCGAAAATCGATCTTAATTGCATCAACATACACCCCACATTGAGTTTGCCATTGTGGTGAGATTTCGATTCCAAAATTTTACAAAAATCGTCGATTTTGGTATGGAAACGATTGAGGTTCAGATTGAAGTGGTCTATGTTATGTATATCTAATCTAATCGATCCAGGAGAAACACCACAAACATCGACGATTATAAAATGATTTTGGTACAATCGATGATGATTTTCCAACATGTCCGATCAAAATTCGATAAATTTTTCTGCCTTCATCGAACAATTATCGTCGATCGTACCATGTGGGCATTTCTCGATTTTCGTTCAATCGATGAAAAAATTAATCTAATCGAGCATCGATTGAACCAAAATTGAACCTTGTGTGGCTAGCTTAAGTGGTAACCCAGGGGCCTTAGTCACTGGGACCACATCTATTATTTCTGTAACCAATAAAAATGATATATATAATATAATGACAAACATCTGTCCAAACTGCATTTATTAAAATAAAGTACCTGTTCCCACTACAGTATTTACTGTCTATTCTAACTTATAAAAGTTCTTGACTTTATTACAAGTAGCTTACCACAAGCATCCTATTCAAACTAAGGTTATACTTCTGTGTTTCCTCCGCCTTTGTTCTACAGCTGGAGAAGGATAAAGTGGTAAAAAGAAGCGATATCCACATGGATAAAGTAACCTTGTACTTTGATCAGGTAAGATGTAAATTGCACCTCATGTAAATTATTTTTGTTTTGTTTATAACTATATTTAATGCAAAGATTCTGCATATCCCTTGTTGTTAAAACATTTCTATACACATTCCCATGTATCTATTTTACATATATTGACATGTACGTTCTTGTAAACTATCCCATTGGATATATTGTATTCTTGCTGAAACTTAGCTTGGAATTTCTGGCCCTTTCATTTTTGAAAATGTTATTTATATTATATTTATTATAAACAGCATTGATGTCTCTTTTTTTTACACAAAATGCCTGTCTTTACCTTTAAGTTGGACCGCAACCAGACGCATCTATCCTTTATGGTGGAACAGGACATTGAGGTCACTGATCTTAAAGCAGCCACAGTAGTGGTGTATGACTACTATGAAATCGGTAATGTCCATCATGTCTGCTGGATACATTGTAACAGCCTTCTTGACCAATTTAATTTACTGTATTTTTCGGACTACGAAACGCACCTTTTCACCTACAAAATCGGGAGGAAAGGGTTCGGCGTCTTATAGTCCAAATGCGGGATCACCGTGCTGAGTTGTCTTGGCTCCCCCCCTTCACACCCGGGGACTGCAGCTAGCTGATCACAGCATATGTGCAGTTCAGCTGCAGCCCGGCCACTACTTTGAATGGAGACCCATTCAAAGTAAAGGATTTTGACCAAGGTTTTCTGACATGTTGGAAACCCGTTTGGTCGAGTTCCTTCAAGCAGGATCCGTTGATCATGCTCGAAGAAACCGTGGATGGCTCAAATCTTGTAACAGATTAGAGCAACATCGGGTGCCGTAAACGCCGTAAGTCTGAGGCTCCACTGCACCTTTTTTCGGGTGCATCTAAAAGAAAGATTATTTTAAACAGGACTGTTCACCCATACATGGAACGATTGGGACAAACCAAAAATGCCCCCTATAAGCTTCAGCCTATAAGTGCAGGTGGAAGTGATCACAATTAGGTTATGTGTACCTGCAATGTGCGCGCAGCCCCCCAGGGCACATTTCTTATAACGCTTTAAGCCATGCGGGTGCTCGCCCATGCAAAACAAGCGGCCCACTAGGTCCACTAAGTTCTGCTGAATACACTACAAAACATAGTGGAACCTCAGCCTTACTGTCCTTTTACGAAACTTCAATAAAGATGATAGATGAGCAAAATGCTCACCCTGAAAGTGAAAACACTTTTTTATCTTACTTTGCAGATGATCGTGCAGCTGCAGACTATAACCATCCTTGTAGTACAGGTAAGGGGATCTTTTTCTAGTCTTTAACATTTCTTTTTGATATATTCAGGTCATTTTAGGCTTGTTCCCTTATGAATAAATTACGCAGTTTGTACTGATTCACACAGGCTGATTTAGGAGATTAAAAGACTTATTTGTTCAAATCACCCACATTATAAATTAAACTGGTCTCTGTTGACAGTTACTCAGTTTTGACTCCAGATTTTTTAGCAGTTGATGTAAAATTAGAAACGAAACTTTTAGCACAGATGAAGTTATTAGAAACAATGATTTCTTTATATAACACCAGATTTATTGATCCCTATACGGATGATTTATGGCAATCAGTGGACAATGGGGCGTAGGGCATAAATTCACCAGGGCTATACTTTCTTCCTGGTTCTCTCTTATATGGCTATAGGGTGAAGATGTGTCTTAACAATATTTGCCTATAGAAACAGAATATTGGTCATAGGTAATGAGTACATGGTGGGTTCCACGTTTTAGATTTATATCACAATTGAAAGTTTAAACAACAAAAAGAAGGAAATAGTCTTTAAACTCCTACTCCATAGAGTCATGATTTCCATACACTCACAATATGATGGAGAACAAGCCTGAAACAGCTGCATCCAGTTTGGAATAAATTGCTCTGTACCATAAGGCTATATTTGCACTGTACACCAGTGGTTCTTGGTGTGTATTTGGCTGATGGGGCATAAAGGAATAATTTGCATGGCCCCACTCAGTGAGGATTTTTTCCTTAACTTTTGGGATTTGTGATGGATTGGGGTATGTAAATACTACTATTGTTGATCACAAATATTCGAATTGCAATTTTTTATATTTATTATCGGCACTTCGAGAATTTGCAAAGATCTTGGTGTTTTATCTTTGTAATCATGAATATTTTAAATATTTCAACAGTAGTGTTGATCACAAATATAAAAAACAATTTGTGAAAATAAGGTAATAATGCCTGGAGATCACAAATTTATGAAATTGTTACCAATATTAGACGAAAAATTTGTGATGGCTTGTTATGGCTTATCACTATACCCTCATTGTGTATTTGCTCTCATTTCTAGTCGAAGATGTTGCCAATTCAAGATAAAGGAATGAAGACTTAAACCTTGAGCAGCACCTGATGCCTAGCAGTTAGAGGAACACACATCTCAACAATATGATTTTCTTTTTTTCATGTCTTGTCTTCTATCAGGCTGTTTTCTGTACATGCCATTTAATATTTGTTCTTCATGGTTGTCTTCCTGTTTTCTCCACCATAAAAATTTTGCAAATAAAAATCTGTAAAATATATGTGACTGAGCCATATTCTATATAGTAAGTTACAAAAAAACAAATAAAGAAGATCATCTCCATATCTCTATATGTATATATATATATACTATAAATATATTTTATGGTATATGGTTTATTTAAATAGTTAAAAAAAAATAACAATGTAGTATAAACTATATTTATTCATTATATTATGGTTCTCAAAAATCATTGATTATAGTAGGTATTTATCATCATGCCAACAGTTATACTGAGTATAAGGTCAATTTAAAATATGTATTGTTTATCTGACACAACAGTATAAACTGTAAATATAAAGTACAACACAATACAATTCTGAACATTTGTGGCCTTGTGTTAATAGCAATAAAAAAAGTCTCCCTAATCTTCGTTGCAATCTATAGGTAGATTGCTTTCCATCTAGTAGGGGCACCCCTGTAACTAGACTTTCGAGCTCCACTATCCTCTCAATGCGCTCGGTGCCCGGCCACAGATCATTATGTCTTTTTTATTGGCCACTACATGATTGTGTAGCATCGGTCACAGTTTCTCTACACCTTTCCTATGCCCTGCAGAGTGTTGACCTCAAGTACCTAAAAGCATTGTTTTTTGTGGTGCCTTTTGCATCCTGTCATGATGTGTTGTGCATCAGACTCATACATGGCCATTGCAGGGAGACAAAGAGTGTGGCCAAGAAATGTGGCTGAATGCCACTACAGCTGGATGAACAATTTATGTCAGTTTTATTTTAGAATGTACTCTGTTTGGGTGTCTTATTTTAAAAGACAATCAACTGGATCTTAAACTGGAGTAAAATTTGTGTTGATTTTTAAAGGATGTTTATAAAGACTATATACAGGAAAATGCAGAAAAGGTTAGGGAATGTGGAGAAAGGGGAGTCAGCTTCACTAAGGTAATATTCTAAGTCTCTCTCAAAGGTTAACATATGCAACCAAACCAAAACTCCTTATCCCCATTAAAAGAGACCATAGATTAGAGTCTATAGATTTACTTTGACACATCTATACCTTACTTTTGTAATTAAACAGGCTTTGAGTTAGATATACAGCCATCTGTGGAACAGCTAAAGCTTAAAACAAAATTGGAACATGACAACAATCTCAAACACACCAGCAAATTTACAACAGAATGGTTCAAGAAAAAGAAGAAAGGAATCTATTATCTTGAGGGAAACCAATAGAGACACATATCTAGCATAGACCTATGCCAATGTAAAGCCCCCCATAGACGGGCCGATTCCCGGCCATAGTTGTAGCAGACCAACCTGCGTGCTCGCTCCCGCTGAGCACATAAAGGTTGGTCTGCCGCAACTATGAGGGAGCCCACCTTGAGTTCTGTAGAAAAAAAATCTGGCAGGTCGGATCGCACATGGATCCGTCCTGCTGGTTTTATTCCTGCCCGACTGTGCTGCAGGCTGTTAACTCGGAGGGGAAGTTAATTGGCTACAGTCTGACAGGAGTCCCGTGTGTTAGTGGAACACACAGGATTCCTGTCCTGTCTGTAGCAGACTGCTCACAGCGTGGTGACGTCACCACGCTGTGAAGAGTCTGCTAAATGTCGGCCATAGATCGGGACGTCTATGGCCGGCTTTAGGCTTCATACATGCATTCCCTACTTCCCAGGTACAGCCCCATGCATTCTTTTTTTTGTTCCTTCACATTTATTTCTCCCTTTAAACTCTATTCTTGGTTATAGGAGTATTCACCACATTTCTCCTAATTTTCTTTCCATGGGGCTAAGTTAACAACCATTTGTTGCAAGATTGGCCCCTTCATGTCCCAACATTCAATGCACACGGCTGCAAATCTAAAGCTTAAAGTTGTAAAGCTGGGCATACACACCACGATTTTCCTGCCATCCTTTTTTAATCTTTCACCCATCCGATTCTGGAATCGATTTTAATTTGCGAAAACAATCGCAAACTGCAACATACCATGCATTCAATTTCTGGGCGATTCTATCCTGAAAGTCTCAAATGCACACAATTATGGGTTTAGAGTGGTGTTAGCTGAAGAACTGGCCAGTGACAGCACACAAACAAAGGTAATTTCCACAAGATTCATGGATGGATGAATGGATCACTTAAAGCGATTGCATGAGACAACTAACAGCACTCAATTCCTTTGCTTTTTATTAAAATTATCCATCAGAACGGATCCGTGAATGATCGTTTTTCTGTCCGATTTTTTACAAAATGGATCGCTCGGACACTTTTGGCATGCTTCAATTTTTATTCAATCCGATCGCGCGATCGCTTTTGTTAAACGATCGCACTAAAAAAAATTCAATTTCAACTAACTTCACATGGAGATGCTGGCTTGTGGATGATGATCACATATGACAACCTAGGATGGTGGACAGAGACTGTGGGGTTTTAATTGATGGATGACTTAAAAATACAAGTTGTAAGAGTGGAACATATTAAGATAATTACCCGGAGCTCAATGCAGGAAGGACCCCTTTGTGTCTGTAGCAGCAAGTGCCCAGACGGTTAATAACAAATTCAATCTCATCATAAGGGTAGAAGTAATATTTTTTCTGGGAATATAATCGTTTCAGGCTACACTTAAATATGTATGTGTTCCTTTTAAATGGATT
This sequence comes from Ptychadena robeensis, assembly GCA_036250615.1. Classification (NCBI taxonomy): domain Eukaryota; kingdom Metazoa; phylum Chordata; class Amphibia; order Anura; family Ptychadenidae; genus Ptychadena; species Ptychadena robeensis. Next base: position 54,977,834 of record CM070037.1, on the reverse strand, counting down.
TGAAGATGTGAAAATTACTAAAAATGTTTTAGAAAACAATTTTTCATTGGTCTGTTAGCTCACCACAAGCCCCCTATGCATACTTGACTTTTGACAAGTGTTTTTTTAGCCTCAGCCTCAAAAGTACAAGTAGAGGTTATCACAGTAAAGCCTGCCATACACCCACGACCGGTCGGGGGCAAAATCGGCCGCCGATAGGGGGTGCCCACATGATTCTCTGTCGCCCCACAGCTCGGCCGGCCAGAGAACGGACATGTCCGATGTTCTCTGGCTGATGCCGGCCGATGCCATTAACTTCAATGAAGACCGGCATCTTCATAAATTCTTACAGCTCGGGAATGCAGCGTGATGACGTCATCACACTGCTTTCCAGAGCTGATCTTTGCAGCTCTGTCGGCCCCCACTCGGTGTGTGTGTGGGGGGGCCTTTAGGCTATGTGTACCTGCAATGTGCGCACAGCCCCCCAGGGCACGATTTTCATAACACGGCAAGCCGTGCAGGTACTGCAAATACTGCAGTGTCCTGCAAAAGGTGCAGCCTACTACTTCCTAAGTAAGCCAAATTCACAAAAGAAACGTAATGGAACCTCAGCCTTAGTGTAATTTTAAGCAACTCCAATGAAGATGATAGATTTTTTTTTTTAAAGTTATTGCTTTTTAGCCAAAATGCTCACCCTGAAAGTGAAAACGCAGTTTTTTTTTACATTGCAGATGACCGTGCAGCTGCATACTATAACCCTCCTTGTAGCATTTACACAACTTGTACTTATTCACAAAGCCTGATTTATGGAGATAAAGAAGAGACTTATTTTTTCCTAATAACTTATCAAATCTTCCAACATTATAAATTAAACTGTTCTATGTGGGAAGTTGCTTAATTTTGACTCAAGATGTCTTAGCAGTTGATGAAGTACAAACTAATGAGAAATATTTAACTCAAATTAATAGAATAAAATTATGCATATAAAGTACAGGTATTCATCGCTCTCCCTTCCCAAATGGGGAGTATGTCTACACATGTCCAGATAGATAAATAAATGAATCAAAAGGAGATAGAGTCACTGTAAGAGCCATGAGACATTAGAAATCATACACGATTAACATCCTTAAAATACTGATCTCTGAATGGATACACAGATGGATAGATACTGCTGATACTGGATAGATACTGGTACTGCAATAAAAGGGATACTGTAAGGGACCGTAGCAGGACAGATCAGTTGCTATACAGGATTCCTACTGCAAGTAGTAGTTTATCTTCCATTTATGATTGAGGCCAGCTGGAAAACATGTCCCCCAACTATATATCCAGTCCATAATTTTATAACTGTATTCTATTTACTACTGGTGTAGTGTTTGGCCAGGAATGCCGGGTGATTTATAAGTCTTATCTCTATGAGTAAGCTCTATATTTAGAGTGAAACGTGTCAGTTATGTGTTTAAGTGTTAAGTGATGGACGAACATCGGCCAAGGCCATTTGTGAATCGTCGGACCGAACTTCAGCAAATACCCACCGCTTGCATGTTCATGGCGAACTGACATTGATTTCAATGGAGGCCAAAATTCTCAAACCTTCAGGTCATAATTGTAGCTACAATACCAATATAAAAGTGCCAAAATAGTGCAACCACATGGACAGGGGGATCAATGATTAAACTTTAAAAAAAAAAAACATATTCGACCCCCTGTTGGCATGCCTGGAGAGACGGGAAGGAGGGTCACTCCCCGTCCCACCAGGCCTCAATGCCATATCTCAGCGAATGGGGACCAACAGGGTATTTGTTATGCTCTGGGGGAAACCCCACGCTGTTTTCCAAAACATACCAGACTCCCTGCTAAAAGGGGTTAGATGCTTCTAAATTGTCTGCATGCCACTGCAGTGGGAGGAACAATTTATGTCACTCTACATGTTGTCCTTTGTTCATTGTAGAATGTGCTCTGTTTGGTAGCCTTATTTTGAAATTAGACCAACTGGATCTTGACTAACATTTGTGTCGATTGATAAATTATGTAGATAAAGACTATTTACAAGAAAATGAGTAAAGGGTTAGGGAATGTAAAGAAAGAGGAAGGAGCTATCACTAAGGTAATATTCTCAGTTTTCTCTCAAAGGTGCACACATGCTTTGGCTCTTTTTGGCACCAATCCCTTCTGCAAGTCCATCTTCTTTAGAAATTGAAAAGGCTTTGAATTATATATACAGCCTTTTGTGGAACAGCTAAAGCTAAAACGAAATTGGGACAATAGAACAACAATCTCACACACACCAACAAATCTACTACAGAATTTTTAAAGAAAGGTATCCATTATTTAGAGGGAAACCCAGGGAGACACATATCTAGCATAGACCTATGCCAATGTTTGGCATCATACATGCCTTGATCTCCCCAGGTACAGCCCCATGTTTTCTTTTTTTTTGTTCCTATTTCCTGTACACTTATTTCTTTTTTTAACCTCCAGGACGGTTAGCCCGAGATAGTTTGGGGTCAGTTTTTTTTATTACATTACATACCACAAACTAATCTCAGGCATACTCATCTGCCTGGACGGCATCTCCGCAGATCTTTTGGGTCTGCCCTGATGACGTCATTGATCATGTCTAAAAAGGCCAGTGCTATAAAAGAGAGAATGGCAGAGAACCATGGTGGATTACATTGTTTTTCGAAAGTGCTTCATGGGTGAAAAGCCCAGAGGTCTAAAACTCTCCCTTGGTTATTATACGATTATCCCCCACCTTTCTCCCCATTTTCTTTAAACTGTATTTCTGACATAACAACCATTACCAACAACTACTAAACTACTACCAATTACTAATCTAGCATGTAACACAAATGTGTCTTTGGTCAAAAACAATGTACTTTGTACAGAATGATTTTTGAGAGGTAGTAATGCGTAATGGCTGGCAGAGTATAGAAAGCTTAAAGTTAGACATACACGATTCGATTTTAGTACGATCGATCTCGGATTCAATTTTAGATCTTGATCTTTTAATCAGACACCGATCGTAAGCGAATCCAAAGTAGTACCACATGAAAGGTCCGATCGTAATACGATTGTAATACAACTTAAATCGATGATTTTAGTTTCAATCACAAAACAGAGCAAAGAGCCATATATAAACATGTTTATTGAATACAATCAGCTTGAACAACAAACACAATGCTACGATTTTATTTCGATTGTGGTACAATCCGCGAAAAATTTCCAACATGTCCGATCATTTTCCGATCAATGTTTAAAGCGGTATCGAACAATTTTCGCCGATCAAACCATGTGTTCAGCATACGATTAAAATCCAATCAATGTAAACTTTGATCGTTTTAGGTCAATCGAACGCTAAAATCGAACTGGGTATGCCTAGCTTAAAGCTAGCCACACATGGTTTGATTTTAGCGTTAAATTGATGTTTTTCGATGAAAAAAGCGACCGATTGTAAAAAAAATCGATGTGCTGCCCACATAGTACAATCAACGATCATTGATCGATTTTTGTCAAATTGTCGATTGAAAAGTGATCGGACAGGTTGGAAAATTTTGTACAATCATCGAACTACATTCCTTGTAGCTTTTTTTTGGTAGATTTTTTGGCTTGATTTGTGTGGCTACTTCACTTTAACTTCCGATTGAAACTAAAATCGTAAGAGGAATTCAATCGACGATTTTGGATTACTTCAATTACTTTTCGAATTTGAACAATAATCGTACTCCCCATGTGGTGTACATGGATTAAATTAAAACCAAATTAAACGTCAATTGAACGCTAAATTGAACCATGTGTGGTTAGCTTAAAGCTAGGAACATATGGCTCGAAAACAAGCGTACAATCGATGTAAATCAATGAAAATTAACATCGATTGTACCAAAATCGTAGCGCGGACACATGGTACAATCGACGATTTTAGTTAGATGAAGAGCTTTACATCGATTGAAAAGTGATCGGACTAGTTGGATAATTATCGTTGAATTGTACCATGATCGTACTACTTTTTCATTTTCATCGTACAATTGTATTCGATGAAGTGATAGTTTACTGTTTGTAGGGCATCAATGGCATCAATGATTTTAGTCAATAATCAATGTTTTCTACATCGATATTGTACTACGATTGTATGACCCTATAGCGCACACAGTACAATCGATAAAATACCAAAATCGAGGTTCTTCATCTAATCTTACATCGATTGTATACTTAAATTGAGCCGTGTGTTCCTAGCTTAAGAGTCCAAAAAAGAGTTCTGCAGAACTGTGTGTCATGAAAACACAATATCTAAACACAGCATCTAAAGTAAATATTTGCAGATCATTCGTTTGACCGCTTGCTGCTTAAAGCATGTTTGTTGTTTTGAGGTCAGTGGCCTTGATATGCAGCAATGTAGGAGGAGTGTGTGGGCACAGCCACAAAATACATAGCCAGCCACATACTGTGCAGGCAGTCTTCTGAAGTCCTGCACAATGGTGTGCTGGATACTATGTGCTACTCTAGTCCTCCTCCAAATCTTCAGCTCAGTGGAAGCCAAACTGTGAGTCATTTAATTTTACTTATGAATCAAATATTTCTTGGTGATGTGTGACAGGTTCTCAGCTTGTTACTTTTTAAAACGTTTTAAATGTGACATATCTTAAGCCCCCCATAGACAGGCAGACTCCTCCATGCAACTTCTGTACAACCAACTTTTCTACTACCAAAACCATGTAATAGGAGGACCTTTCTACACCTTCCAATCACTATGTATTCTATCAGGGAGGTCACTATACTACATAGTTGTTGGTAGGTCTCATGAAAGTTGTATGGAGGAGTCTGCCTGTCTATGGGGGGCTTTAGGTTGCTGTTTTTGTATATATTAAAATAATTGTTAACTTTTCTCTCCCTGAGTCCCATTAATAGCATTGGTGAGCATAGGTCTATAGTAGTAACGTCAACCCCAACAATGCAATCCACAATGCCCCTTGGCACCAATATATTGCAAAAGCAGATACATTTTACATTAGTTCAATTTTAACTAACTGACTCAAGATACACCGTTTGACTAAAATCAAAATACTGGTAAAAAAAAATTACATTCACATGGAGATGCTGGCTTGGTTGCAAATGATGACCTAGGATGGTGGGCAGAGAGTTTGGGACTTTCAGTTCATGGGTGAAACACAAGTTTTGTAAGTGGAACATACTGAAATCATTAACCAGAGCTCAATGCAGGAAAGCCCCCTTTGTGTCTGTAGCAGAAAGTGTGGAGGGAAGTATCCCAATGAACCTGATAAATTTGGGTTCTAATTTTTATAACCAGCTACACATTGCTGATATTGTGATATTGAGAGTTCAGTTCTATTCGCATCCCCATCATTATGTAATTTCCATTACACACCCCTTGACTACACAATACTACAAACCCCTTGGTCACATTTTGGTGCAATATCGCAGAGGTTGTTTAATCACACACTTGCATTGAAGCTCATGGTCATCACATTTGGATTAACTATTGTAGTCTTTATCCTTTATTATCAATGTATTACAATAATGCAGTCATAACATGTCCATTTAAAAACTATGGATTTCACAATCCCCAGTGTGGAAAGTTAAGGGTTTACTAGGAAAATATTCAAGTCAAATACAAAGGTTAAGGTCATACTTTTCTTGATCTCATTACATATTCTCAAACATATTTTTCTAATGAATGATTTACTGATGCTAGCTGTCATCATGTTATTCCAAAAAGATTTTAACTAGTTGCATGCATATCCCAGGTTAGAGGAATATGAAAATGATTGAAGCTTTAAAAGAGCCAGAACTATACTATGCTTCAGGGCCCATTCACACTATATGCATTTTTTAATGCATGCATTTTTTTATAGGCATGCGTTTCTGCATATATACAAAAACATGTGTTTTTCCCATTACATCTGTGTTTGCATTTTGCGTTTTTGAACAAATGAAAATGAAAAACATATAAAAAATGCATACAGCAGTGACTTTTTAAAAACGCAACGCATACAGTGTGAATGGTAACATTGGTCTATGTAAAAACCCATGCAGTAAAAAAGCGCGTGCAGTAAAAAAAGATGTGCTTTTTTAAAACGCACCACAACACATATAGTGTGAAGTGGCCCTCAAAGGAGGTCTTAGGTAGCCATTGTAATTCTCTCAATATAGGTTTCCTTTCACATTAATTGTGTAGCATCATCACCATGGACATCAATGTAATAATTTATCATCATGGCAGACATGAAGAGGGAACCAGAATTCTGAGTAGAGGGAAATTGTGCAAATGATGGAACAGATTTAAAAGCTGCTTACCCTCCTTGGAACTGCCAACAAAGCAGTAATGTGCAGGGACGTGTATCCTCTGATTTTACTACTACAGGTCACTTGCCAAAGATTAGAAGATCAGAGGTTAGTTTACTGTAGCCATGTAAACCTTATGAACTTTGTGTTGTGAGGCCAACTACAGACTAGGACGAAGCCTGCTGCTCAAAGAGTGATGCCTTGTTTGCAGTTAAAAGGACATTGTGTTGACAGGCTTTTGTTTAATTTATAGATGTTTCCATGTCACACTTTAATTGTAATCTTTTATTTATAAATGCAATCAACTACAGCAATAAATTTTTTTCTTCTGCTAGAACTGTTTTAAGTGCTTGTACAGACATTTTCAGGCTTTTGTAGAAATAGGCATGAGGAAAAAACACACAGAACAGATTTCAAACTGTTTATGAGGTGATAAGGACTAGCCAGCATGTTGGTGGGCCAGGCAGGCCCCCTGGGTGCAGCGGTCATATGTAGACCTGGTTTCCCCGATTAACATTGACAATTTTACTGATGTAGGACCGCCAAAGTTGATTAGGAAAGCTGGGTCAATGTGTGACCACTTTACAGGTGAGTTCCTATGCCCTATGCATTAATAGTAAGGTTTTGGGGGCTGCATGTGAAGGACCAAGGAGGGCACCCGGGATGCAGGTTGGGCACCTAGGCCCTATGGTATAGACCTTGCAAAAATTTACAGTTTTAATACTACAAGTGTAAACTGTCTATGTCCCCACTTTGGTGATCGTTCTCAATCGCGCCCATGCACTTCAATGGGCTCTTCCCCACAGCCGCGTTCGGATCGAGATGGGGAGCGGCCGTGGCCCAGCCAGCGATTTAAAATGCTGCACACCATGTTTTTGATCATGTGCGATCACCCCTGACTCCATAGACAGGCTTGATGACACCAGATCGCTTGCCATGAAAATCGCTAGCAATCACCGCCCAGCAAATAAAATCAAAGTTGATCACTAAAGTGGGGACATAGCCTAAATCCAAAACATTTTCACATTTTTGCATTTGTGATTATAAAAAGCCAGCAGAAAGGTTTTTTAAAGGACAGAAGATTTTCCTTCCATTACTGTATTGGTGGAAACTCAAGTGACAGTGGTTATTAGGACAGATCATCCTATCCCATGAGCGCATAGACAACAATAAAAACCTTACAGGGGTTATTTTAATGAATTGAGAAGCAAGTGAATGCCCTAAAGCATTTAAAAACCCATTGTGGTCCACAAGTCAAAAAAGTTTGCCCACCCCTGCCCTAAAGCCTAGTCACCAGTGCATCAAACGCAGGAATTATGATGAGACACAATCATGGTCCATTTTTTTTCTATTCTTTCTCCACAGATGCCTGTAACACAGCCATTGAATAACATTGTGCTTTTGGTGGCCTTTTTGATGAATTTAACCTAAGGAAACATCTGCCATGTTACTGCTGCCAACACACCTCAAAAATGCACTCTTGTTTATGGATACATTAATTTTAGACATCCAAAATGCCCAATGGAGGGTTAAATAGGAGTAACAACTTAGTTGTTGACTTTTTAGTTTTAGTTGGTTTTTGGCTGGCCTTAAACGGTGTAATATATATATATATATATATATATATTTCTATATAATTAAGTTTAACTGACCTCTAAGCTGGTATAATTGTGGTGTAGTTTTTCACAATGCCCCCCAAAAATACTTACCATATTTTTCGCCATATAAGACGCACCGGCATATAAGACGCACCCAGTTTTTAGGGCAGGAAAACCAGAAAAAAAAAGATTTAATAAGTTTTCACATTAATTGGGATAATGCAATATTTTCAGTGAATGCAATATCCAATTCAGCCAGCAGGTGTCACTAGCAGCAGTAGCAACTCTCAGCTACACAACGTCATCTCTACACTGTACACAGGAGGAGGAGGGGGTGCCGGGCTTGTCACATCTCTTCTCACTGTGCTGTGTGTCCGTGGGGAGTGATTGCTGTTACAACGGACAGAAGAGAAAAGCTAGATGCAAGTTCATCTATACTTTTCTCTTCATTTTCTAAAGGTATAGATGAACTTGCATCTACCTTTTAGAAAATTAGACAGTTCAGATGTGAGAGTCGGCAGTAGCTGGCATCTCAAATCTGAGAGCTTCTCCAGCTCCCCCAGCTGATTTCTGTGCCGAGGGAGCTGGTGGGCAGCCAAGGTGCGACCACCGGCGGCCAAGTGGCCGTGTATTCGGCATATAAGATGCAGGCACTTTTTGCCCCAAAAATGGGGGTGAAAAAGTGTGTCTTATATGCCGAAAAATACGGTACCTGCTGTTCCCTGGAAGCATATGACAGATTTAATCTTTATTTGCCAGGCTTCTGGGGGTTTATACAGGGTGAAATATCACAGATTGCCATTGGGGGCATTTATAATGGTTTTTAATGGAGAAAAACGTCAATGTGTATTTCTAAGCAAAGCCAAGAGCAGCTACTTTCCTGGCTGTCACTAGTCTCATAGATGTTGGCTTTTCTGCCTCAGTGCTATATCATCAGAGACAAGGAGAGAGGAAGGGCTACCTTTTAAATTTACTCGTTACAGGTAAGTTTTATGGCAATCTGGTGATAGGTCCGCTTAGACTATACCAATACATAGAAAGAGAAAGACAAGGAGATTTCTGTTCCACCACACTGCATTGTTGTTTTATTAGTATTTCAAACTATCAATTTAGGTGAGTTACACACTTTATCAAATTGGTGATAGTTAATTATTAGTATTAGTAAACACTAATACAGAAATGTAAGCTGTGTTATCCTTGTGAAACTATCTTTGCCGTTTCTAACATTCACTCTACTCCCCTCAGGCACTATGCAGTCATCTTTCCCTCTGAGCTTCGCTCCCAACATTCTGAAACTATATGTATACACCTGGAGGGGGCTCAGGGTGAGAGCAGAGTACAGATATCCTTACTACTGGAAAATAAGAATACCACCCTTGTAGAGAAGAGCTTCAACCTGGACTCTGTATCCTCATGTACTGCATTCCGGGTAACAAAATCCACAATTAGAATGATTAGGATTAGTTTTTATATAGCACAATTTTTGTACTAATACAACTGAAAAATCAACCTTTATGGCTAAGATAAAAACAGTAGTGGGGCAATCTTGCCTTTGCATGCGTACATACTAGGTTAGAGGGGCAACAGGAAGTGATAACAGGTTTCCATGATGGTCATGAAGGAAAATGGCAACATACTTTTATTTGTAGATTTGTATATCTATTGTATATGTTCCCTTTTTCATTTTCTGGTGTCAAAGAACAAAAATGAGAAGACAAAACAGATAGATATAAAAACTGCAGAGGCAGCCCCATCCACGAAGAGAACTTTTTTTATTTCCATGTTCAATTTCCACAATATAATTTTTCTGTAGGCCCTATTGTTCTGAATATTATGTGGCAGAATATTGATAAAATAAGATCATTACATAAAAATGTATTCAATGTGTATCTTATAAGGTTTTTGAATTGAATTGCACTGCTAGAACAACAGGCAGGTGGACACTAAAAAAAAAAGATTACAGGAGGTAGAGAAAAAGAGGAAGGAACAGACCTTAGAATTAAAGTATATCAGACCACAAAAACATAAAATGTGAATATAGCCGTTATGGCTGCATTTCCAGTGTAGATTAAACATTGGTTTTGTGTCTAATATGTTTTTATTTTTTCTGACTAAGGTTCCACAGTCTAAAAAGACTGAGCTTGTTGGGACTTTGAGCGTGTCCATAGAGAATGCAGGGGAGACAGTTGTAAAAAGTGCAGACGTTCTGGTGAAGAAGAAGAGATTCAGCATTGTGATTCAGTCAGATAAAGCTGTATACAAACCAGGACAAACAGGTAACTGGTATAATTTCATTAAAAATGAAAAAAAAAAAAAAAAAAATGAAAAACACTATAGACTTGTTATACTTTCTAGCAAAGCAATTGTGGTCAAATACTAAAATCAACCAGTACTTTACTTTAATGGAAAAACTAGAAGAAGCTAGTGGCAAACTAAACAAATGTATGTTATATTTATGTCAGAGTACTAAATAAAATTATATGTAATGTAGGCTATCCATACCATATAAATAGGCAAGTACTCTCTAGAACAGTGGTCCAGTTGACTTCACTGAGACTTTTAGGGGTTTGACCACAATTTTTGAGGGCCTTTTACGCTGAATGTGCTGCATTACATTTACAGTTATTAACATGTTATTGCAAGGAAACCTGTTGCACATTTCACATTGGACCCCACTTTGCCTCATGTTCCAATGCACAATTCAGAGTGTTAATACAAACACTATGCAGCATGCACTGTTGTGCCGAGCACAAGCATCTCCCATCACACTTGTTTACATACTAAAACAGCAGCACCAGATATCCTCAGTTTCACTGGGATCCAGTTGACTGACAAGGGGTTGCCAGACAGGCAAAACACCTGTTAAATTCACCCTTTCTACAACAGCATGGCTGAGGGTGCCATATATGCTGCCCTGGAGGGCCATAACCATCCCGAAAGCTGTAATATGAGAATTTGATGACATAGAACTTAATATAGTTACCTGTTGGACCTGGATTGAATAGAATTTTTTGGGAATGTGGTGTAAGTGGTGTCATTATTACAATGCTGTCACTTTTGTTACTGTAGCTGCTTAAATACTATACCAAGATTTCAGAACATAGTCAGCAATATATCCTTTTAGAGTTGTTAGTATACAGAAATAGGCCTTTGTAAAAAATATTATTTGTAAATGAAATATTATTTGACCACCATCTCAGACCATCTCATCTCAAACAAGATTGTCAGCCTTGCATAATCAATTAGCACAATGGAATTTGGTCTCTGGTAATTTGATTAACACATTCATTTACACAACAGACAAATTTAACTCTAGGCACATCTACACATATAGTTGTTTACACATAGACTACACAGGAACTTGATCGCATTGCTTAGAGACATATATATATTAAAGCGCACCTAAACTCAAGAACAAAAAAATCACCAAAACATTTTTATTAAATTTTTACTTACCTTTAAACTGTCCCAATAGCTTAAAAGTGCTCAAAAACCCCAAAAATATTCATTTAGCAATCATGCTGATGTCTGTGGGAGCCGCCATTTTAGATTCAGTATTTGATTCCAGGCTTGCATGAGTTGAGGCTGCAATATCTCCGGTAGGCCACCGGGCGGCGCCAGATACAATGTGTGTCAATGGACACAAAACAAAAGTAATCCCTGCCAGACCAACTGTCTTTCATGTATTGTAAAATATCTGTCCAATCCTGTTAAATATTTGAAATCAATCAATGTCCTCCAATTGTAAGAGTATAAAACAGCTCTGTGAATGTCAAATAAATCAGAAGTTTTTGGGATTCAAGTTTAAGGTGCTGTGTCTCATTGACTCCCGGGCCGGAGAGAGAAATATTCACTAGGGGGGGGGGGGGGGGGTATTTTAACCAAGGGGTCTGTAAGTTGGTGACGTGATCACGGTAATGGTTTTGGTATTGGTGTCAGAAATAGCTTAACAGTTTGGTGTCAGAAGGAATACCTTAACAGTTTGGTGTCGAAAAGTGGGATCCATCATTTTAGGTAAGTAATTCAAATTTTTCTATACCCTATACTATACCTTTTAACTACCCTATACTTTAAGAGTGGATTGAAAGTACCCGGTTATCGCTGAGGGGGTCTGAAGCCCAAAGTACCCAGTTATGATCACACACTGGAATGGTTCCCCAGGAATCTGATACTGATAGCAGTACTGTGTGTAGTTAATATTTCTCTGTTAAACTTGTATGTTGCTGTATTGTCATTTAAGTGTGGCATGTCATTGTATAGATTTGTATGCATGTGTGTATGTGTGTATGAATGGAGGGATTTTAAATTTGAGCTGGTCTAGATTTTTTCGTTATGATTGGGGGTTGAAACGATTGTGTAAGGTTGGAATTTTAGCACGATAGAGTGTGTCTGGAAGTGTGTGTACTTGTGAACAGATTGTTTTAAGTGACATTTCTGGTAACTTTAAGGAATTGTATGATTAATGGTTATTGAACAGTTTAAGCAAAAGTGTTTTCGAAACCTGTGGAAACTGAAGGTTTACTTGTTTAATGGTAAAGAAACCTAAAGGTTGATGTGTTATTTAAAAGTGAAGTAATCAAAGGAATATTGATTTACTAAGTGTACAAACTGAAAAGTTTTAATTGTTGTATGTACCCTACCTAAAGCCCCCCATACACGTTCCGATTATTCTCCCGACCGATTTTTCGTCCGATCGTGTCACCCGATTTTCACCTAAAATGTAATGGTGGGTCGGCTGGCACGAAAAATCGGAATTCGAATTATCACCGATCCATCAGCCCGACCCTATTTATTAACAGCAGATCGACCAAAAATTTACGGACAGGTCCGAAGCGTTCCCGACCGATTTTTCGGCCGATTTTGAGAAATTGGGATTGGTCGGGTGCATAATTCCGTATCCGATTAATCTCCCGATCGATTAATCTCCCGACCACGTTGGTCGGTCGGGCAAAATTGGTACGAAAAATCGGAACGTGTATGGGGGGCTTAACACTGTGTTACATTTGTAATCCTTTGTATGGCAGGCATTAGACCAACAGTCTAATGCCTGCCATACACCCACAGACGGGTGCAGACAGACGAGCTCTGATGAGCCCCAGAATGCAATGTGATGACGTCATCATGTTGCATTCTGGGGCTGCTTTAATTGGCCAGGCACCCTTTGTGTGCCAGCTGTTACTTTCAATAAAGACATTTCCGCACGCTCGTCGGATCAGCGGAAAAATCGGCCGCTAATCGGCATGTGTATGCCAGGCATAAGTCTACTCTGTGTAATAATGTGTGTGACTTGTCTACTAACGCTCCAAAAACGCTCCTTAACTGTCCCAAAATTACCTCTTTGTTTCCCAAACCGCAGGAGATAAATACCACTGTTCCCATATCAGTTTTTCATTCACAGCCCAAAACTTTGCCTGTTGTTAAGAGACATGTGTCTTCATTGGAAAAGGTCAAATGTTTTACCTGTGGTATATTTGGCCACATCTCAAAATTCTGCTCCTTTAGGGGTATAAACAATAAAGTACATCCACACCAGTCTATGAGGAAAGATTTTGAGGTTTATTCAGCCCGTTTTGTGAAGTCCAGCAATAGTAAACCTCAAAACCCGAAATCATTGAGATGTGATTATTCGATAAAGGCGCAAAATAAAGTTTTAGTGTCTGAGAATGTACAACTGAGACGGGAAAGAGATGAATGTATTCTCAGATTCTAATGTCAGAGGGCAATAGAATGTGTGGTATCTTCCCTCGGGAGGAAAATGTCATGTCCTACTAATATTGTTCAAGTTTTGCATTTTAGAACACAAGCTTTAAGACAACCTAATGTGGACCCCGACTTTGCAAGATAACTTTTTCTCTCTTTAATGTTGTTTGTCTTAAAAGGACCCTGACACATTTCATTTTCATTCTTTTTGTGAATGTGTTTAGGGATAAGCCTCGTCAGGTAGAACATTAATTTTTCGATTTTATAGAATATAGTAGTTTAGTTTTTTTTCCCTTTGTTTATACCTGACTTGCTAAGTGACTATGTAAAGCAGGTCACTTAGCATATTAATCAATTGTCCTTTAGAAAGTTGCCTTGGGGTTATCTGATATATAGGTGTGACTTTTTGTCACCTTCAGCAAGCATTGTTGTCTTTTTACTTGGGGATATTTTTAAGGCAATGAAGCATATTTAATTTTTTTTGATCAGTGCAAATTGTCTGTACTCTAAAACTTAAATCAATAGAAATTTGTTAGGGTGACACTCAACTTGTACTGCATTTTTTGCTGTGTGCTGAGAAATTGTTTTTTGTCATTTTTCCATTTCCAGTCTTTTCATTTTTCATTTCATCTGTCAGAATGTTTCTGACACAGCACACAGTCTTGTATGTTTTATGTTACATGTCCTATGTTTGTCCACAGCTGTGTGTGTTTGTCCCATGTTTCCATAAGTCATCTTACTGTTAACAAATTGAATAATCCCAACGAGTTACCGTCTTAAGAATTACAAAGCAATCCTTTTAATGTTTTATGTTACCATAGTATTACTATCCTTTCAATATCATGATATATCAATGTACCAGTCTGTGTAAATTGTAATAATGTCATAATGCATAGTATATATCTACATCCACCGTATGATACCCAACCTTAATGAGTCCAACCGACTTGGGCCATGAGCATTGATATAAGTGATTTATGAGACTCTAGTAATTCGTGTATAGTAAATAGTACCTTTGTACTTTAGGTTCAATAATATCGGATTGCTGCCTAATGCTACACATCTGAGGCATCTCACATTGCTGTGTCTTGAAATAGGCATAATTCTGTCCCATACACTGCCATGTCTAACCTGCCTTTTTGATCATTCCCTCAGCTTCCCACAGCATTTTGGTACCGACTTGCCTAGATATGGGCCTTGCACAAAGAGGTGTGAGTTTGGCTATACTGCCATGGGTCTTCTGAGGATTGTTTCACCAAGCTGGAACACAGACCTGTCATATGAGTCCTGGTACAGTGTAACGGATCAGGGAAGTGTGGTCATTTTGTCGCAGTGGGAAGCATGATATTTGCCTAACTGATGGAACAGTGTGTGTAGGCCTTTGGCAGGAGGCATAGTTTTAGAGGTCAAATTGCGTCAAAAGGTATATATGGCAAATTTGCAATATGGGTCTCATTGATGTCTCAGTATATCTTTGTCATTTCTCAACCAAGGTCCAGAAGAATCTGCATACAATCGTTTATTTTAGTTTTTGAGTCTTGAGGGTCCTTAGCAGACAAAAGCCAAGCCAAGAAGCCTTTGAAATAGATGAGCCATTCTTCAATCAAGCAATTCTTCATCAAATGAACATTTTTTTATGGACTGTTCCAAATTAATACTCTGATGGAAACCTTTTTTGATGATGATCTCAAACAAACATTTCTTGCCATGATGGACTTCCACATAACATCAAAAGAACATATAGACTTTGCACATAGTATTGTTCTCAGGGTATAGGTGATCCCTCCCTTTAAATAAAGGTTTGGGATCAAAGGTTGGATTGTTAGTACATAGAAATAGGCCTTTGTAAAAAATATTATTTGTAGATGATATATTATTTGACCACCATCTCAGACCATCTATTCTCAAACAAGATTGTCCGCCTTGCATAATCAATTAGCACAATGGAATTTGGTCTCTGGTAATTTGATTAACACATTCATTTACACAACAGACAAATTCAACTCTGGGCACATTTACACATATAGTTGTTTACACATAGACTACACAGGAACTTGATCGCATTGCTAAGTGATGTATATACAGTATTAACACACCAATCACTCAGAAACTTCAAATACATGACACTATACATTAGCATTCAACAAGACTTCCTGACAGAGATAATTTCTTTGCATTCTGTAATTTGGTTGATGTCACTTGAAGTCATTCCCTGCCAGACTAACTGTCTTTCATGTATTGTAGATATCTGTCCAACCCTGTTTAATATTTGAAATGTCCAATCAATGTCCTCCAATTGTAAGAGTATAAAACAGCTCTGTGAATGTCAAATAAATCAGAAGTTTTTGGGATTCAAGCTTAAGGTGCTGTGTCTCATTGACTCCCGGGCCGGAGAGAGAAATATTTACTAGGGGGGGGGGGGGATTTTAACCAAGGGGTCTGTAAGTCGGTGACGTGATCGCGGTAACGGTTTTGGTATTGGTGTCAGAAATAGCTTAACAGTTTGGTGCCAGAAGGAATACCTCAACAGTTTGGTGTCAGAAGGAATACCTTAACAAGAGTATTATATACTTTTCCACTATATGGAAGAACTTGAAAATGTAGAAACCAGGCACAGTCATTTCCACCTATCCACTCCACTCTGTAGGTGAATTCCTTCTTTCAATGTGCATTTACCATTAAAATACACATAAATCAAACAGAACTTTGCCTTGAAAGTACCTAATTATAAACTGATGAAACAAGAAGTAATAAAATAGAACATACATAATGTATAATATATTTGTCTTTTGCAGTAAAGTTCAGAATTCTGGCCATAAATGAACATCTTCAACCCAGAGACATTGTGGTAAGTTAAATCAAATAGAAAATGTAGAATTAATATATAGATAGAAGATAGATGTAGTGATAGAACTAGTTTCATATACACTAGCATTTACAATACACATTTTAAAATCAAGAAAATAGCTTTATTTAATTTTTTTGTAAGTTTTGTTTATATCTATTTGCATAAATATAGACTCAGTTTACCACATGGCTGCAATAAAAAATTACACCTACCTACCTCTAAATTACACTTACCCAGGGCCGGGACCAGGTCCACCAACAGCAGAGGCTGAGCTACCTAAGTGCGCCCCTCTCCCAGCCCAATTTGCATATGAATGTCCCGCGCAAGCAGATTTTGTTTTATAATTTAAGAAATGAGATCATAATTGTGTTTAATTTATTCTACATACAAAATTAAAATCAAATATGTTTAATGCAAATAATAAAACTTGTCATAATTTAGACTTTTGTCTTTTTTTTTAGCTTCCAGTCATAGAACTGCAGGTAAATTATATTTATTTCCTATTTTCCTCCACTTTGTACAGGTCAGCCACTGGCAGTAAAGTTATCTCCAGTTACTCAAATTTCATGTCTTTTTTGGCAAATGTTACCAATCTTTATAGTCACTTTAGGAACAAAATTGAGCTATATGTTTCTTTCAACTGCTACAATCTGGAAGTGTTGTCATGTAACCATAACGTGACGCTGGTCAATGGCAAGATCGCATAAGTCCTACTTCTAACCCCCATTCTTGTATAATTCAGCTTCAGAGCTACATAATACAAGTTGTTTTATAAAACACTCCTATAAACTATTTTAAACAATTGTAACCTGTTAACTGAGTTCTTCAAATGAAATAATATGACCAGTTGCACTGTACCATGTATTCCATATTAGATTATAGATTATAAAGCATTCAATATTAAAAATACCAATATATTTGTTAATACTAGTGATGAACAGCATTGGCAATACTGATATTCACAAAATATAGAATGTTTCGCGAATTCATGATCTCCAGTCATTGTTAGCTTCATTGCACAAATCAGTACTTGTACATGCGCTTATTGCGAACACAATGCATGGTAGTTCCAGGTACTAATGTAAAAAATATTGAATATTTTTTGATTATGAAGATATAACACTATATTCAAGATTTTCGTGAATTTGTGAAGTGCCGATATTCGCAAAAAAAAAATTGTGATTAGAAATTAACGCTACATGGTATCAGTTACTAACAGTGTATCTAGAATGTATTTACAGCACATTTTGCGTGTTGCATGTTGCATGTTACAGCCTCGGTATTCTACACACAACACCCTACAATGACAACATGAAAAACATTTTGTAAAATTTATTAAAAATATAAAAACTTCGAAATCACATGTACAAGAGTATTCACAATGCTTTTTTAATGTGGCAATTACAGCCTCAAGTCTTTTTGAATATGATACCACAAGCTTGGCACACCTATCCTTGGACAGTTTGCCTATTCCTCTTTGCAGAACCCCTCAAGCTCTACCAGATCGAGATCTCTCCAGAGATGTTCAATTGGATTCAAGTCTAGGCTCTGGCTGAGTCACTCAGTTGTCCTAAAGCCACCCTAATCTTGGATGTGTTCTTAGGGTTGTTGTCCTGCTGAACGATAAATTGTCGCCCCAGTCTGAGTTTGAGAGTGTTCATTTGGTATCTCTCTGTACATTGCTGCAGTCATCTTTCCCTTTATCCTGACTCGTCTCCCTGTTTTGGCCACTGAAAACACCCCCACAGCATGATGCTGCCACCACCATATTTCACTGTAGGGATGGTATTGGCCTGGTGATCAGCGGTGCCTGGTTTCCTCTGTGATGCCTGACATAACATTCACACCAAAAAGGTAAATCTTTGTCTCATCAGACCAGAAAATTTTGTTTATCATGCACTCAGAGTCTTTCAGGTAGCAAACTACAGGGTGGCTGCCATGTGCCTTTTTACGAGTGGCTTCCGTTTGACCACTCTACCATACAGGCCTGATTGGTGGATTACTGCAGAAGACCTCAGAGGACTTATGGGTTCATGGTCACCTCCCTGACGTAAGCCCATCTCCCCCGATTGCTCAGTTTAGATGGCTGGCTAGTCAACTGGATTTACCACAGATGGACTACCATTAAGCTGAAGAAGAACCTCAGGAATGATCAGGCAAAACAGGATGCACCTGAGCTGAAATTTTAACTTGATGGAAAAGGCTGGGAATACTTATGTGCACCTGCTTTCTCAATGATTTTGTTTTTAATACATTTGCAAAATTGTATCCATTTTGCAATGCAGGCTGTAACATAACTAAATGTAAAAAAAGTTATATACTTTGAAAACATTATTTAATTATACTTATTTAGAACAAATGGTAATACACACATAAAAGGCCGGAATTAGCAAGCTTTTGTGCGTCTCAGGCAAGTTTAACATTGTATTGTAAGTACCGTATTTTTTGGACCATAAGACGCACCTTTTCACCCCCAAAATTGGGGA
The DNA here is from genome assembly GCA_036250615.1 of Ptychadena robeensis. Lineage (NCBI taxonomy): Eukaryota > Metazoa > Chordata > Amphibia > Anura > Ptychadenidae > Ptychadena > Ptychadena robeensis. The sequence continues at coordinate 54,958,923 of CM070037.1, read as the reverse complement.
GAAAAGTGCCTGCGTCTTATGGTCCGAATGTGCGACCACCCGTGGCCATCTGGCCGACGGTGATCGCAACTTGACTCCCCGACAGCTCTCCCGGCAGATTGATCTGCTGTGTGCAGAGGGAGAGGAGATCAGCTGTGTGATCTCCATCGGCAGACGGGAGCATGTGACAGCTGTGTGATCTCCATCTGCCGGAAGAGCTGTGGGGAGCTGAACTGTATTGGCTATATTTGCAGAGCCCCGCAAATATAGCCAATGCAGAGTGTGTGGAGAAAGCTTCCTCACACAGCCGAAGCAGAGAAGGGACAGGGAGACCAGAGTGCAGATTCCCCCGTGCTCCCCCTCCCTTCCCTCTCTGTGCTCTGTGTGAGGAAGAAAAGACGCTGAAGCCTGCTCTCTAGTGACACCATTTAAGTGGCTGAATAGGGGTACTGCATGAGATTTTTTCACATTTATTTAAACAAATGAAATATTTTTTTTCTGATTTCCTGCTCTAAAAACTGGGTGCGTCTTATGGTCAGGTGCGTCTTAAAGTCCGAAAAAAACGATATATGTAAAAAAAAAAAAAAGAAAAAAAAGGACATAAAAAAGATTAATTGCTCCTTTCAATGATTTTTGAATTGTTTTCAAAGAGTCTCAAACTGGCGAGTTTCATACTGACTCAACTGACACATGCATAAGGCACATGAGATATCCAATTACATATTTGTATGGGAAAGCACAAAAACCTAGGTGGACTTTCAGTACAATTATCAAGTACAAGGAAAGTGACTGTCTGTCATTGTTGCATTACCCAATGAAGAAGCCAAGGATAAACATGGAGGCATATCTGAAACTGTGACCTAATCTATCTCAGAACACATAAACAGCTGTTTTGTTTGTAAACAAACCTCATGTTGGTTTGCTCCTAATATTTATTGTGAGATCAAGAGGTGTCAGCAACACCAATTCCTCAGATCTAGGCGTTTTAAGAAAACAAATTGAATACCATTCTCTCAAGTATGCCTGACAATTAATACAGAAACACCTCTTTTGTTTAAGGATCCATCAAAAAACCGAATTGGACAGTGGCTGAATGTAAGCCTAAATCAGGGAATGGCTGAACTTTCCATTGCTCTCTCCTCTGAGCCACCATTAGGGGAATATACCATCCGGGTCCAGGACACAGTCCACACTATCTCTGTGGAGGAATATGGTGAGGAATTTTCCCAAAAACAACTCATTGATCATGGTTATGTTTCACTTATGATATTACACCCTATATTATACCCTAACTGCAGACTGATGCTAGGGGTAAGTTGACTCTGAGGAAGAAATTTAATCCATCAAAACCGTTAGGAGGCTCACCTTGTGGCTTCATTTTATGCAAGTGCTGCTTTTGGTTTAAATACACATTCATGATTTGGGTTTTATCTTTATAAATGTGTTACCTACAGGTGACACTTTCTCTTTTGCTTTTGCTTCCATCATGGTATGTAACATTTAGATCCCATTAAGTTTGTCAGGAACTGCTTTATGTATTTCAGATATGCTTGGACAAGCACTTTGCTTAAGGTTCTTATACACCTAGCGATTTTTCCAATGTGCATGCGCGCTTGTTGCCATGGGCAGGAACAAAATTGGCTGCCGATCACGGGTCTCCACAAAGCTCAGTCGGTCAGAGAACTGACATGTCTGTAAACCTTTGGCCGATACCATTGGTTTGAATGGGGATCGGTGTCCTTATCCATCGCTACTCTGAGCAATGGAGTGAAGCGTGATGATGTCATTACGTTGCACTTCATCCCTCGACTATGGGCCCTGGCTCGTCAGGTATATGGGCGCCTTTACATTGTGTGACAGTATTCCTAAGAATGGGGTGTCACTCTTTGTTGCAGGTTAAACTATACAGGCATAAAAAGCACATAGCACACAAATCGACTACTGTTGTCAATATCAGCAAGCCAGTCCTGAGCAATGAGATAGTCATTGGAGCAAGTGAATTTATTAAAATTATAGAAAAAGAAAACAAAAGAAGTTTTCCTTATTTGCAATGTGCTACTATACAATTTTTTGCCACAAGAGTAATTTGCCCTGCAATAGTCTCTCTATTCCACATTTTCCCCACCTCCTTAAGAGTGGCTTTTACCCAGATATAAAATCCTTAAAAGTTTTTTATAAAAATGTTATGCCGTAATCCTATTGGCAGACAGATTGGTGTGAAATGTATGAGAAGGAGACAGGGTTTCTTTAACAGTGTGAGTTGCAATGCTATATAAGTGAACCCTTATGTTCTATTTTCAATTATCACCCTTTTTTTCCTCTCTAAAGTGCTTCCAAAGTTTGAAGTTACCCTTGAGTTCCCTAAAGTTGTAATGTTTAATATGGAACAGTTCCCACTTCGTGTTTGTGCAAGGTAAGATTGATCAGTGACTGCAAAAGAACGTATATCTTTGTGCACAGATTCTGCAAATAATGTTATGCCTATAATAGCAAAACTATAAATACATGTATATTCCAGAAATATCTTTTGTCTTCTAGATACACTTATGGGAAGCCAGTTCGTGGAAACTATAATGCCACAGTGTGTCAAACCCATTTAACATACTTTTGGATGAAAATGGCCACCAATAATGATATCTGTTCTGTTTTCAGTGGAAAGGTAAATTAAACAGAATGGCTCTTAGATCTGGGATTCGATAAAATTAATATCTAATTGATGTGTATCTATGTCATTTATACAGCATTATTACCATTGAGTAAAGTATTAAGCGTTTAAGAATTGAAAAGTGAGAATTTGCTGCAAGATATAAATTTAATATCACAGTTTGTACAACAGTTTTCCTTTTTACTAACAACAGAAATTATAATTTCCAAACAATTTAAAAGCTTAAAAATGATTTTGAAATGTAAAAAATTATATTGAAAATAAAAAATACTCATGCTAGTCATCTATGAATGCAGAAAGTTTTGAGTTAAAGTAGTAAATATTTAGTTGTATTTAGCCATAGAAAGGGGTCTGAGACATCCCCCAAAAGCTTGCTTCTTTAATTACTTCAGTCATCAAAAAAAAAAAATCACTTGAACTCTAAACTTTCTGTAAGCCAAAAAGAATGTCGCTTATAAACTAGATGGTGAAATATATCATAAATGATGATGAATAATTGATTTAATTGCCAAGTCAGGAAAATACAGTAAAAGACAGTACAGGTAGTATATCAAATATGGAATAAGGTTGCTTGATGTAAAATATAAGAAAAACAGATTTCATCATCAATAACACAGAATATGAAGGTTGAGAGAATCTAAAAAAAAATCTCTATCTGGGGCAAGGCTGAAAACCAATACTGGATTGTTATCTACGGAAAAAAGTGTCCTCAGTTCCCAAATAAATACAAAAACAGCATATACTTTTCAAAAAAAGAGTTTGCTTTACCACTTTGCTGCAATTGAAGTCTTAAGAGGTACAATGTATGTTGCACTGATATGCTTTCTACTTGAAAGAAATTATGCCAGTTGCTGTACAGTTGCATGATTACTTCTTTAGTCTCCATTCTATACTCAGAATATTGTTTCCATGGGCCTTTCATTCTCACGTAGAGATGGTCGAATTTTTCGACTTGCTAACTTTGTGAGCTGGTTGCAAAGCCTCTGAAAATGGTATCATCACTAAAATTGCTGAAGATGTAGAGAAGTGCAAACATTTGAAAAAGTGTTGCTCTAGCACATGTAGTTTTTGCATAAATTAAGTTAAAAAACGTTGTATACCCCAACCCTTCTCTATATGTTCAGCAAATTGGTAATGACACCATGTTCAGGGGCTTTGCAATTAACTAAAAATCGTTGAATAAAAAAAAAGTTGAATTTTCCAATTCAAAATCCATGTTTAAAAAAATCACAAATTAATACATGTATTAATAAATCTACTTGCTCTATCCAACAGCTACATGTTATACACCATGGACATTTACTCCATATGTGCTAAGTATTTTACTCTGTGACTTTATGTGATCTGACACTTTGAAATATTGATGCTTTGTTATAGCCCTGACAGTGGTATTAATAACTTCTAATAATAGAACCACATCTGCTTGATCAATAATGGCAGATAATTGTGTGTGCTCTTTTCTCTCAGCTGGATAAGTCAGGCTGTGATACCATAGATGTTCAAACAAATAATTTCAAATTGAGAAGCAGTAACATGGAGCGTGTACTGAAAGGAGAGGCCTCCATTACTGAAGATGGGACAGGTAACTGGTGCTTTGGCCTTCCTCATTTTTTATAAATTCATTATAAGTGAAACGTGTAACCTAGACAGAGTTAAGGTTAGAGTAGTATTGTGTCAGTGGCATAACAGTAAATCTTTCTGTGTGGGCTAAACCCACCTTTCTTTCTCTTACCGGTATCTTTCATCTCATATCTTTTCTTTCGTCACTCAACTCTTTCTCTCTCTCTGTAAAACTAAAGCCCACCATACACCTTGCAATCAACGTTTGTTCTACTAAAACCATGTAATAGGAGGACCATTCTAAACCTTCCAATCAATATGTATTCTATCAGGAAGACCACTATACTACATAGTTGTTGGTAGATCTACTGGAAATTGTATGGAATTATCTAAAGGTGTATGGGGGGCTTATCTCTTGCTCTCTTTTTTGCCCTATCTTTAGCTTTCTCTTACTCCAGCTCCCTTCATCTTGGCCCCTAATTTTCTTCCTCCAACTCACTTCCGATCTATCTACCCCTATTCTCACCCCACACCATAGCTTTCATTCCATTTTTCTTTAAGATAGGCTTTAGATACAACAACAAAAAGCTGCTTTTAATGCTTTACATAAGAGTATTTTGTAAAAACAAAGACTGTGGAATATGTTTACAAAGCTAATACATACAGATTTCCTTACATTTTCTCTTCCTTTCATTTCTTTTCAATGATTTGTCTTTCAGGAAATGAGCTATCTACACGTAGTCAAGTTGCAATATCTAATGTAATCAACAAGGTGTCCTTTATTGACGCTGACAGTAACTACAAGTCTGGAATACCATTCCGTGGACTGGTGAGTTATATGTATTCCTTTTTTAGGGCATTTTGGTGGGAAAGTGAACCTGTACTCCACTGTATACAAGATATGCCAAAAGTATACAATACAATATGTATGTAATTGTTTGTATCAGCTTAAAGAACCTGTTACGTACCCGTCTTTTATTTTATTTGGTTTGCGTTCATTGATTTCAAGACATGAGTTATGATAAATATATCCCACTCCGATACCTTCACTGCATACAACTATTTATATGTGCAATAAAATATGTCTCAAAATTTTTGAAATAAACTAAACTTTGTTTTTGCATTTTGCATCGTTGTTGCTAAAAAAAAAAAATCTATCACCAGCGTGTGGTTCTATTGCTCCTTAAAATGTTGTTACATGCTCACTTTGTTATTTGTAGAGATGGTCGAATTTTTCGGCTAGCTGACTTTGTGAGCTGATTGCAAAGCCTCTGAAAATGGTATCATCACCAAAATTGCTGGAGATTTAGAGAAGGATTGTGAGAACATTGAAAATCAAGTTTTGCTCTATCACATGTCGTTTTTGTATTAATTAAGATAAAATCTTAGTTGAGCCATACTTTTTTATAGTATACCTCCAACCCTTCTCTACATCTCCAGCAAGTTTGGTGATGATACCATGTTCAGGGGCTTTGCAATTACCTCTAAATTGTCAAAATGTTTTTTTTAAATAAATTTGACCATCTCTAGGCCACCAACTGTTTATAGATGTTTGCATTATTAAGCCCCCCATAGACAGGCAGACTCCTCCATGCAACTTCTGTACAACCAACTTTTCTTCTACCAAAACCATGTAATAGGAGGACCTTTCTACACCTTCCAATCACTATGTATTCTATGTGGGAGGTCACTATACTACATAGTTGTTGGTAAGTCTCATGAAAGTTGTATGGAGGAGTCTGCCTGTCTATGGGGGGCTTTAGACATTCCAGATCTTTGTTTCAACTATGTTAAATTAAAGAAGAACGCTGTTTTAGAAGAGCTGTATGTTCCATTCAATGTTTCTATCAAATCTAATGTAAAATCTGTTGAATATATTGTACAGTATATGGCCCCCCTTTACAAAGGGAAACATTGAGCTGCACTAGTATAACATACAGAATGTTTTGTCTGTTTCAAAGCAAATTAGCAAAACAGTTAAAGCCAAATATGTATTGTTGGCAAGCTATTTAAAAAAGCGTTTACTTTTTAAGATGTGTAATTATTGTTTAATCTATTTTTGTAAGGTGAAAGTGTTGGATGCCAGTGACAACCCTGTACCTAACGTAAAGGTTTACCTCACAAGTTATAGTGCTTCTATCAATGAAACCTTGTTGACAGATGACAATGGAAAAGCTTCCTTTACTGTTGATACAAATGAATGGAAAGGACAAGTAACCCTCTCGGTACTGCTAACATTTCTCTTTGCTTATATTCTATGCTTGCATAAAGTATAAATTAGTTACTAGTTGTAATGAATCTAAACTATGCCTAATGTTAGTTCAGGCCATGGATAAGAAGTGTGGAAAACGATTTAGTGGTCTATTAGTTATCAGTGATGAGCAGCATAGGCAATATTTAAATTTGCGACATTTTGCAAATAATTCTACTAATATTCTATTTGATATTCACGAATATTCATGTGTATCCAGTGTATATTTTTATACATTGTGGAAATATATATTCACACTTATAATCGTATCGCGATTACCTTCAAAATGAACTGTGACATGCCGAAATTTGTGAATTCTCGAATAGCCGATATTCGGTGAATATATTCGCAATTTGAAAATTCAAGCTCAACACTCTTGGTTATTTATCAGTTATTTATGTTTAGTTAAAATTGTGATCAAAATAGTTATGATGATCCTTATGTTTTGTTGCCATTCTTTTGTGGAATAAAAAATAAAAGCCTGTGTCAAAGGGCTTTGAGATGTTGTTTGAGATAATTGGTGACTGTAGCATACATTGTACTTGCTTTGAAATCAATTAGATATTCTTCTTGGACAATTTCGAGTTTGTGAACATATTCATTTTATTTGTGTTTTACCTCCTTCTGGCCTGCAATTGACCACCTTCTAAGACACATTCATTTTATTTGAGCTCCCTCTTCTTGACTGGTGTAGGAAGAGAAGCTTTTCCAGAAAAAATGTGCTATGATAAAGACCTTTAGTTCAAAATTACATTCATTGATGGTCATACTTTTTTCTGTACAGTATCGTAATATCTAATAAAATATATTTTATTCATGTACAAAAAACTCTTTTAACATTTTTTTCCTTCTTATCAAAGGCAAAAACAAACATGCAGGATTCACTATATATTTCCCAACTCATAAATATCGAGTATGGTAGGGCCGTTTTGAGCCTTAAACCTTTCTACTCCCTTAAAAAGAGTTTCATGAAGCTCCATTCCCTGGAGAATGTTCTCCCTTGTGAGGGACAGCAGGAGGTACAGGTAGAATATATCATAAAACACACTGAGCTGAAGAATGCAACTGACCACTTGGACCTTCATTATCTGGTGAGAAGATTTTTTGATCTACATTTATTGGTGACAAATTTTCTGCAATATGCATGCTCTGAAAGGTTCCAGCCAAACAGGTTTAATTTATATTTTATTGGTACTCTCCTTTCTTCTGTTTGAGAGGCAGCAGCAGGGAGCTGATTTACAAATGAACATGCCCGCGATTTAGACAGGAACTATTATTTTCATTATGTGCTATTTTTTTATCAGATGCTGAGATGCTGGCCCTAGGAGATGAATGAATGAATGAATATATATATATATATATATATATATATATATATATATGAACAGGGAGGTGAAAAATAAGGATGTTTTTAGAAAAAAAGGCTAATCCACATTTTTACAGTTCTAACCTTCATAACGAAGGGCCCTTGATGGAGCTTGAAACCTACTTTCTCATAAAAAAAAAACACGTGTATCCGAGCAACGAGCATGCCGATGCTCTCACAAATAACCGAGCATGCTTGCTCATCACTAAACAACAATTCACAGTTGAAATCCACCCAATGAACAATAGCTTCATTTACTGCAGTAAGATTTTTTTATGTTCAGATCTTCAGAAGCCGATTGCTCCATTGCTTTTGGTCGCTTAACAAGTGGGAGGCACATATGGAAATTGTTTGAATTTCTACTCCGTTCACCTGATTTGAATGTAAATAACCTCAAATTAAAGTTGACAGTCTGTAGTTAAAGCACATTGTATTTGTTTCATTACAAATCCATTGTGGTGGTGTATAGAGCCATAAATGTTAGAATTGTGTCAATGTCCCAATATTTATGGACCTGACTGTGCCATTTAAAAAAATTTAATTGAAAACCTCCCCAGAGGGATGAGCCCTAAGCACAAGGCTTGAAGGCAGGTATATATTTATAGCTAGAGGGCAGCCACTATGCAGCCACCATACAACAAATGCCCTTTGCAGAATGCAGAGGTTGTGCTTTTACATAGTTGTAGCACTAAAAAGCTATGTGCCATTTTATAAAAACTTTTTGAAAACACCAGGCATGAAGCCCTACTCCTTTCCTATACCAGTCCAAATGTTCTTTAAGTTTGAGAGGGACAATGGAGGGGCAACTTTTGACAGACAACTGTTGCATTAAAACTGTCAATGTCTATAGTGTATATAGTGGCCAAGTGTTTGGATCATGCCAAAAAAATTCAGGATGAATTTCTTCTTAACCCATTGAGTATGAAAAGCAAATCAAATGTACGTTAGGGATACAGGTAAATACAGATAAAAGCATATTTTCTACTTCATATATTAGTTCTAAAAGCAAAGTTGAACAGAAAATATATATAAAACATCATAAATATTACAGCATACTGTCCAGTAGGTAGGCATACCATATTGAAATATCACAGATGTCGACCCAGCCAAGTAAAGAGTCATACTAGGCTAGTAATATGAATGGATATTGAATAAATTTTGAATTAGGCCAATAATAGTTTTAGCAAATGTAAGAACATTTGAACCTGTTTACCCCAAGGGTTAATAGATTTGATAATTCATAATCTTTTATCCTAATTGATTTCGCTCCTTACACTTTATGTTTAGTAACCATTTTTTGGGCTAAATAGTTGTTGCATTGTTAAAGATAACATAAAGAAATTAGTATCTACCACCCAACTCGCTTTTTCTTTTCATTGTTTTTAAAGGTGACTTCCAAAGGCTCAATACAAGATTATGGATCTGTAGAAATTAACACAGAAAGTAAAAGTGAAGGTATAATATTTTAATAACAAGTTTAATAGTGTTCTATCTCCCATGTAATAGTTCTATACCTGCAAAAAAACTTACAGTGCTCACAGTTTACCCCTCGGCCTAATGCACCAAGGTGAGTTTTGTATCACAGTCCTTCTTGTAAAGCCCCCCATAGACAGGCAGACTCCTCCATACAACTTTCATGAGACTTACCAA
>CM070037.1:54921403-54937145 GCA_036250615.1 Ptychadena robeensis | reverse complement strand
ATACAAAGGAGATAAGTCCAATCAAACACGGTCTAAGGGTAATCACTCATTGCACTTTGTCATTAGTAGGTGTCATTGACCAGGTGTTTGACCCCTTGAAACAACTTTCCCAACACTTGTGGCCAGAAAAAGTCCCTTTGTTTTTTAAAATTCGCCTCCCATTGAAGTCAATGGTGGGTTCGCCGGTTCGTTGGGTTCAAGAACTTTTGCGCTAGTTCGCGTTCGCCGTTCGCGAACGGTAAAATCCGGGTTCGCGCCATCACTACTGGTCTGTCAACCCTGCAGCAGTGTTTGCTGCTTCCAGCTCACTGACTGTTATGTGGCCTGAGCACATGCTCGAACTCTACTTTCTACATGTTGGCCAGGCTTTGTGAGCAGCAGAGGCCAATTTTGGAATACAAGCTGCAACATGGTCATCACCTTTCCAGTCAACTGCCACTATTCACAAGGAATCCACCAAGATGGTTAGTGGTGATAATGCTATAATCAGTGTAAACATCCCACTGCTGTGTCTTAAAACTATCACTGCTCACAATTAAGTAGGACACTCTAAATGTGGCAGACGAGGTAATGTGGGAAGAGATAACACAGGGTGATAGCGAGACCTACCTACAGTTTTGCTTTACAGTGCGACTTGGACCATGAAGAGGAGAAGGAGCTGCTGGAGACTGCTGCCTCTACTACAGAGGGTAGTAGTACCCATGTGACTTTAATTCGAACTGTTTAGCGTGGATGGGAAGAGGAGAGTCATCAAGATGTCGACATCGATGTCTTGCCTGTTGGTACTGTGGTACACATGGCTGACTTCATATAAGGCTGCCTTTCCCGTTACCCTCGCATTTTACTTTTTTTAGATAACACAGATTATTGGGTGTTCACCCTCTCTTATTGTTTAAATCTCCCTCAGGGGTATGGTTTGTAACAAATATGGTGGCTGTTAAAGTCCCCTCGTCCTTACTTTAAGAAAACAAATAATGGTGGAATGTACTAGTATGTTCTGTTCGCCCCAACCATGAAATCTTGGATATACTACCAAATATCATTGCAAGGACCTATCCATAATTTCATTATTTTCATCGCCCATATTATCATATCGAGATCTAATTTTTTATTTTTTTTCAACAGGGAATAAAACTAAAGATTTTAACAAGTGCAGACATTAAGAAACCTGTGAGTTGTCCCAGATATACATCACATTTCAATGAAGGGCTTCCAGGACCTGGAGGACCAATGGTAATGGGTAAGATTGTAGAGTGCAAATATATAGCTATTGCCAAAAAAGCAGATGAAGTGGGGACTGCCTTCCTCAAATGGCGCACATGCATAAAATGAAGTATAAGGCTGTTTTTTTTTACAGCTATGTTACCTGATCGAGTTGACAGTAGAGGGCGCGTGCGAGACAGCACATTTAAAACTGAGAAAGAACCAGAAAAAGTTCGTGCATATTTTCCTGAGACCTGGCTATGGGAACTTAAAGCAGTAGGGTAAGTCTCAGACATATCCATATTTTGGGTGACTATTGCCTATGGCAGACTAAAAAACTATAGAATGAAAAGATTAGTGAGGTGCCTAATATACAGATAGATTGCATCCAAAACCTTACATGCAAACAGTGGAATATATGGATAACCATGAAAGACCCCAAAAGTGTCCTTTAAAATATATCTAAACCTAAGAATGACAATGGAATGCCTTGCAGCTTATTAGACTGTAGATGTGGTGGCTGCATGCGTTTTCTTTTTCAGACTAAAAACTTTTTTGTTAATACAGACATATACCTCTTGTTCCTGTCATAAACTTGCAAGCTTGCAAATTATTGAGCACTCATGTAATATATATCAAATAATAATTGGTAGTAGATAATGGCCACCTGCCAATCTGCACAAAAAACGTCACCCCCAGTTGGTCCAGTTGCGGTCTGTGATAAGGGACAAACATTTATTTGATTTGAGATTCTTCTTGATGTCGGCCGCCCAGCATAGGTGTCCTAAGTCCTGGTATCCCAAATGGAAAATGTAAAAAAATACAATATTTAAAAAATAAATAATAAATATAGCCTTTTGATTGTAAACTTAAACACTCTATTGCAGACAAACGTATACCATAATGAGGAGACTAATAACAATAAATTTCTAGGCATTATCTCCATTTGCATTTTGCACGGAATGAGTCGTGGGGGGGGGGGGGGGGGGCAGAGATTGTTGACACCAAGGTGAGAAAGGGCCAAATTAAAAGACTAAATTGGTTGGTTATGGCCCCCTGGGTCTTAGTTTGCCCACATCTGGTCTAGATGTTTCAGCTAGAATGGGGTGGGCAAAATTGACTCATGGGCCACAATGGGTTCATATATTTGACAGAGGGGCCAGAACAAGAACAGAAATCACAAATGCACAAACAAATGCGAAACACATCCAAAACGTTAAGGACGCATTTTTTTAACAACAATAAACTTTATTGAACAATAAAAAAGTGTTTACATACACAGCCTACATAAGATAAATATAGGAGCAACATATTGGTAAGACAACAGCTAATATTTAAGGAAATAAGCTGACAAACAACTACTTATTATTTACAACACACTCAAGAGCACATAGGTAGGAGTCCTCACTCCATGACATGTGGCTTCCACCCAGCACCAGGCACAGCAGAGATTGAGATTGTCTCCAGTGCATACTACAGGATCACTCCTAACAGGGAGCTAGACATAGTGGATCAGTCACAAAATAACGTGGGAAGAACGGTCAGGGGAACACAAGTCCACTTTAGACATTCAATACCCCCAGATCTCCTCAAATTTGCTCTCCAGACCTCTATTTTATAGATACATTTCAGGAGCAGAAGCATGTTATTAATAGAGTGCTTCCAATCCTCCAGCGTAGGGTAAGCAGGACTGTACCTTATCCTGGCTACCAGTTTACAGGCATAAAATAACATGGTAGTAAGGAATTGGGATTCGACTCTACCAAGGCTAAAGACCCAAGAGGAAGCATCTGGGATCCAGTATAACCAGGAAGCCAGTAGTATCATGAAGGAATCGGATCACCTGTGCCCAATTGTCTTGTAGGATAGAGCATGACCAAATAAAATAGTAAAATGTACCTCTGGCAGTGAGACATTTAGGGCAGCGGTCAGTAGCTTCAGGATAAAACTTGGAGATACACACCGGGGTAAGATAACATTTCTAAAGCATATACAATAGTGTTAACCTGTCAGACAACTTAGGGGATACCTCAGAAAGGGCAGCAAGAATCTTTTGGCCAGTCCTCATCAGATATAGGTCCCACATCCACAGACCAACTAAATTGAAGACTAGAAAGATCTGATTCAGGGATTTTTTGCAGCAGGTTGGTATCGTTAAGGACACGTTTAACGCATTTTCATTGGATCCATTCGAACACTTTAACACTGGGATATGCAGCGAGATGCATTTAAATGCAACATTATGCAAAGTGATGCTGAAGTGTCAGAGTGTAATATTCCAATGATTTCAAACCATGGAAAAACCTGACTTCAACACAGTTTAATTACAGGAGTTTGGTGATTGTGGAGTCTAGTGGAGTAATACAGTAGTATAACAGAGGATCCACAATCTTTCCTGCTTCTTAAGCTAGCCATACATGTGTCGATTCCATAGACGATCGATCACCCATCTGATCGATTCCGGCGATGCCAGGGGGAATCGTATGGGTGATCGATCGCCCAATTAAGCCTGTCCCTACCACCTTTGGCCACCGATTCCTGGACGATTCCGTGCCCGATCGATCACTTCACAAATGGCAACTCCCCCTGATGTGTGCTGAATCGATCAGAAAGACATGCATGTTGGTTCTCTGGCAGATCCGATTCAGGGTGCCATGTCGATCGGGCAGGATCGCTCGGGCAAGGTGGGCTGCACTCAATTCTTAGCCGATCGATCGGCGTACACGCGCCCGGAATCGATCGGCCAGGAATCGGGTGGGAAATCGGACGCGTGTGTGGCCACCTTTACTGTATTTGCAGCCCGTATCTTAACTGGCCCATGTAGTCAACTTGACTCCCCTGTGGTGCACTTCCTGTGCTACACTACTATCCTTCCCTTGTTTACTGCAATGGCGTCTACATGTCGCTATGGGACAATGCAGCAGCCTGATGGTATTGATTTGAGGCCAACTGTAACTGTAATCAATGCAGTTGTAGTGTAATTGATAGCTGGTAAGTGACATGTGCTGTGATATGCAGTGCTCTGCAAGGTTTGAAAATGGTTAATTGAGTTCAGGTGTCTGGAATGTGAGCATGCAGTTCTTCACCTGCCAGCACATGCGGCACTTGTGATAGATGTATTGTATTGTCATGGAAGTCAGTGAAGTATACAGCAAGCTGTCTCCAGATGTATTTTTTGATCCGTTCAGTGCTTCTGTCACTAGAGCAGCATGGGCCTGATTAAAAAGCTAAACGGGATATTTATGGCCTGAGAGCCATACTATGCCCACCCCTGGCCTAGACCATGGGGTCATCAGGGAGTGCTCTAGTGGAGCCCTTAGGTTGACTGGGTTCAGAAGTCCCACATTCTTCCTTACTGAACTTTTTCCAGGTCAGTAGTGTTGAGCTCGAATATTCGAATTTCAAATATATTTGCCAAATATCGACTATTCAAGAATTCGCATATTCGCAATTTCAAATATTCGCATTGGGATGCTTATGGGCAAATATTCGCGAATATAGAATCGAATATAATAAAATTATTCACGAAATATCGCGAATTTGAATATTGCCTATGCCGCTCATCACTACAGGTCAGTACAGGGAACACCCAGAGGGCCATGACTACAACACAACTTAACCTTCAGCTCCACAACTCAGTTACCCTCTGTACACCCGCACCATGAACAGATGACATCCCTTCAATCACTCACAGGATCACTTCCACCATAATATGTCCAACATATATATATATATATATATATATATATATATAGCAGTCCACACCAAGAGAAAAGAGACAAATATACTTTAATAAAGTTGCAGAGGTTAGACTTAAACAGGTAGAAACGCCGTAAGAATACTTCTTTGCTATGGAGGGGCAGCTCTTTGCCTTTAAAAATTAAGGATGTTGAAGGAAACATATGACCTCTGGGTCAGTCTCCTAAGCCTCCAAATTGAACGGTGCCAGGATGGCAATTGGCAAACACCCTTTGTTTTCTGAATTGGTATGCTAAGTTATAGTGTCTATTTGTGAGTTTCTGTATAGCATATGTTTAGGAGTGGGCCTCTTAAAAGAAAAAAGCCTGTGCACAAAGACAAAAGACACAACAGGTTTTTCTTGCAAGTTAGTAATAAAAAAAAATTTAAAGAAAGGAAAATAGGAAGAAAAGACAAAATAATGTAAGAAAGAGTGAAATAGAACATTTTGAGAACTAAAGGCCCCCATACACCTTACAATCTTTTCATACAATTTCTGTACAATAAAAAAAAATTCTACCAAAACCATGTAATATGAGGACCTTTTTAATCCTTTTAATCACTATGTATTATATCAGGGAGGCCACTATACTACATAGTTGTTGGTAGATCTAATGGAGATTGTATGAATCAATCTAAAGGTGTATGGGGGGCTTTACTGAGAGTTTATCCAGACTGGGGGATTAAACGTGATCCACTACACTTCAGTGCTGATGCCCACAAGCTGGGTATTAAGTAAGGAGGAAAAGTAATGCCCCCTACCTCCTAACCTTGGTCTAGTCCTGCAGCCCATGGGTGATCTGGCAATGGATCTATGTTGGGTGACAGGTTGGGGTGTCCTGTCCTAAGCAGCCTCGAGATGTGATCTTTAGATGAGTATCCAGTGGATGGCAGACCTTTAGGCCCATTTGCAGTATGCTGCAGGGAGTCCGTGGCAAGATGGCGGAGCTAGGCCTAGATTTTCGGCCGTGGACAGAAGTGCTGCGGAACAGGAAAATATGCCTACCGGAGCTCAGGCAAGCACTGTGGTGCTCTTTGGGTGCATTCTCTGGTCAGGAAAATGCAGGATGGCTCCCAGGGGATTCAGATTGTACAACCCTGTCACAGAGCACTAAGCTGCCATCCATATCAGCATCAGGCCACACCACTTATCCTGTAAATTTCAGTGTGAACATGCCCTTAAGGACCAGAAGTATGAATTATATTACACTGTTTTTTATAAGTTTAGATGGACTTCAATCATGGTTCTCTGGCTTGATTAAGGGGTGGTGTTTCGAGTTGCTAGACCATTTGCAGTAGTGTAACCATTATGCAGTTCAGTTGGACTAGGTGCATGTTATTGCTACATTTACTAAATTATCTCCACTATGTTGCTTATTATTTTCTCTATTTAACAAAAAGCTTATTTTCTGATGTATTTCCTTATCCTTATTCTTTCTGTAATGAAAACATTGTATCTGGTTGACCTTTTTGCAGAGATTCTGGTCATGCTGACTTCCTTCACACTGCTCCAGACACCATCACAGACTGGAATGCTGGGGCTGTATGTTTGGGGAAAAGTGGCTTTGGCCTGGCATCTCCTGCCTCTCTTCGGGTCTTCCAGCTATTCTTTGTGGATCTCGCCCTCCCGTACTCTGTAGTGAGGGGAGAAACGTTCCTCCTTAAAGCCTCCGTATTTAACTACCTGAAACAGTGCATCATGGTATGTAGTGCATTCATACAAATTAAAAAAGTCATCACATCATTTATCCAGTCAAGCCTAAACTACATTTTATAAACATATCTATATGCCTCAATCAATTGTAGCCCATTTATCGAGTTAAATATGCAACTATGTTATGCCTCTGAGTTTCATAAACATGCATAAAAATTACATCCTCTGAAGTCTATGGCTGGCTTTAGAGCTTGGGTGGCCATGGTTGTATGAAGAAAATTCCCCAAAAATACAATGTTTGTATTTACAAACTGTGGAATAGGGCTCAGTGATTTTATAAACACCAAGTTTTTTTTGCCACCCATGTGAAGCCTCAGACCTTTCATTATCAGCTTTCCTTATATAGCGCTTCCATCCATTACATTTCTGTAATCATGGAAATGGTCCATGATTTGCAGTGGGTGGTCCGCTGCTCATGATCATTAGGCCTTCGCTACACTATCCATTAAAACCCCTGCATTGAACGAGTGCACGAGCCGCACATTGTCGGCAATGGGGCTTTGACAGGGCTGAATCCGCTAATCCACTGGTCCGAGCCTCTGTAGCGTTAAAAATGTATGTCTATGCTACATCTATGGAAACACAATGGAGACTTTAGTGGACACCAGCGGAGCGTAATCCTTATTAGGGATTCCGAATATTAATCGTGAATATCGGCAATTCGGAAATTCACGAAGATGGTGAATATATTGCCGAATATTCGCAATTCCGGATATTCGGTATTTTTTATCCATGTACACACGCCTCTCAATGCAAGTGGACGAATTGGAAGGCTGCAACAAGAGCTTAGCAACACTCCCTGGGACCATCAACAGTTTTGTTAATTGAATATTGTCGAATGCGAATATTTTCCGAATGTTTTCCATAAAATTTGCGGCATGCCGTGAATACGAATGTTACCTATGCCGCTCATCACTAATCTTTATTACATTTTAATTTGAAAATGACATAAGCTTGTGATAGATATAAATGAGGGGCAGGGGAAGGCAAACTATAACCAGATGAAATGTCAGCTTCAGATTTATCATGCCTTATGTTGACAGATTAAAGTAAATTTGGGTCCAACAGATGAATTACAGCAAACTCCTTGTACAGACTGTACCTACCGCAGCTGCCTGTGTGCCAGTGAGAGCAAAACCTTCTACTGGAACCTGAAAGCCACCAAACTGGGTAAGAAGGGGTTTCAAAAGGCATGATTTGGTGGTGTTATTGATAACTTTTCTTAGAGAACCATGGTGTTATTGATATATTTCTTAGAGAACCATTATAATAAATTATACACTTTCCATTTTCTGTAAAGTTACTATTTTTCTTTTATATTTAACTACACAGTCAGCTTGAGAGCAGAAAACTGATTCTGATGAATCATGCCTGTGCTTTGTCGCACAGAAAGTTCTTTCTATAAACTGATTGAAATGAAATGTAAATATAATAGTGATGGGATATTGCACATGTTTGCCTTTTTGCAGGAGAAGTAAATATCACAGTGCGAACTGAGGCTCTGGACACTAAAGAGTTATGCCAAAATGAGATACCAATTGTTCCTAAACAAGGTGCCGCTGATACCATTGTGAAACCCTTACTTGTACAGGTCAGTGTGGAAAAAGAGATCTTGATCACATGCACACATTTGCATGGCCTAATTTTAAACGTACATTTGTAACCAATAAATAAAAGTTATAGCAAGATAGCTGTTTTAAGGTAAAACCGTGCTATTATAGTTTATCATGGTACTGCTACTAGGTGTGCTTTAACTGTGTGTACTATGACTTGGGTGCATTTAATTTACCTATTGCACATGAACTTTTACTGTGTTTGCTTTGAGTATTTATGCTCTTTGAAGGTTGACCCTGTATGTGCTGTGCTTTCTGTATATGTATACTTGTTTCTGTTTTAGATGTGTATGATCTGTTTGCTGCTTACTGCAAATGGGTTGGTCTACAGATGTCTATAGACTACTCCCCGGCATGCAATATCTGTACAGTAACGGGAGAAAAGTAGCCAAAACTAGGAACATAGGAAAGTAAAAATAATAACCGCTCTCCATCAAATAGCCCATTGGGGAAGTTAAAAAATGTCTTCACCTCCAATAGCACCAATCCAACAACACTCCACTACCGCAGTCAGCAGCACATGCTGTTTAGATTTTCATGGGTAGGAAGGGTGCCTGTGTTGAGGATGGAGACCACAGGACATGAGTGCGAGGGAAGACCCCCTGGGGTCCTCTGGGCCCTATGCACATGCATATTCCT
This sequence comes from Ptychadena robeensis, assembly GCA_036250615.1. NCBI lineage: Eukaryota > Metazoa > Chordata > Amphibia > Anura > Ptychadenidae > Ptychadena > Ptychadena robeensis. Next base: position 54,928,238 of record CM070037.1, on the reverse strand, counting down.
TATAGCGGGAGAAACACCCCTGGTTGTACATATTAAATAAATAGAGCTTCATCAAAACTAAATGCCTATATGTATGTCCTGGTTTCATAAGAGATTAGGTTAGGAGAGACGGTCAGAGTCTTTTCGACTTTATGTAACCACTGCAAGACAAAATTTTCGATAGAAAAACAGAAAAGAACAGGACAGCTTGCTGGAATAACTGGTTGACTATTATTATTGTAGTATACAAATAGCCCTCCTTCAATAGCAATAGAAAAGCTACAGTAAAAACACAAGCTGATCCTCTATTTTCATCCATTTAGTAGGGATGTGCTGTGGTCATGCTTTTACTTTGTTCGGCTTGGTGATCTCTGTCTTTATTCTAACAGCCTGGAGGAATCCTGGTGGAGAAGTCACACAGCTCCCTGCTCTGCATCCAAGAAGGAGAAGGTATGAAGATAGGTATAGAGAATTTAGTGCCCAATGTATTTAACCTGTCTGTATTAACCTAAACCAAATGATATCCCTCCTAGCGTTCCTGGCGGCCCCATCTCGTCCAGCGCTGTCCTGTCAGTACTGCCGTCCGGTGGAGATCGGAGCCCCGGCAGCGCTAGCTCACCGTTCTGCGCTGTCCCTGTGGCTCCGATCTTCTGAACTGGCTTCTGCACTGAAGTCGATCCCCCCCTTCCCCCAAGTGACGTGATGATGTCACATCAAGGAGATTCAAAAGTAAATCGCAGAAACAGTTTTCTCCAGATGTGCTCCTTTGAAGTTAACCCTCTCTCCCCTGGTGTGATGTCACCAGGTCCATCACACCAGGGGAGAGAGGGTGCCAAAGGGAATTGTACTGGATAGAAGTAAAAAAAAACATTTCCAATTGAATAGAAATTTTATTATAAACAAAACATAAATATCAATACATATTGTTTTGAAATCTATCATGCAAAAGAAGTATTCTAGAGATTGTTTATCATTCAAATGATACCTTACAAATAATGCAAAACTATTGAGACTGTATATTAGTAAAGACAATAAAAAATTTTACTTTTGAAACATAGGGCTAACACTGTATTCTACTCAAGTGCTATTTGAATGATGGTATTTTTTTATTTGATGTGTAGATAGAAAGCTAGATATATTTTTTTATATTATAGCACTTTACATTTAGATACTAACCTCAATGGGCATGTTTCAAGTCAGATATGATGGCAACTGGTAAATATAGAATACTATTACTGTAATGATGTTATGTGTCTGTAAAAAGTCTGAACAGTCCAGAATACTTTAACCTAAATTCTATTAAAAAAATTACAACTTGATGCTCAAATTTGGATGGAAAAGGGAAGAGATTTGATAAAGGAATAATAAAAAAGAGCAACTTGTAAAAAAGTATTCAACATTACGGAAGTATAAGAGAGCATGTCCCTGGTCAGTTGAAATGGTTAAACCAATCACTATATCACTACTGAGGAAGTAACCACCAGCAAGAATCAACACATATGACAATAAAGTGTACACTTATGTGGTGGCTTTCTTTGAAAGTAATCAATACTTAGGGTCACTAAGATAGCACAATTGTAAAAGTGTTGTGTTGCTTTTTCAGACAATACAAAGACAGAAGATGTCTCTCTGCAGTTTCCTAAGAATATCCTGGAGGATTCTGAAAGAGCTTATGTGACTGTGTTGGGTAAGATACTAATACAGAACTCTATTTGTCAGCAACAGAATGAACATACCCCTGTCTCTGCGGACCTAGATTCAAGGCTAGATTTATAAAGGCTCTAGGCACTAGGATACTGATGCTTATTTCCAATATTTGAAGCCCTGGAAGATGTAAAATCACAGTAACAGGACTAAACTTTGTGAATTAAATTTAAAATCTTTGTGGAATAATAGGTACTGTATATTTTGGATCCGACGCACCCGACCATAAGACGCACCCAGTTTTAAGAGCAGGAAAACAAGAAAAAAAATTATTGAATCAATTAGGGGGAAAAAAAACCCTGCAATAGACACATTTCAGCCACACGATGTCACTAGTAGCACTTTTGGCACATCACGTCATCTTTCTTACACATTGGGGAAGAGGGGGGCCGAGGGGGAATCTGCATGCAGATGTCTCCCCTCTATGGCTGTGTTTGTGTAAGCTTTAGCATGAGTGCAGCTTTCACACACAGTCAGAGATAGATGGGAGAGATGTCAGCTGCTATTCATTGGTTATATCAGCAAGGCTCAGCTGATATAAACAATCCAGCCCACGGCCGGATGTCCCATCTGACAGCTCCTCTGCCTCCCTGGCTAATCTTCTTGTCCGGAAAGTGAAGATGCTGGCGTGACCACCTGGAGATTGGGGGGGGGGGGGGGGGGGGGGGTGCATCTGATGGTCCAAAAAATATGGTATACCGTCTGAAGACTGGAGAAAGGAAGATTGTCTACCAGAAGAGGAATTGTCGGCACTCAAATGTGGAGAGAGCCCTGAGGTATCAGTGAGATTTCTTTTCTGGGTGTGCTGGGTGAGCTAGAGACCATCAGGGTAGCTTAGTACAACAATTACTTTTTAATATTCTTTTACTTTGAAGAAAAAAAGAACCTTAACATTTACAAATAATATATTTTAGTATATACTAAAAAGGCTATTCAATAAATATTTATGTTTTTTTAATGCCTATGTTTTATTTTTTTACCTTGCAGGAGATATAATAGGAGCAGCAATGCAGAACTTGGACCGTCTCCTAGCTATGCCATATGGATGTGGAGAACAGAACATGGTCCTCTTTGCCCCTAATATTTTCATAATGCAGTATTTGCACAAGACACACCAGCTGACTGATGAGATACAAAGCAAAGCCACAAAATTCCTTGAGAGTGGTGAGACAAACATTCATTTTCTCTTGTGCAGTGATTAGCTATGAAACACATCAGCTATAATTTAGGAATACGGTATAGATTTGATGTTGAAAGACTATAATCGGAAATACAGTACAAGGTCATTTTCCATTATTCTTTTTCATTCTTATGGCATTAGCACTACTGGAAGAGGATCCACCATCTGTATAGTCTAGGTTTTGACCTAGATTATGTTGATTCTCCTGGCAGAAAGACGCCATTAATTTTATTTATTCATAATAATTGTGTCTATGCTTTCAGAAGGTCATAGATGGCGGAGGGTCTCAGTAGGGTGCTGTACATAGTTTGATAAAAAAAAAAGAAACTTGTAGTAATGCACACCGGAAATTAGATCGGCACTTGTTTTACTTTATCTTCTCATATTGTAAGGAGCTTACATTGTGCAGTCAAATTAAACTAATTTAGGTACAGGAGAGGAATGGCTGCAACTGCAAAAATGAATGTAGGTTGCAAGTTTAACATTAACAATAGAATATCAATATACTTTTTAACATTGCTAATACAATATGAGCAAATATTGGGCTGTTTTCTGTAGGAAGCAGAATTAAAGGAAAACATTTACTGATGTGTTATATTGACTTGCCCAGATACTAATATGTCATATGAAATCTTCAAATATATATATACATACTCTTGATATTTGTGCACTGATGGTTTAATATTTGCTTGATATACAGAGAATATATTGCATACCATTATTGTGAAATCTTCTCAACATTTTCCTATTGTATGTGTTTTATTTAGGGTATCAGCGTCAGCTGACATACAAGCGTGATGATGGCTCATACAGTGCCTTTGGAAAGTCTGACGCTGAAGGTAACACATGGTGAGTGCAGGGACCATACCCGTCAAGTTGGAGGATAAAAAAACCGGGGGACGTACCGGAAGTTAGATCTTGGGTTTTCCGTGTTCCATGTAAGGGAAGTGACGTCACTGACGTCACTTCTGGTGACGGGTGCACATCTCGGCTGATCTAGCAGGGAGAGGGCGTTACTCTCCCTGCTATTGTCCCACCCCGCACATTATTAGCACAAGCAGGGTAGGACTTTAGCAGGGAGAGTAACGCTCTCTCCCTGCTAGATCAGCGCGATTTCAAGAATCTGGGAAAAATCCGGGATCCTTTGAAATCGGGTTTTGGCCGAGAAAGCCACATAAAAACGTGACTTTCCTGGCCAAAACGGGAAGGTTGACAGGTCTGGCAGGGACAGTCCTAGGCAGATCCATACCATGAGGAAGGACTACCTTTGGTGCCATCCCAGATGAGTACCACTTGTCACTGCCGGAGTTCTCTCAGAGGACTTGACAGCTTTTTTTCCCAGAGAACTGCTCCATTTTCTCTCTCCCTAGGCAGCTGCCAACTTGATAAGCTGGCGCATGGAGGGGGGGGGAGGTAAAAAATGTTGATGCCGACCCCCAAAAATAGCCCATTGTGTCCCTATGTAAAACCACCACTGGGTGAGTGGATTGATATTTATCATTGTTTTGGCATATGAAGGAGCTTTTAAAATAGATCTTAATAGATCTAGGAAGAAAATTTTAAATGAGTCTAGAAAATTTCTATAAACGGTTATGAATCTATTACGGAATTAAGCCATGTATGCCTAGCATGAAGCAGAAGTGTTAATCTAGGATGCTGTGATGTTTTCAGTTGCCATGTAGTGCATCTGTTGGGCCTTAACCTGCTTTTTCTGAGAATTTGTATCCTGCTTATACTTTACATTTCTTGGTTACCCCCACATGAACAGTTGGTAGTGAAATATGTTGCATAAATACTGCCATATTGAATCAATTGACCTTGCTCCCTATGACACTGTGATAGTAGGTCATACTATGCCAGTTGCTTAGGTTTACTCAAGTATCCTGTTGAATGTAATGAGGCTTGAAAACATTTTTGGTTAAAAAAAATCTATATCAATTCAAATCACCATTTTCCTGGACCTAGAGTAACACATTTATCCATCCACATGTAAAGCACCTCTATAGGACTTCATCCTGGCCATGGCAAACAGTCTTATTGAGAGATATGGGCTGTGCTGTAGTACTGTACATATTCATTTACCTAGCAATTTAACAATTAAAACTGACCCCTTGTACATTGGAAGTAGGACACTGATAAGGGTGTTATAGAACAGAAGAAAGTTTGGTAAGAATATGTACATTTTGATTATAACCACAGATGATCTTTAAAGTTACTTTATAAATGAAAGGTTAAGTTTGCTAAATCTATCTATCGGTTTCTACTACAGGCTATCTGCATTTGTGGTGAAGTCTTTTAGCCAAGCACGGCCCTACATATTTATAGATGAAGATCACTTAAAGCAGTCATTCACCTGGCTGAAGAATAATCGTAATGAGAATGGCTGCTTCCGTAATGTAGGGAGACTACTCCATAACGCTATGAAGGTGATTTGAATATAATTCTTGGAATGTATTCTTCTTGTAAATTTTTGTACAGTGTTTAAAATTAATAGTATTAAATGTTTAGAATTTGGTTTTTAATTCATATTTGGAATTTAAATTCATAGACATACTGAAATACTCCTTACATTATAAATATTATGCAATGTTTATTATGCAATCATAGAAAAGTAGAAATTTAAACAGTTTAAAATACATGTTGCAATACTTGCCTATTCCCCAATTCCCAATACCTGCATGCATATGTATATACATGTATTATCTTTTCATTAAACCTGTTTAAAAAAGTTTCAGTCCCAACATGTTTTACCCTCCAAAACATTTTTTTGCAGGGAGGAGTAGAAGATGAGGTCGCCCTATCAGCTTATGTAACAATGGCCCTCTTAGAGGCCAATGTGTCTCCAGAGGTGAGCAATCACAAACATATATTCAGTCTGTTGTCATTGCTTAACTTTCTTACATTGTGTTGTGATGTGTTGTAATGTTTAGGATTAATAAAGCTGGCACTCGATCGACTGAAAACTATCAAGGTTTACATCGATGAAGCTTAAATTGTATACTGCACACATGGTTCGATTGACATTAATTGTTCGATACCGGGCAAAGCATTGAACGAAAAGTGATCAAACATGTTGGACATTTTTCGTCAATTGTACAACAATCAAACTAAAATCATAGCAATTTTTTTGTTGGTTGAGTCGATTATTTTCAATGAACACATTTATATCTGGCTCTTCTGTGTTTTTTATAAAAACTAAAATGATTGATTTTAGTTGTTTTCGAATACTCCATGTCGTACTGCTTTGGATTCAATTACGATCGATGTTCGATTAAAACATCAAGATCTAAAGTCGAATCGAAGATTGACTGTGCTAAAATCGAACTGTGTATGCCTAACATAAGGGTTTGTAGCCAGTAAAAAAAATATTTGGCAATTTTTCTTCACAATTCCTCCTTGCCAACTACTTAGGAGATATTTTTAGAATGGTTCTAGCCAGCTGCTGGTGTTTTATGTAAGTTATTATTAGAATGTATCATGTTACCCCTGAACTTTGCTTCAGCTTGGCTTTCTGCAACAAAGAACAACAAAATGTTGGTTAGATATTCCTAGTCATCTGTTCCGGAACCCAAAAGTGCAAGGACCTCACATAATAAGTGAACTAAAGCAAAAGTTTAACAAGCAGGTTCTTACAGACCAACAGGGAACTTTGAGGAGGTCGCGGTGTGATAAATGGTGGACAGAGAAACACAAATCTTGGTACCCGCAGTTTTGAAGTCCCTGGGCATGCTCACATGCACTGATGAGGAGGATGGCATTTACAGTAGGATTAATTGAGGGACTTGAGTCTGAGGCGATAGTGCAGTTCAACTTACGAATTTTACTGAAACTTGGCTGCTTTGCAGCAGGTTGCTTTCAATAAGTACAATCTTTTTATAGTCACAGTCTCATCTAAAACATAGAGTAGGCTGGTAAGAATTGTACCCATCCATATCTGTGTGTTAATGGCCAAGAACACTAGAGGAATTATCC
>CM070037.1:54894273-54908518 GCA_036250615.1 Ptychadena robeensis | reverse complement strand
TAGACTCCCTGCAACCCGCGGAACCCGAGCCAACACCGGTGACCCTGGTGGGGTTAACACCTAGCAGGTTTACCTTAATTTTGAAGGTAATGGAAATGTAAATAAACGACCTGGGAGTGGCTGTCCAACCTTTCCAGGCGCTCTTCAGGGTCAGATGACCACTGGCTGCTTGAACGCCCCCAGCCTCCCTGGATGTTTTTCAGGTTTAAGCTAAAGCTGTAAAGAGTACATTGTGTAGAAATGTTTTTGCTTTAAAGCTTCATTAACACTTTCTGCCAAAAGAGGGTGTCTATGAAGCTTTAAACGTGTCGTTCAAATAAAGGCAGTGTACATTTAACCTAACTGTTTCCCAGGCTTGTGCCGTGGCGCACCCAGAAATCACAGCAGATATAGACGGGTGAATCTCTAATCTCGGCTCTGCATTAAAATAAATAAATCATACTTTCCCATAGAAAACAGTTATAAAAAGCCCCAGTGGCCACTCACGATATTGCACTCTGAGTTAACCCTGGAAGCCTGGCAAATAAACATGGAATGTCTCATACTCTGTTATGACTCCAGCAAACAGTAGGTAAGTATATTTTTTAGGATTGTGGAAACCTATGCCACCATGATACCAGCCCAGAGGTAAGTCAAACTTTACATTTTTAAGATTTTGAGTATATATTCGCTTTAGGAACTCATTGTGGCCCACAAGTCAAAAAGTCCCCCCCCCCATCGGGAGACCTTAAAATTGCTACATGATGATGTATTTCCCTCTTTATGCACTGAAGCTTCCACATTCCCTGAGGTTTTCCAACAAGATTGTGCACCACCACATTATGGGTGTCAGGTCCGAGCATTCCTAGATGAACAGTTTCCTGGAAAGTGAATTGGTCGTCGTGGGCCAGTTGAATGACCCCCAAGGTCTCCCGATCTGACCCCCTTAGACTTTAATTTTTGGGGTCATCTGAAGGCAATTGTCTATGCTGTGAAGATACAAGATGTGCAGCACCTGAAACTACGGATACTAGAAGTCTGTGCTAGCATTTCTCCTGTGGTGTTGCTATCAGTGTGTGAAGAGTGAAAGAAGAGGGTTGCATTGACAATCCAACACAATGGGCAGCACATTGAACACATTTTATAAGTGTACAGAAACTTGTAAATAACTCATGAAAGAATAAAGTTACGTTAAAACCAAGCACACAATTGTTTCTTGTGAAATTCCCAATAAGTGTCACATGACCCTCTTCCTATTGAAAAAACAAAAGTTGGATTCAAAACGGCCGACTCCAAAATGGCCGCCATGGTCACCACCCATCTTAAAGTTTCCTCCCTCACATATACTAATGTGCCACAAACAGGAATTTAATATCACCAACCATTCCTGTTTTATTAAGGTGTATCCGTATAAATGGCCCACCCTGTCGAACAGGGAACCAACATGTTGGTAGGTATATGGTGCGCTTTTGGTACAGAAATCTGGCCCTCACAAGAGCGCTTGGGAAGTTAAATTATATCTTTAATTCTTTTATTACTTTTGGAAATTTTATTTATTTTTCTCTTCTCATTGTCAAGATGATTATTAGTTACCATATTTGATGATTACATGGCCCTATGTAGTTTCATACACGCAAAAACCTTGATAAAGCTGAACCTGGTTTCATTAATGTGGCAATCTGGCACCTTCACAAGTCAGATTCCAGTAAATCAGTGTTTGTGACACTGTTGGTGGTATTGCATTTCTTTCTAACATTACTTACACCTACACAAACCTTGAACCAGCCAATTGCAGTTTAGCAAATATTTACCGTGCAGGGGCCAGTGAGCATTGCGCCAGTAAAAGTTCTGTGTCATTTAATGTGAATCACAAACAGCAGCTGATCTCTTATGTAGAAGCTTTGTTTTACGATGTCATCCCATTGTTTACCTGTGTATTTACTATTACTGCTAATCTGTGGATTACTAGAAGCTAAACTGTGAGTGACCAATCATTGTGCCTCTATTATTGTTATTATGTACAGTTACGCTTTGATTAATGTTCAGGAGGCTAAAATGCATTAGAATTGTACAGGGGGCTTATACTATCGAAATGAACTAATACCTTATTTATATACAAAAAATAAAAACTGAGAGGGGGATAGAGAGCTATGTATGAACTCATTCATCCTCTCCAGAATGGAGGCTCCAACTTCTGGACTTTTAAGGCACATTATAGAATTGATGGTTAATATTGTATACATAGGATTTTTATTAAAAACAAGGTACATACACAATTGTTCAGAAATGATGTCATCACTACATGATTATAGATATCACATGATACAAAATACACTTGACAATTCACATAAGAATTGCTATCCCCCTCTTTTTATTTTTTGTTCAGTACCTTATTTATATGCTGATTTAATAAATCCTATAATCCTATGTTCCATGTTATTCATTATCTAAAAGTAGCCACAAGTTTTAGTAATGTGGTTAACACACTCTGGTAATGGTTCTTACAGCAAGCTATACCCCTTTACTTCTATAACTAATAATTATTGAAAATACTGCACTTTTCCTTTAATACAACACTGTGGTTAAAGGTTAAAACTAAAGGCAAAACTTTTTTGGCAGGGGAGGGCTTAAACTTCTGGTAGATATTGTGACAAAATAAATAAGCAATAAACAGCAAAAAGCCAAGAACTGCTGACAGCAATAAATATGTCTTGTGTTTTTTCTTCTTTTGTAGGCACTATGCTTTTATTTTCCCTAATTCGCTGTATATTGAACACACTGAACTCGCTTGTTTGCACTTGGAGGGAATGCAGGGATTAAGCCAAGTTCAAATCTCTCTAACAACAAGAGGAAGCACCAAAATGTTGATAGAGCGGACCTTCTCGGAGAATCCTGTATTCACCTGTCTCCCAGTCATGGTATCTTTACAGTTCTGAATTTCTCATGGTGTTTAACATTATAAGTAAAATTTAGACAAAACCAGTAAAATCTCCCTGATAGGAAAAGGTTGATTATAATATCTCCCATGGTACTGAAATGTGGTTTAATTGCACGTTCTTCAAAGTACTAATGAATAAGTAGTGCTTCCAATGTTTAGGGTCACAAGTTGGATGCCGCCCCATAAACATATGATCTAAACACAACAACCCCATTATTAGTTTTTCTTCAGGATCATATTGTTGATTACTGAAGTAGGAAAGTGTTGTGTTTAATTGCAGGTTGTTTCCAATATTCTACTCAATTTCTGTCTAAAGCCCGCTATAGACATCTCGATCTATGGCCAGCTTGTAGCACACTCATTACAGCGTGGTGACGTCACCACGCTGTGAGAAGTCAGCTACAAAACTGACGGGAATCTTGTGTGCTCCACCAACACAGGCGATTCCTGTCAGATTGTAGCCAATTAACTTGGATGGGGAGGAGACTCCCCAGTACCAGCAGGACGGACCACCATGCAATCTGACCTGCCAGCTTTATGGGTCGAAACCTCAAGGTGGGCACCCCTGTAGTTGCGGGTGACCGACCACCATGTGTTCAGCGTGAGCATGCATGCCGGTCGATCGCCCGCAACTATGGCCAGGAATCGGTACGCCTATGGCCAGCTTTAGGAAACAAACAAATAAAAATATGGACAATGCAATGCCAGCACTACAGACAGTCTTAAAATATTTGTCGATCTTTTTTTTTTAAAGGATAACAGGTCCTATCTAGTTTTTAACACAATTTGGGTTTACACTAATTTTTGTTTTGTTGGCAACTCTTTAACCAGAAAGAAAGCAACGAAAACTTTAAAATGATCATTTTGTTTTACTTTTAACTGGATGCTCAAATATATTAATACATTATAAGAGCAGTGTGAGAAAGACAGAAAAGAAAAAAGTAGGGGCGCGGGAATGTAGATTCTTATGACGATATAGTAAAAGTGATAATAGTGATCTCACAATGTAAAAATGTTTTCTCCCTTCCTATAAGTGACAGAAACCTGATAGATTTTGATATTTCCAGGTATTATGCCATAGGAAGCTTGCCAATAGTGATGTGTTTATTTTAGAAATTTGACGTGCTGATTTAATTGCAAAGTCCCTGCCCATGGTATAATCAAAAAAATTACAGGAAATGTAAGTAAGTTTAGTGGATACATGACCTGGGTAGCTAAGACGACCCTTCATCCTTTTGATGACCATGTTCTACAAATTCACCCTCCCTTTACTCCACACTCTTAAAAAATGCAACACACACTTTGAGTGGATTTAAATGGCCATAACACATTTTATTGTTAATACATAACAATAAACATATTTAAATTATTCTTGTAACATACTACATTTTCCAGATCTTTAAAGGTCCCATCACTTTATATATATATTTTTTTTATATATAGCTTATACAGTGCCTGCCATCTTAGCGAATGTAGGCCCTCAGCCACAACTCACCAACACGAGGACAACTTAAGCCTGCCATACACCCACCAAGTGGCGGCTGATTTTGCCGCCGACCGATGGGCGTGCACGTTCACGGCCGTCGGTCGCCGGCAAAATTGACCGCCGATCATGGGTGCCGATCGGGAGTGCCCACATGGGGCCACAGATCCCTGTCGCCCCACAGCTCGGCCGCCACAGAACGGACATGTCCGATATTCTCTGGCCGATGCCGTTAACTTGAATGAAGACCAGCATCTTCATTGAAGCTAACGGCCGGCAAACAAAGGGTGCCCGCCAATGCTGTCAGCTCGGGACTGCAGCGTGATGACGTCATCACGCTGCTTTCCAGAGCTGATCTAAGCAGCTCTGTCGGCCCCCACTCGGTGCGTGTGTGGGGGCCTTAAGGCTGTTACAGACCAACTGAGATTGCCAGCACACACTTGGTCAGTTTAATCTGACCCTAATCACAGGAGATACCATTATACCAATTGTTCCCCACTAATAGTTTCTACACAATTGTCCACCAGAACACCCCAAAAAAGGCTCAGTTCAGTGGACCCTCGGAAACTGATCTGCTACTCACTACCCTCAGTCTGACCCATTGAAAACCCTTCTAATCAAAACCCATCTACCAATTCGATAAGTCAAACCCACCCTGCTACTGTATTTATGAAATAACCTATACTTAATCCTTTATTAGTCACCTTATCGTCATGTAGGCCTTTTGCTTACTACATCGCATTCCATAGCCCCAAGCCTGCTGCTGTTTAGCTGATGATGCCTTATTCAGTGGCTTTGCAGTAAACTCCCCCCAAAAAATTTTGAAATGTCCATTTCTACTTACAACAACATCTACAGCCATGAAAGGTTGAAGCCATAATATAAAACTCTAAAGTATGGTGGTGGTATCTCCCTTTATCATCTTTGGTTTGGTAATTTAAAGCTTTAGATTTTTTTCATATTTCAATTGTTAGTTTTGTCTTATTTGTTGTAAACATATTGCAGATCCCAAAGCAAGTGGAAGATCCTTCACTGAGTACATTCATGTATGAAACTACAGAGCTGGAACTTACAATCAATAATTCTGGGGAGAGTATAAAGGAAAAGCGAGCAGTCACTCTGAAGCCAAAGAAAATGGATGCTCCTCCAGTGATCCTGATCCAGACTGACAAATCTGTATACAAGCCTGGACAGACCGGTAACAATGCCGATTACAAGTCCTCGAATATAGACTAGCTGGTAAAAATGCTGATGTGCAGGAGAGTGTTTGCAAACTCTTGGGACACTAAAAAATCTCCCAATAGACTCAATATACAGTGCAAAAGTATTTGGCCCCCTTGAACTTTTCCACATTTTGTCACATTATAACCACAAACATGAATCAATTTTATTGGAATTCCACATGAAAGACCAATACAAAGTGGTGTACACGTGAGAAGTGGAACGAAAAGCATACACAATTCCCAAATTTTTTATTACAAATAAACAACTGCAAAGTGGGGTGTGCGTAATTATTCAGCCCCCTTTGGTCTGAGTGCAGTCAGTTGCCCATAGACATTGCCTGATGAGTGCTAATGACTAAATATAGTGCTAATGACTAAATAGTGTGCACCTGTGTGTAATCTTATGTCAGTACAAATACAACTGCTCTGTGACGGCCTCAGAGGTTGTCTAAAGGTCACCATACACAGGTCCGATTCCCAACCGATTCCAGGACGATCGATTCCGGGCGCGTGCAAGCCAATCGATCGTTGAGGAATCGCGTGAAGCCCACCTTGACCGATCGATCACGTCCGATCGATAGGGGGCCCAGAATCAGATCTGCCAGAGAACCAACATGCTGGTCATTTTGATCCGATTCAGCACACATCAGGGGGAGTTGCCATGTGTGAAATGATCGATCGGGCACGGAATCGTCCAGGAATCGGTGGCCCAAGGTGGTAGGGACAGGCTTAATTGGGCGATCGATCGGACATCCGACTCCCTCTGGCATCGCCGGAATCGATCGGATGGGTGATCGATCGGCCATGGAATCGGCACATGTATGGCTAGCTTAAGAGAATATTGGGAGCAACAACACCATGAAGTCCAAAGAACACACCAGACAGGTCAGGGATAAAGTTAATGAGAAATGTAAAGCAGGCTAAGACTACAAAAATATTTCCAAAGACTTGAACATCCCACAGAGCACTGTTCAATGGATGATTCAGAAATGGAAGGAGTATGGTACAACTGTAAACCTATCAAGGCTGTCCACCTAAACTCACAGGCCGAACAAGGAGAGGGCTGATCAGAAATGCAAAATACAGCTCAGGTGGGGGAATTTGTCCATAGGACAACTATTAGTTGTGCACTGCACAAAGTTGGCCTTTATGGAAGAGTGGCAAGAAGAAAGCCATTGTTAACAGAAAAGCATAAGAAGTCCCGTTTGCAGTTTGCCACAAGCCATGTGGGGGACACAGCAAACATGTGGAAGAAGGTGCTCTGGTGAGATAAGACCAAAATGGAACTTTTTGGCCAAAATGCAAAATGCTATGTGTGGCGGAAAACTAACTTCACATCACTCTGAACACACCATCCCCACTGTCACATATGGTGGTGGCAGCATCATGCTCTGGGGGTGCTTCTCTTCAGCAGGGACAGGGAAGCTGGTCAGAGTTCATGGGAAGATTGATGGAACCAAATACATCCTTGGAAGAAAACATCTTGGAGTCTGCAAAAGACTTGAGGCGGAGGTTCCAATCGAGAATCTGTGGCAAGATCTGAAAATTGCTGTTTACAAACGCTGTCTATCTAATCTGACTGAGCTGGAGCTGTTTTGCAAATAGGAATGGGCAAGGGTTTCAGTCTCTAGATGTGCAAAGCTGGTAGAGACATACCCTGAAAGACTGGCAGCTGGATTTGCAGCAAAAGTTTGTTCTACAAAGTATTGACTCAGGGGGCTGAATAATTACGCACACCCCACTTTGCAGTTATTTATTTGTAAAAAAAATTCGGAATCATGTATGATTTTCTTTCCACTTCTCACGTGTACACCACTTTGTATTGGCCTTTCACGTGAAATTCCAATAAAATGTATTTATGTTTGTGGCTGAAATGTGACAAAATGTGGAAACGTTCAAGGGGACCGAATACTTTTGCAAGCCATTGTTTATATATATTAGAAAAAAATTATTGTTTAAGTTCCCATACACCCTATTTGAGGCCTGTGGTGCACATGCAGCCCTTGAGCGCTGATTGTGTAGTGATTATAGAATGTGCTCACTTACATAGGCAAACCTAGGTGCTTTTCTTTTCTAGATATATATGATACAATTTTGCATTTGTTCTACTTGGACAATGTACAAAATTTGTACTTATGTACTAACTTAGTACATTATTAATGTACTAACTAATGAAAAATATCCTAAATTCTACATGCCTAATCCTGTAGAAGCATTTGGGGACCAATAGATCATGCACAGGGAACAAGCAGGATTATTTCAGATCCAGATCTATGGGAAAGTTAAGATAACTAGTATTTTTGAGTCTACTGTTATCCTATAAGGTGTGGGATCAGCTCCAAACAGGTGCTCTCACAGCATCAATCCACATGATTATTTATCATTTAAGGGCTCCTGCCCAGGTATATTTGCACACAAACAGTCTTAAGCAAAGTTACCCTCGCAGGGGTTAATATCCAAACAAAACGAATGTCCTGAAACTGCCATACCTCTTGGCTTGGCACTGATCAAACAATGTTTCCTTTCTCTAGGTAACCTTAATGGCTTGCCTCCTGGCAGCCATCATCATAGGGCCACACACACTCCCTGTGTGCCCTGCATTTACTGCACCTAGCAGCACTGTCTCCAACTTCCTTGGGAGCCCTGACTAAGTGACTTCAGTCTCTTTTGTGATGAAAAACCCAGCCACCTCCCTGATGTCCATTAGGTGTAGTTCCTGGATGGGATGGGAAGGCCCACCAAGTTCCTTCCCCCATCCCAAAATCCCAAAACAAAAACTAAACCAAACTGCACAACAACCTATTGTTGTTGGCCAACATATTCCTGGACTCCTTCTAGGATACACCTGATGGGTCCATTTACACCGTGACAGACGAACATTCTGTCACAAAGGATAAGGGTGTTTTAATAGAAACAGTTTGCATACCCTACTTATTATACATATACAGTCATGAAAATTTAAAAATACTTTAAAGAATGATGTGGGGTGCTTCAAATACAGAGGTGAAGATATATTGTATTTGGCTTAGCTAAAAATCTACATTGCATTTTATATTTTTTTTATTACATCACACAATTGAGGGATTGCTCAAACAACAATATGAAGAGACTTACAGTATATATTATATCTATTTAAAAAACCTGGAGCCATATAAAAGGGTTTCAATGTATTTTTAAGTCTAAAGGAATACAGCAATTATCACAATTGTCATAGAATATTACTAAACAGGACATTTTAATAAAGTATTGTTTTTACTCTACAAAGGGAGTAAGGGCCAGGTAAGCCAATTGTTTGTAATATGTGTAACAATGTGTCTTATAAGTTATAATTATATAAATTATTTTTTCCATAAATATATATAAATATATATAAAAAATTAAATTAATGTGGCAGATTCACTAGATTATAATAAATATTAATCGATTGAAATATCTCCTTATATTTCCTTAGTGAAATTTCGAATTGTCTCATTGAATGCAAACTTTGAACCTGCAGACACTGAGGTGAGTTGGGAATCAAACTAATGAGATTTGTAAGGAGACTCACAAGAAATCTAAAATAAAGCTTATCTTTTTTTTTCAATTTCTATATCAATTTTCAATTTCTATATCAATTTGTTCAAATATGTCAGATACATTCAGGCTTCATTTTTATTTTCAGTAATCATGAGTAGCTTCTACAGGTTAGTGCTGAGCTTTAATGGTTGCGAATATATTCGTCGAATATAGAAAACTAAAAAAAGATCTAGCCCCCTTAACCTTAACCCTCTGTATATTTGTGCCACATCCCAAAATTAAAATTTGTACCAAAAAACCTTTCTGAGAGTAAGGGGCAGGTGCGTTCATTACCATTTTTCACTCTCCAACGGGAGGACTAGGGAATCAAAAGGGGGACCTTTAAGGCACCCAATGTTGACAAAATGGTCGTCAGTCTAATATACATAATTTATTGTTACAGTATAGATATAACAGTGTGTTTACAGTACATATGATTCATCAGTTAGTCAATAACAATTTACTAGTTGTGATCCATGATAATCAAGTAAAATATAAAAGAATACATTTTCAAAAAACATTTTATCCTCACACTCAGACTGTAAAAATTATTGTGCAGAGTAGGGAATAGTATCTCAAAGCGTTTTGCCATCTGGCTTCTTCAGGAGATTTTTATGTATTTCCCGTTGCTGACAATATTAAACACATTATCATCATTGAAGTCATTATAGGTATACCAATTTTAACATACATATGTTTATGTACTCACACGTTATGAGTGGAGTTTTGAATCCATTGCAATGGGTCGAGAGCTCATCCTTGATGGGGAGAGGGAGCCCCAAGATCATACAGGGCTGGACCAGCCAGCGTCCCACACGGGGAACAAAGGGTCGCGGAATAACGGGGAACTTTAATGGGTGCATGGCCCCCGGTCCCCACCATCTGCAAATGGAGAAGGTATTTTGGGTAAATACAGATCCACCCCCAGATATCTTTAAGACATCCCCCTGCCCATTAGGGGCTCACTGTGCCCGTAGGATGAAAGTGTCATCTAACACAAAATAACCACTATATGAAGGGACTAGTGGAAATAAATGTTGATGCTGCCTTATATGTAAAAAATATACTCACTAATGTTAATCAGAACCACAGAAAAACTGCAAACCACTAAAGGAGAAAAAAGAAAATTGTACAAACCCCCATGTGTCAGTGTGTGTATGTGTCAAAGTCATGAGACTACCACAATGAGTCCCATCTCTGTATTGTATAGGTGTCTAGTTATGCCTTTCCTTGTGCTAAAGATAACAAATTACTATGTCCAAATAGGAGTGTATCCGTCCCCTCTTCCTCTATAAAGTCATCCAACAAACAAAGGGATCCCCATCTATCTGTGTGTGGATCATATCCCCTCCGGAAATTATGTCTGCTCTCCTCACATCCGCCCATAGCAAGTGCCCACGACCTGCCCCTATATCCCCCGCCGGCGCCATGGGAACCCGTGGCCATGCCCACCAGATTTGTCAGATTATCTCTGGACACTTTAAGTGTATGTATAATACTCTTGTTAAAGAGTTGTTGAACAAGATTGGGGAAGGTTACAACATAAAGTTAGTCATCTAAATTAAAAATAGTAATGGATCTGAGAAGGTCCAACAGATCCTCAGTTACCATATGTGTTGAAAGCATCCAATGGTGACCAGTTATGTCTTTTTTAATGGGGTCAACTATATCTATATTATGCCTGCCCCTTTTCAGTAATCATGGGTAGCTACTACAGGTTAGTACTTAGCTTGAATAGTTGCAAATATATTAGTCGAATATTCATTATTCGAGAATTTGCTAATTTCTTGAATATGATGGCGGATATTCGCAATGTCGAACATTGCCAACATTATGCATTGGGAAACTTATGGCCATGCATTGCGATTTTATATTTGCAATATAAACAAAATATAAACAAAATAAATACCACGTTTTGAAGGTAATTACAATGCCATACACTCAAATTACATAAAGAGGAGAGAGAGCTTACCACTTAAACCTACATTTGGAGGGACCACCATCCCAATTTAAATAGTAGAAAAGGGGGGGAAGGGGCAATGGGCACCGAGAGTCACTCAGACCCAGTGTCTCTTCAATTTGATTTTCCTTACCCGAGGGCAAAGACAAGGGGACTTTAGATGTGGCCCACCAGACCTTAAACCTTACCTCGTGTTGAGGATTTGGGAGATGAAATCACATCACAGCAAGTAAGTCGACATCAACATAATCATGATTATGTTGATGTCGACTTACTTGCTGTGATGTGATTTCATCTCCCAAATCCTCAACACGAGGTAAGGTTTAAGGTCTGGCGGGCCACATCTAAAGTCCCCTTGTCTTTGCCCTCGGGTAAGGAAAATCAAATTGAAGAGACACTGGGTCTGAGTGACTCTCGGTGCCCATTGCCCCTTCCCCCCCTTTTCTAATACACTCAAATTACGAATATCGAATATTAGTAGAAATATTCGTTAAATATCGTAAATTTGAATATTGCCTATGCCGCTCATCCCTACTACAGGTATATGTGAGACATTATCTAAGACACACCTTTTAATTTTTAAAATATCACTTCCCTGCCATTGTCAGTTCGTTTGTTTTGCTATTTCATCTACATAATAGTATATTACAACAAAACACATTTCAGGAACTCAGAAGTCTTTTTTCATCAGACCTTAACAAACAAATTATATACCATACATAGTTATTCTACTATAAAAGGCAAACTCTACTAGAAAAACAAAAGTTAATTGAATGAGGTCATAATATTGACTTCATTGCTATTTATTAATTCTTTACACAATTTATATACAACAATTTCCATAATGATATATTTAGGGGATTTGCAATGAAGTTGAGAACCGTGTTGAGCTTTTTTCCAAAAAAACCAAGGTCAAAATGCATTTTCAATGTGAAAGATTAATATTTTATTAAATAGGATTTTCTACAATTCAATAAGTTCTGTGCCCATCTCATAAGAAGCTCACAAAAAAAGCTCCAGGGAATAGTAGTGGGATTGATATCCATCTACTAACCTAGGATTAACTGAAACCAAACATTTAGCCATGTTAATTGGGAATGTGCTTCCATACAAACCATTCAGGATAAAATATATATGCTTATAACAAAATATTTGTGTATATTATAACTCATATATATGTATATCACTAATTGTTTTTCTTTTTTTTTTTCCTTCAGCTAGCAACAGTACATTTACTGGTAAGGTCCAATAACTAATAAGTTAACGAATTTATTAATGTAAACGTATTATTGCAATAATGTATATTATTATTACATTAGCGGTAAAGCTGGGCATAGATTTTTAGATTGGCTGCAAATCTAATGCCTAAAAGCAAAATTTGGACATGTCCGTAAATGTTAGAGCGATTACTTTGAAGGGGACCAGAGGGTGCCCGGCCCATTTTCTGCATGACCGGCCGTGTGTGATGATGTCGATCTGCAGCAGAATTGGGCACAAAACGAAACGTCTATGCCCATCTTTACAAATAGCTGAATTGATGTATAAGTAACTACTGCTTTAAGCATATTTTTTCAGGTAGAATAATAATTAAAAGTATTTTCGTTTATTGATTAATTCTAGTTAAAATATTATACAGTGTATATATATATATATATATATATATAGTGGGGGTTAAGCTGCAATTGGGGGCTCCCAATGAGGTGGCTCCACACAGACAGTTCTTTCTCTAGGGCTACTGCCCATGTTTCTTGGAGCACCAAAAAGGCTCACAAAAAAAAAACCCTTGCAGGGGTGTCAGCAGCAACATAAAACCTACATAAAATAAATCAACAGCCTCCTGGCTTTCAAACAACCCAAAGCTATCTCTGACTGCTCATAGTCTTCCACTAACACCAGCACCTCACACTGAGCTCCAGGTGCTCTTATGGGCTTCTTAACCTTTCGGAAACATTGGAACCGGAACTGGGAATCCGCCAAACCCTGCTCTTGCAGATTCCCAGTAAAACCAGCCCCAGAACAAAGTTCAGAAAAATAGCAGAGGGACATAGGAGTTCCCTGCAAATAAAGACACCACTGGTTTTACCTCAGAATGGGAATCTGAGATAATGGGGTCCCACATATCTTGCATCCAGCACTCTGCCCACAGATATTGGAGCTATTGGGGTCACTGTGTTACTATATATATATATATATATATATATGTATATATATATATATATATATATATATATATATATATATATATATATATATATATATTATTTTATAAAGGGAAACCTGCAACCAACAATAAGAATTTGATTAGCTAAACATATTTGTACTGTTTATGCAAGTCTTAGTGAACAATGTCTGCCATATTTGTGATTCTACATGTACACATTGCTAAAAAATCATGGGACACCCACCTTTACCTATACATGAACTTTAATGACATCCCATTCCTAATCCATATGATTTAATACAGAATTATGGCTGCCATACACATGCCGATAAGCAGCTGATTTTTAATCTGACCGACGGGAGTGCGCGCTCACGCCGTCGGTCAGGTTAAAAATCGGCCGCTAATCGGCATGTGCCCACATGGGGCGACAGATCCCTGTCGCCCCACTTCTCGGCCGGCCAGAGAACGGACATGTCCGTTCTTCTCTGGCCGATGGGAGCAAATGAAAGCCGCTGCCATAAGCTGCAATGAAGCGGCGTCTTCATCGCAGCTTATAGCCGGCACACAAAGGGTGCCCGGCCGATTGAAGGGGCCCCAGAATGCAATGGGAGGCTAAACGTGATGACGTCATCACGTTTAGCATCCCGGAATATATCGGAGGAAGATATCGGCGTGTGTCGGTAAGTGTATGCCTAGCATTAGCCCACCCTTTGGGAATTATTGTCCATTGTTCCAAAAGAGCATGTGTAAGGTCAGGCACTGATGTTGGATATGAAAGTCTGGCTTGTTATTCCTTTGAAAGGTGTGAAGGTCGGAGCTGGAGATGCAGGGTGTTGTTTTAGCACATGTAGTTTTTGCATACATGAAGTTCCAAAATCAAAAAGACGACATACAGTGCTGCTTGAAAGTATGTGAACTCCTCAAGTGGTGTAGATGTTTCTGTTGT
>CM070037.1:54875366-54894173 GCA_036250615.1 Ptychadena robeensis | reverse complement strand
AACAGTGACCATGTCTGGAGGGTTCACATACTTTCAAGCAGCACTGTATGTTAGAACAAAAGTTTTTTTTACTACACATATCCATAACCCTTCACAATATCTCCAATTTTGGCGATTATACCATATTCAAAGGCTTTGCAAATAATTCATAAATTAAGCTTGTTAGAGCCTAATTTATAATGATGAAGACCCTACCAAGGATGGAGATCTGAAGGAAAGTTGGCAACTTCTGCCTAATATGTGTCTCTGTATGCACTGATCCAGCTTGATTTTACATAGCCTACAATATTGTGGTTTAGTTTCTGTTCTCAGTTTCTTCTACGCTTGCTAAATACAACAGATGGCCTTGAAAGAAAAATATTACAAATGGACTTATTCTACAGGTGACACATTCCTTCAAAAAAATATAATAAGCAGTCTGCATGGCCATTTGCTTGATTTTAATTATAATTACTTAAAGGGGTGTCTCAATACCTTCACATTCAGTCAGTAAAGCACCATGCACATGTTAAATAAATATTATCAAAAACAAATAATTATTTACAGATAATTAGATAATCATCTTCAGATCTTCAGATAATCATCCTTTCAATAAACTTTACATGTCCAAAGATGGTAATCCACATATCAGTTACAACCAGCTTTTTATTTTGGTGGATTGGTTGGTCTAAAAAAAAACAGATTATAATAGCAAGTAACAGTAACAGTAATAGTAACAGTAAAACAATAATTTAAGTTATTGAATGAATTTTAGGATCCAGGAACTAACAGAATTGGTCAATGGCTGGATGTGAAGCTTAGTCAGGGAATGACTGACCTATCCTACCCGCTCTCCACTGAACCCCAGTTAGGAGAGTATACTATTATCGTGAAGAACACAGTCCACAAGTTCAACGTTGAGGAATATGGTAAGAAAGTACATGTAAAGCATGCAATTGGATAGGTATACATATCGGTGTAACGGCAAGGAAACTTTAGAAGTTAAATTTCATGTTCACCTTCTAAAGCCCCCCATACACGTTCCGATTTTTCGTACGAATTTTGCCCGACCGACCGATCGGGTTGGGAGATTAATCGATCGGGAGATTAATCGGATTCGGAATTATGTACCCGACCGATCCCATTTTCTCAAAATCGGCCGAAAAATCGATCGGGACCACTTCAGACCTGTCCGTAAATTTTTGGTCGATCTGCTGTTAATAAATAGGGTCGGGCTGATGGATCGGTGATAATTCGAATTCCGATTTTTCGTGCCAGCCGACCGACCGACCATATCATTTTAGGTGAAAATCGGGTGACCGGATCGGACAAAAAATCGGTCGGGAGAATAATCGGAACGTGTATGGGGGGCTTAAGCCATACTTTAATTTATTTCCTGGATGTCAAGATGATGCCCTGTATTTTTTAACATTTATTTCGTCAAGCCATTAATTCTTGCTTCAGCAACTCTTCTACAAGATGAGTGTTCTTTATTCTGGGAAACTTATAAACCAGACACAGCCAACAAGTATTTCTTAGGAGTCCACAATTAGCAGCCACAATGCTTCTTTCATAATATGTATATTTTACAGACTTCCAAATCTACCCTGTTTTCTTTTTACTAAGAGCAAAACATTACAGATTAATGGTTTTACACAAAGAAGCATGTTCATTAAAAAGGACGTAGCACTGGTTATGTGAGCCACAATGGATTTTTAAATGTGACATAAGCCCAGCATAGGGCTCCTAAGTCCTCGTAGCTAGGACAGGATATATATATATATATATATATATATATATAAAAATAGAAGCTTTTGGTTGAGAAGCTTAAACATTATATTGCAGGCAAACTATGACCTCTTGGAAACAATCCAAACAATTATCCTGTAATTGTTATCTTCACTTACTGCAGGGAACAACAGTAAGAAAGTCTAGCCTTTCCTGGAGAGTGTTGGAAACATATGATAGGGTCACAAAGCTGGAGTAGAGTATACAGCAAGTTGGCAAGCTGTTCTTGTATGGGAGAAGCATGGCGACAATAAATTGGATACTGATTATAATAAAGTTTTTTGAAGAGATGTTTTGAAGGTGATGGATTTGGTAAAGAAAAGAGTTTGAATAGTAAAGGCCCCCATACACGGGTCAGATTCCCATCTGATTCCGGGACGATTGATTCCGGGCGCGTGCACGCGAAACGATCGTGCCGGAATCGCGTGCAGCCCACCTTGTCCACATGTTGGTTCTGTCAGATTGATTCAGGGCCGATCGTGCACGTTGGTGGTGGCCCTCAGATTGATCCCATCTTGGTGAGGTCATGGCCGATCGACTGATGGTGAGGCGTCCGACCGATCGGACACGGAATCGTCCCGGAATCCGTTGGACAAGGTGGTATGCAGCGATCGGATACTCTTAATTGGCCGATTGATCGGAGCTCCGATTCCAGCTGAGATCGCCGGAATCGATCGGATGGGTGATCGATCGGACATGGAATCGGAACGTGTATGGCTAGCTTAATGCTATTATTTTTGTGAAAGAATTGTATAGTCCAAACAAGAAACTTGTATTTTGGAAACTGCTGTACTGTACACTGTTCTAATTGATTATTGTTACTTTCAAATTTTTCTCAAAAAATATTATATAGTTATATAATATTAATGTATTGCTTACTGACACCAAAGTAAAAGTTGGTACACAGTTTGTTGTCTTATTGTGGGAATGTCAGGGTGGTAGAGTGTTTGAAGAACTTCACTGAAGATTCCCTCAGACATGAGCATTATTCTTTCTTACTTTCACCACTTATGCTACTTTTCTTCACAGTGCTTCCAAGATTTGAGGTCATTCTAGAGCTTCCGACGTTTCTACTGACTAGCATGGAGACATTCCCTGTTAAGATATGTGCCAGGTAAGATTTGCATTTTAATTTCTAAACAAACTTTAATTGAAAAGGAAATTGAGATAAGCAGCACATTTTTATTATTGCTTTTGTCTACATCACAGTTTAATCAAATGACATTGTGTCCTAACAACCCACTATATAAAAAGCTATTGTTATAACATTTTATATTCAAGACACACCAAGGTGTAATCAACCTTTAACAATCTTGCACTATCCTTTCTAATGAAGAAAAATATCCAAAACATTCTTGACTGCTATAAGTATATAGATTGATTTCTGATCACTCTTCTGTCCAGTTAAACCCAAAATGTAATTTTGACAAATGATGTATCCTTTCCTTGTATTACAGAGAAAATGTTGTAGAGCAGATCAATGTTGAAGTTGAGCTTTTGAGACGGTTTTTTTTTTCTTTATTTAAATATTTCACTATTATGGACTAAATGCTATAGTTGAATTAAGGTCAGTTAAGTTGATTCCTATCTGATTCCTGTTCTTTAATCATAGCATTTTTAAACCAGAAAATATAACATGAACAACTAATATTATGATGCAAATTCTCCTAAAACTGACCTCCAAATGGTCAAATGTTGCAGACATTGCACATTTCTGTGTAAAGTTATATATTATAATATTAATATTACTGTTGCTATTATTATTATTATTATTATTATTTTAATAATTACTGTTATAAAAAAAAAGAGTGTGCAGAAAAATATATATATGAAATTCAAAAAACAAAAATCAAATTTTTTTAGTATTGGATAGTAGTCAGAAGTAAGGAAGTGTTAGTTTGTGTATTGTGTTTTTAGGGGAGATGCAATTACCTACTGGTGATCCGATTGTTTCCAACGGTCCATTGATTAACGTAAAAATTGGCTTTGCTTAATAAATTCCAAATCAAAGCTAACTCTATAAGAGTAAGAATATCAAGATGGAGTTTAAGTATTACACTTTTGATACATTTAGTCCATAAGGAAGCTTCGTTAAACTCCTGGGCTTTACGCATGTGGTGCACTTTCCCCCTTCACATCTGGAAAGAAGTGATGCCACCTCTCTAGTGTCATCAATGACATTATCAAGTCGGACCTGGAAAGATCTGGGGGTTCGCCAATAAGGAGAAATGCTGCAGGCTCCGTACGAACAGCTAAGTATGCCCAACGTTAGCTCGGGGGGACTATTGCTAGTAAATGAACTTGGGCTAACCACCCAGGGGGTAAATTACATCAGTTGGCCAATCAAAGGTATCACTTGAACTCAAAGCTTTCTGCTTATTATTACTCTTACTGTTTCTACCAACAGGTACACATTTGGAAAGCCAGTATCAGGCCAATATAAAGGCTTCTTGTGTCGGAGAAAAATGATGGGGTTTACCATGTCATCTTCAGCTCAAAAACATGCCTGTGTTAAATTTCAAGGACAGGTGAGATAAATATTGTTTTAGCTGAAAAATTGCAGCAGTTTGAAACATTTTAATAATCAATTGGAAATATATGAAAGCCAAAATTTTTATGTCGCTTTACGAAATTAGTGCAATATAAATATATGACATTGATTTATCATATTGTAAATTAGTACAGCAGCACACGTATTTCTATAGTCTTAATTTACCTTTCAAAAGCACCCTTTAACTAACCTTTTTATAATAAAAAAAAGCTTTGTATAATATGTGTAATTCACCAGAAACACCAGTCATTTTCCTAAGTCATTTTCCAAAGAGATGAGGAGGGGCTGTGAGAAAAAGGAGAAATCAAATGTATTTAAGTATTCACAATCCTTACTGTACCGATGCAACTTTGGCAGTAATTACAGCCTCAAGTCTTTTTAAATATGATGTCACAAGCTAGGCACACCTATCCTTGGTCAGTTTCGATTCCTCTTTGCAGCACCTCTCAAGTTTCATCAGGTTGGATGGGAGGCATTGGCACACAGCCATTTTAAGATCGCTCCAGAGATGTTCAATCAGATTCAAGTCACAGAGTTGTCCTGAAACCACTCCTTTCAAATCTTGGCTTTGTGTTTAGGGTCATTGTCCTGCTGAAAGGTGAACTTTCAAGCCAGGCTGTGTTCAAGAACACTCTGGAGCAGGATGTATCTGTACATTGCTGCAGTCATCTTTCCCTTTATGCTGGGTAGTCTCCCATTGTTGGGGTAGTATTGACCTGGCGATGAGCAGTGCTTGGTTTCCATAAATGTGAAGCCTTACATTCACACCAAAAAGTTGGCTCCCATGTGCCTTTTACTAAGAGTAGCTTCTGTCTGGCCACTCTAGCATACAGGCGTGAGGATTGCTGCAAAGATGATTGTCCTTTTGGAAGGTTCCCCTCTCTCCACAGAGGACCTCTGGAGCTCTGACAGAAAGACCATTTGGTTCTTAGTCACATACGTGACTAAGGCAGTCAGGGCAGGTGACACCAAAGCAGGGGTGACATGGCTGGTGAGATGGATGATATAAGGGAATAGACCCACTGGACTAACTCCACAGTTTGCAAAGGTGCAATCTGAGGTGCAGAGTCTAAGGAACCGCCTTGTGTTCACCTGACAACAAGGGGTAATGGACTTTGCTGCAGGCGATCCCCAGGTTGGAGTTCTCATATAAGCCCTTGCAGTTGGCAGCTGACAATTACAGAGTCTAAAAGCCATGGGATAAAACAAAGGTAGTCTGTAGAACAAGCTGGGGAATCAGAGAGTGGGTATAACAAGCACAGGAACCTGTGATCAAAGACATAGAAGGGAGCTTACCTGAATGCTGATGAATGCTCTAGTACTCTGTGGCAAAGGAATAGAACTGGAACTGCAGGTATCTGTGATATGATCATTCGGTATTGATAGCCAGCAAGCTCTAGGAAGAGTGCTGGTGGTTTCCAACTTCTTCCACTTATAGATGATGAGGGCCACTGTGCTCATTAGGACCAGTGATGAGCAGCACAGGAAATATTGAAATTTGCGATGTTTCGCAAATAATTCTACTAATATTTTAATTAAATTTTCACGAATATGCACAATTTCAGTGTATGACCACCATTCATTGCATAAATATATCACCCTCAAAATGAATGGTGACATGGTATTTATTTTCTCGTTGCGAATATAAAATCACAATGCATGGCCATAAGCTTCCCAATAATATCATAATATCCAGAATATTCAAAATTGCATATACATCCACCAACCTATTCACAAATTTTGCGAATTCTCGAATAGCCAATATTTGTCGAATATATTCGCAATTCGAATATTTAAGCTTAACACTAATTTGGACCTTCAAAGCAGCAAACATTTCTTGAACTCTTAACTGTGGGACCTTGTAAAGACAGGTGTGTGGCTTTCCAAATGATGTCAAATCAACTAAATTTACCAGAGGTGGGCTGCAGTTAACCTCCCTAGCGCACTGCTGAGGTCCAGATTTCTATACCAGAAGCGCACCATAGACTCTAATGGAATTTTTTTTGTGTTGTAGGCATGTAACTTCCAAAAATCTGTCCCTACAAGGGTCTAATAGACATCCGGACTATAATATTGTTTGAAACACACAATTATTATAAAAAAAAAGTACATAAAAAAATTATGAAATGTATCATTTAAATGCTTAAATCTCTTGAATACTTATTTGGTATGAAAGATTTCAAAACAGTATTTATTGATTTCAAAACAGTATTTACGTTTGTCTATAATAACACTTTTATTTCGTTTTCACTGTATCCAATACAATGGCATTCTCTGACAGGGTTAACTTCAAAGATCACATCTGGAATGACAATGGGGGGGGGTGATATTCCAGGTGTGCTCTTTGAAGATATCCCACTTTGCATATGAATATCCTAATTTGCACATGAATGTCCCTCGGCCGCCGGACATTCATGTGCGAATTGTGACATTCATGTGCAGATTTTTTGTTAATAAATTTGCCAAAGTCTCAAGTAAACTTTTTTCACATTGTCCTTATGGGCTGTTGTGTGTAGAATTCTGAGGGAAAAACATTTATTGAATCCATTTTGGAATAATGCTGTAACATAACATGTGGAAAAAATGACTTGCTTTGAATATTTTTCAGATGCTCTGTATATAATTTACATGGATGTGTTGTTTCTGGGTTCTCTCTGTAACTGTTTTGATTTGATTGTATTTTCTTCTCAGCTGGACAAGCAAGGTTGCTCCATGTTAACCATGAAGTCCTATAATTTTTACATTCAACACTCAGCCTACAGCATGCAAATGTTTATACAGGGAAAGGCCACTGTCACAGAGGAGGGTACAGGTGAGGTGGGGAAAATCATGTTAGTAAAATGTCATTTGGAATCACATATTGGAAAAGTTACATGTGTCTTGTGTTTATACTATTTATATTCAGGAATAGAATTTTCAGCAAGAGGACAATCCAAAATCACAACCATAAACAATATGCTAGCATTTCTTAATGCCAAAAGCACATACAAACCTGGGATTCCATACAGCGGAACAGCTAAGTGTTGCACATTCTATTTTTATATTATTTTTATTTTTGATCTTTTCCTACATGTAATCAAATAAAGGTTTTTGTACTTGTTAATACAAGATTTTGATTCTAGCATTTCAGTAAGAAAAGCATATTACCATATAATTTGTGTACTATTAACTTTTGTTCTACCAAAACCATGTAATATGAGGACGTTTCTAAACCTTCCAATCACTATGTGTTCTATCAGGGAGGACCCGGCAATACATAGTTGTTGGTAGATCTAATGGAAATTGTATAGAGTGATCTAAAGTTGTAGGGGGGGGGGGGTTCTGTTCCAGTCATAAATTATATCTCAGAGCTTTCCTCACACATATATGTAACCCTGTAGTTTCAAACCGCTTTCTGTTCCCAGTAATGAGATACCATCTCTTTTTGTCCTGATACACTTGTACCATTGAAAACAGTCTAAAGCTGTCCACACACAAGTATAATTTCCTATGATATATTGGAGTATGCACACAGACATTATTCTTCGTTTAAGGTCACCTTACCCTTTATCTTACTGAACAATTTCTGTACAATCAACATCAACTTCTACCAAAACCATGTAATATCAGGGAGGCCACTTTACTATATATTGTTGGTAGATCTAAAGGAAAAGTGATTGCAATGTGTATGGTGGGCTTAACTGAAAAGGAATCAAATTTAAAGAATATGTATTTTATCAATTATAGTGTGCAGTACTATAATTGATGAATTGACTGGTTGATTTTAAATTGACAGTCCATATTAAAATTGAAGATTATGCTAGCAAAAGGTGATCCATGTAAGGCCACCTTAACACTGAAATTTAGTAGTGATGATCTCTCGCTTATTGTTGGCTTTCCAGGATAGCAAAATATATTGCGGGCAGTTTTCCCGGTGTCAGGTTAAGATGCAGAAAATCAGGCGCTGTTTTTCTGTGTCTTGGAGACACCTACATTGATCTTAATTGGAGGTGTCTCCAGCATCACCACGGGGTGCTGCTTTGAAGACACGGCAGACTGCAGGTTCGAAAGAGCACCACAGGCATGCCACTCAATACGCAGAGGCATGCCATTCATATTCTCGAAAGCATCAATCAAACTAACACAAAGTGTGATTGATTGAAAACCAATCTATTCCTTTACAAAAGCCTGCCCCTTTGCTCCGTAGAACCATCGAAATACCAAGAAAACCCGTCAAATACTGGAACAATGGTTGATCACTGTTCTATCAATTTTTTGTTTCGTTATAATGAATTGATACATTCAGGTAAAAATTGAATTGAATTGATTTTCAAACGCTTGAATGAAACCATGTATGGCCACCCTTTATGTACAATGACCACTAGTGATGGCCGAACATCAGCTGTGTCCATCCGTGAACAGGTGGATCGGATTTTTAAAAAAGTCTGCAATCTGCCTGTTCGCGGAGAACTTCTAATTCACCACCTGTTGGCAGGGAATTTGAATGGGAACTATACCGGAAATGATGTTGCAACTTTCCACTTCCGGTATATGGAACGCACAGTTCCTAGTTCCAAAACTGTCGGTCGGACAGTTCGGCTATCACCAATGACCACTCTATAGTCTTTTGACTCTCTTATAACACTACACCATGATAAAAGGTTTATAACTGACAATATGTGTCTTCCTGCAGGTAGAGGTTCTCAATGAGAAGAAAGATCCTGTTCCAGGCAAAAAAATCTATCTTACCTGCCAAGATAAAAATACAACCTCAAAACACATTCTGTTAACAGATAGCAATGGACATGCTGCATTCAAGCTAAACAATACAGAACATTGGGTGGACCAAGTCTCCTTAACGGTACATTAAATAATGTTTATGGTAACCAGGAAGGAGCTGCAGAACCTCTAGCTGAAGCTATTATTATTTTATAATTATTGTAAGGGATTTCCCCTTATTTCATTTTAAAGGAAATATATTTTTAGGGTGAAAGGCAACCTCTGTTTTTTTTATTTTTTTTTTACAGGTATCAACCATGGTAGAAAGTATTCCATATTCCCCATATGCCTTCAATCACCCACGCGATTTGGAAGGACATCTGACTCTCTGGCCCCTATATTCTGACAGCAAGAGTTATCTCAGCCTCCATGCTGAAGGAGACATTCAATCATGCGAACCAGAGGAGAAATTCCGTGTGGAATACATCATAAGGCACATAGCACTGAAGGAGAAAAACAGCTCCCTGCCCCTACATTATTTGGTGAGCTAATTTAGCTTTCTCCTATGCCATGCAATGGCAACACAAAAAGGACCACATGAACTATTGCTAATGCTTCCAAAAAGTAATAAGTTCCCAGTATGTCAGTATTTTAGCAATCTAAAGGTCAAAGGTGGTATTTGGAGTGGCTTTTAGGGGCAAAAAGATTGAAAAATGCCCTTTATGTGTCTTAGTTACATTTTTAATTTATAATTATGGTTACAATATATACTTGTTTTTAAATACATTTATTTTTGGATGATAGGTTACTTCCAAGAGCTCCATAGTAAGTTCTGGTTCTCAGGATGTACAGATAATTGATCATAATGAAGGTAAGAAAATACTGTATTGTAGCTGGGCAGTGGTTAATTTGCACTCATTGCATCGTTTTTTACATATTGTAAGTTATCATTTATTGTAGGACTATATTTAAAAGAGTTTTTAAGAGTCTTTAACTGCAGGACCAAGGTTGCTGTTTTTTTACAGTCCAAGGTTTTTGTGTAAATTTGCTGTAAAACAAACTTTCTATTGTATAAGGCAGGTAAGTCAGGAGCAATAGTTCCTTACAAATAATCCTTAAAATAGAATAGTGTAATTTAACTGAAGCATGTAATGCTAGTTGGGGAGTAGGGTATGCTGTAGTAGTGATTTTTAGTCCAATGTATCCTAGCCAAAAAGTATTTAAGCTAACAAAATAGTGACCCTGAGGTGAAAAACACCACCCTAGTCCCAACCAAGGGGACTGCTAGATTGGCGTTGTGGGTACCAAGAAACAATATATATCATTGATTGTGTCACGATAAAATGGTCTTTATTAAACAACTATTGGGGACCAATATATACATTAAAATGCTGGGGCCCAAAGATGGCCCATTAGTATTTGAAAATTTTTTCACAGTGTGCCCATAATTGTATGGAAAACAATGCAATAAAACATTGATAAAACATTGCCTAAGGAAGCCCTTGTGGGCAAAACGCGTCAGAGGACACACATGATCTTCATCCACCACAATTTAGTCTTTTTAATTGTTTGTTCTGTATGTTTTATTGCATTGTTTTCCATACAGTTATGGCCACACTGTGGACTAGGGTGCAGTTATTCACCTCAGGGTCACTATTTTGTTAGCTTTTTAAGCATGTTGCATATATATCTCTACAAACAATGTACACATGTGTATTCATAATGTCATTGAGCTATAACCCTCTAAGTGAAATGCCTGCTATAAAAAAAACTTCTAACACAATAGTCAATGTACATTCTATGTATACATTATATGTTGGCCTAACCTCAGTAATTTGTAGTCTGGTGTGCTACAAAATACAAAAAAAGAGAGAAGAATGAACAGTATGGATATAGGTGATTAACATAATAAACACTTTAGCAAAAACACATGTATGTTCTGATAACCAAACCCAACAAATTGCCTTGTTCTTAACCCTTAGGCGTTTGTTTTTCTCCATTTTAGACCTGCATGGGGAAGTGACCTTCCCAATTCCAATAAAACTCACACACTCATCAAGTCTTCAAGCTGTTGTGTTTATGTTACTCCCAAATGGAGAGATAATAGCTGATTCTGTTAAAACCAAAAACCAAAAATGCTTTAAGAATCAAGTAAGTTATCTATTGGTAAATTATCTTAAAAAGGGTCAAATGAACACATTGTTTTTGTGTGAGAAATAGCCTTGATTGGTACATTTATTTGGATGTATTTTGTAGACATATGTATTTAATGTGCTGTTCATTTTTGTAAGATTTCCATCCACTTTACATGAAAAGGTCAGGGGGAAAGGAATTTCTTGGAAATTTCTCAAATTCAGATACCTACACCAATAATACAAAAAAAATGTTTTTATTTGAGAATTTGGAAAGGATTGGGTACTTGATGATAAATAAATACTCTTTACCAATGTATTTAGGTGAAGGTCAAGTTCTCCTCAGACGAGGTCCTCCCAGGATCCGATGTGTCCCTCCAGGTTCAGGCTTCTCCTGGATCTCTCTGTGGTCTGAGGGTGGTGGATCAGAGTGTGGTGTTAATGAAACCTGAGAGGGAGATGACTGCTGACAAAGTAATATATATTGACATGTGTATTTTATCTTATACCAGTGATGACTGCCTTACAATGTTTATGCCACTTTTACTTCAAAAACTTTTGCCTGTAAATACCTTTCATACAGAATTATCAAGGAAAAATTAGTATAGGTACTATACTGATTCTTATGTTGTAGTGTGTGGTGTTAGTTTAAGACAATAAACTTTACCAGGCATTGATTTAGGCTTGCCATACAGGCACCAATAATATGTATGATTTTTTTAATTTTAGCTAAAATGGTACCACATAGGGAAACCGATTTAGGAATGATTTTTCCAGTTTTGATCAGAAATATTATGGCAGGCATTAGACTGTAAAAAAAACGTTGCAAAAAGCCCATTTTGTGATCCCGCAAATCTTAAGTATCCTAAATAACTTTCTGCATCGTACACTCTTCTTAGGGTTTCAGATGCCTGCCACCCTTCTGCAACACTGTGGTTCCACAAAATTGCTTGCTTTCTTCAAGTCCCACCAGAGGTTCTTCCTCCTCCAAACATAGCGTTGATCCATGGGCCCAAACAGTTCTAATTTTGTTTCATCAGTCCACAGAACACTATCCCAAAACTTCTGTGGTTTGTCCACATGACTTTTGGCATACTGCAGTCGATCAACAGATGGATGGATGGATCAACCCTATGTTTGGAGGAGGAAGAACAAGGCCTATGAAGAAAAGAACACCTTGCCTACTGTGAAGCATGGTGGGGGGGTCAATCATGCTTTGGGGCTGTTTTGCTTCTGCAGGTACAGGGAAGCTTCAGCGTGTGCAAGGTACCATGAATTCTCTTCAGTACCAGGAGATATTGGAGGGAAATGTGATGCAGTCTGTCACAAACCTGAGGCTTGGGAGACGTTGGACCTTTCAACAGGACAATGATCCCAAGCATACCAGATCAAAATCAATGTCAAAATGGCCAAAACACTCTATTTCAAAGGGGGTTGAATAATTTTGAACACAACTGTAGGTGGTGTCATTGGTTAAAGGTTAGAAATCACCCCAAAATGCATCATGTACAGCGGTAGTTAATAACAACAGTATTTTAGAAACTAACAAAATGTAAAACCATTACTAAATAATTATAATACAATGTTAACAGCAATTTAAAAAAAATTGCAAATGGTTATTTCATATATCCTTTTCACAAGCACTCGATCACTTGATCAATCCATCCGGTCACCAGCTGCAACATGCCGGCACCGGAAGATCAAATATGCTAATAAGCATCATCTGCACGAATTTGGTCGGGAAACCACAAAACACTTGCCCGAAGTTCCCAGACCAATGAAAAAATTTCTACTTGTCTGATCCCTTTTGGAACTAAAATTTCACCAATCTCAATCAAAATGTATCTGTTGTACCTTTTGGACCTGCACAGATTTCATGCCGATCAACTACTAACATTGGTCGGGTTTTATCGATCGTAAATATTATTGGTACGTGTATGGCAGGCATTAGACTGTAAAAAAACTTTGCAAAAAGCCCATTTTGTGATCCCTCAAATCTTTAGTATCCTGCATAACTTTCTGCATCGTACACTCTTCTTAGGGTTTCAGATGCCTGCCACCCTTCTGCAACACTGTGGTTTCACAAAATTGATGTAGTGGAAAGCTGTTAAACTACAGTGAAGTATGAAAGGTACAGGCTTTCTAAACACATTAAAGCAGTGGTGGGCAACTGAGTTGATATGGAGGGCCAAAAGTGCGGTCCTCGGCATTACTACAGGGCCGCACATAACATTTCCAATCTATACTGACTAAGCATTTTTAATTAAACAAATGACAGCAGGCATAGCTAGAGGACATTATGTTTAATTTTTTAAATAACAAAAAATTTTTAAATGATACTTTAAGCACTAGGGAACACTGTAGTGTGGTAATGCACATTTTGTGTCATGTATATCATTAAAGGTTATGTGCTTCAAAGCCATTGACTATATTGATAGGGCACATAACTTTCGATTCAGCAGACAGGTGAGTTCCTATGCATTAATAGTTAGGTTTTGGGGGCCTCAAGTGGAAGACTGAGGGGGGCCGCCAAAGAACACCCAAAGGGCCGCATGTGGCACCCGGGCCACAGGTTGGACACCTGGGCCTTAAACCAATAGATTGTTAAGATTTGGCCAGTGGCAATAACAATAACCGATAAAAAAAATTGGTGGAATGCCAAGTAAGCACAAAAAGTCTACATTGTAGGTTGTTTATTTTTTCACTATCTAAGAACATCATTATGTATCTTATGAACTCAAAACCATTGACTAAGAATTATGAGAAATATCCTTCTTTCTTCTTATCTTTTTTTTCCCTTTAACCGTATCTTTGAATGTAATGTGGGGACTCTGAAAAACTATTAGCTATAGAAGGTGGAGGACATGTGCAACAAGAGATTGGCATAGCCGAGTTGCTCATGTTTTGGAACTTAGGTTTCCATATTTAGTGTGATGTAAAAATAGCAATAGATTTTCCTTAAGCTGTTCTTTAGCTCTTAGCAAATATGTGTTTTTACTGAAAGCACATTTGATGCACATACACAAGAATTAAATAATGACTTCTTTTCCTGCCATAGTTGTTTCAAAGAATTACAGATAACACTATAATTTTTTTATTAAAATTTGCGATTACGGTTCTTTAAATTTAAGACTCTTTGTGTCACCATAACCTAACCATAACCTAACAATATGTACATTATATATTATGTACATCATACATAATTATAATTTATTGTTGTGTTTACTCTACAGGTTCATTCCCTCTTCCATGATAATGAGTTCCTGGTTCCTGTTTTTTTTGGAGGATTTAATGTCCAAGACCGCGAGCCTCGTCAATGTCTTAATCGTCCTGAAGAGTATTATCAATTTCCTTTTGATATTCAGATTGCTGAGGATGAAATCTACAAACTTTTTTTGGTACTGTTCTAAATCATAAATGTTAAAAAATGTCATACTGATAGGGTAAGGCTCCACCTGAGTGGTTTGGGAGCAGATGTGGCACGGTTTTTTATTTGTGCCTGAACCATTACCTTCAATGTTCCTAGCTCCACTGCGTCTGCGTCTGCACTGCTCCGAATCCGTGGCTCAAATGCTTTCCGCATGTCTAGTCCGTAGTGGAGCCTTAGCCTGAGTGTGTGTGTGTGTGTGTGTATGTATATCTATACATATGTAGAAAATTCATTTAAGCTTTGTGTGTTGTTCAATTAAAAAAAAAACATGCTTCTTTTGCTTGTTTTGATTAAAAAATTAGGAAAAACTCAGCATCAAAGCAGCTTGGGCTGCATCATGCAAACAAGCCGCTGTCTCTGGGTTGCCACTCTCTTGGTGCTGAATCAAAAACCAGATCCCTGACTTTTTAGATGGAATGTTGTATAGGTTCTTTGCTCTATGCTATTACTATGTGTACATTTCAGACACTCAGGATGCTGCTTATATTAGTTTGACTATATAATGATGTTGTTTGCATATTGAACTAAGTTGGGATATGGTTTTCCTACCAAGCTCTAATTTAGGAAGATAATTGACAATTAGTAACAATTGTGTCAATATTCTTGACTGGAACAGCATTTATGCTAGCCATACACATGCCGGTCATACACATGTCGGTCAGGTTAAAAATCCGCCGCTAATCGGCATGTGCCCACGGCCAGAGAACGGACATGTCCAATCTTCTCTGGCCGATGGGAGCCGATAAAAGCCGATGCCATAAGCTGCAATGAAGCGGCGTCTTCATTGCAGCTTATGGCCGGCACACAAAGGGTGCCCAGCCGATTGAAGGGGCCCCATAATGCAACGGGAGGCTAACGTGATGACGTCATCACGTTAGCCTCCCGGAAAGATATCGGGACTAGTCTGCCTACACACATCGGCATTGGCAGGCATTAGTTTACTTACTCTTTATTGTAAGTTTTAACCTGCTTATTGCTACTGCTACTATTGCTGGCTCTTTGGAATGTGGTAGGTGTACATTTAAAATGATAGTCTAGTATCTTTAACATTTATATTTATACATTTTAAAAACAGGACTTGAACTTGAATATTATCACAAGTGCACCAACTAGGAAACCTTTGCTGTGCCCTGATTCCCTAAGTTCAGAGACAGATGATCTAGGTAATTCAATCACTTTTGCATTAAAATGAAACAATGACATTAATTTTCAAATGAGGTTTAAAACAACTTTTTGTTTTGCTTTTGCACAGGCATGGATAATTTTGGAGAGGGTTTTGATGTCAATTTTGGTCCTCAATACCCAGTGGGATTGCCAAGTTTAGGGGCAGTTCCAATGCCACCTGGTGGAATGGCATTAGGCGTTGGCGCAGGGGGTCTCCCAGGACCTGGGATTCATGTAGGGGGAGGTCTTAGCACCCCATCACTTAATGCTATCCCTGGCATCCCAATTCTAAGAAAACAAGAGTTTATTAGAAAGTACTTCCCTGAAACATGGATATGGGACCTGACACCAGTTAGGTAAGTCATTTAATAAATATAATATATTTCCATATTTAAAGTAGTCATGAAACAAATTGTAATTTTATGAAAAGTAGGAGAGTATCCAAAAGGTTTGCTAACTTAGTGGCTACCACCCTGTTACTGCAAATGCATCACAAATGTCCATTTAGTGCAGATAGTCAGGGGGTGGCTATCAATTAGCCCCAACCCACCACTTTCTATTAATAAGGCCACGTAGTCACACAGTTGCGGATCCCATCTGCACTTGGGCCAGGTGGATTTTTTTTACCTAAATTCTCTAAGTTTTCAAAGTAGTTGTAAACCCAATAACTTAGAGTAAACATTTAATTATAGGCAGGTAGACATTTGCAGTGTTAATATCTCATTCACTCTTTTTTTAGGGAGGTCTTGTTGACTACATTTTTATATGTCTCTTTTGCAGGGTTTATTTAAAAAACACAAAAGATAGAGGAGCCCCTTATATGGGCGTACCCTTTACGCTAGGTGGGTAGTCTGCCAACATCCAATATCATTATATTCAGTTATGAAAATGAGCACATTCCCAAATGGAATAAAATGTTTAACATAACACCAATGTTGTAGGTAACTTTTTCATATGAGAGGACACTTAGCGTTATTTAACTTGCTTCCTATGAGAACCAAGCTTGGAGGCTGGCTTTTAAATAAACCCTATATTCAGTTACTAAAAAGAGCACATGTTGCGCCAAAACATTCCCTGGCCAACAGAGCGATGGCCTGGGGAGAAAGGGGATTTTAAGGCAGGCATTTAAGTATAAATCAAATTTAAATAAAGCATAAGTTGATTTATTTAGGTATCACAATGTAAAAAACCAAAGTTGTCCCCAAAGTCCTTATGAAGCAACCCTTATGTCACGAAACCCATCGACTAAGCATTGCATGAATATGCTCTCTACACATTTGGAATTGTGGAAAATTGATTACCAATTGGCGTTTAGGCTAAGTTTACACTGGCGGCTTTCGGGTGGCCGGTTCGCCGGCTGGTTTTCGGGCGGCCGGTCCGCCGGCCGGTTTTCGGGCAGCCGTCCCATAGAAACTCTATGGGGTCCTTAATTAGACGCCCTGCAATCGCCTGCACTGTTTTGCAGACGACTACAGGGAGCCGTTTATCCCGCTGCTGCGGGAGTGCACTAGCGGTTTCCGAGCTGCTAGCAGCTTGGGAATCGCCAGTGTAAACTTAGCCTTACATTGTGATACCTAAATAAATCAACCTATGCTTTATTTGAATTTAATTAATACTCAATGCCTGCCTTAAAATCCCCTTTCTTCCTAGGCCATCACTCTGTTGGCTGGTGAAACTTTTTGGTGCAACATGTGCTCTTTTTCATAACTGATTATAGGGTTTATTTAAAAACCAGCCTCCAAGCTTGGTTCTCATGGGAAGTAAGTTAAATAATGTTAAGTGTTCTCTC
Source organism: Ptychadena robeensis (assembly GCA_036250615.1). Taxonomy (NCBI): domain Eukaryota; kingdom Metazoa; phylum Chordata; class Amphibia; order Anura; family Ptychadenidae; genus Ptychadena; species Ptychadena robeensis. Next base: position 54,876,642 of record CM070037.1, on the reverse strand, counting down.
ATATGAAAAAGTAACCTACAACATTGATGTTATTTTAAAAGTTTTATTCCATTGAGGTCCACACTATCTAGTAGGATTTCCATCAGTGTTTCAATGTTTACATAACTGTGGATAAATGTGGATTGTTAAAACTGTGAAATATTGAATATAAAATTAAGCATCTGTTCAAAAATGTTTTGTATGTTTCAGAGAATCTGGTATTGTGGAGCTTCGTCGGCAAGTCCCAGACACCATCACAGACTGGAATGCAGGTGCAATGTGTATGGGACCCAGTGGATTTGGCTTATCTCCCTCCGTGCCTCTAAGAGTTTTCCAACCTTTTTTTGTGGAGCTTGCTCTGCCATACTCTGTAGTTAGGGGAGAGTCCTTTACTCTAAAGGCTTCCGTGTTCAACTACTTGCCGCAGTGTATAAAGGTAATATTCAGGATAATTGTGTGAGTTAACATAACTGTGTCACTCTTCATTCTGAAATTACCATTATGGTTTTGTGACTTTACTTGTTTCTAGGTTCAAACTGACCTGCTGCCATCTTTGGAGTTGGAACAGAAAAATTGCTCCAACTGTCAGTACAGAAGTTGTCTGTGTGCAGAGGAGAGCAGAACTTTCTACTGGAATGTGACAGCCATCAAACTAGGTTAGATACTGTTGGCAATGTGCCTGTCACATGTAAAGCACTTTAGTAAGATCAAAAAAACCTTAGGGTCGAAGATTCTTAGTATCAACAGTACACCTACAAGTGTCTAAAACAGTTTGTATATTTTATTGCAGATCATAATAAAAACAAAGATTAATTAGTGTTCACCATTATATGAAAAGCATTCATTAAAAACACATTTAAAAATAATTCCTCTGTATGTAACTTGCATTTACATTACCACATGTTTCACCCTGAATGGGGCTTCCTCAGCATATAGAAAATTATCTGTTGAATTAAAACAATACAGAGAATACATTAAATCACTTTTTACTTACAAAGCTTTTCACAATATAGAAACTGATCAAGTCATAATTACATTGCGTAGGTGACCTACCACTAATGCAACAAACCTTTTATTGGTGGAGGTTGGATGTATTCACTCGCACCACTTATTCCTTATAGGGGTGACCTTTGCACGGGAGATGAGTAGGGAGGAGATCAGTTGTTAAAGTTAACAAATAGTGTTGAGCTCGAATATTTGAATTGCAAATATATTTGGCGAATATCGGCTATTTGAGAATTCGCAAATTTCGCAAATATGGCAGCGAATATTCGCAATTTTAATTATTCGCGATATT
>CM070037.1:54843426-54858304 GCA_036250615.1 Ptychadena robeensis | reverse complement strand
CCCCCCCCCCCGGGAATACCTCCACACTCCCCCAGGAGGCCCGCCCCCCAGAACCCCTCAGGACTTGTTTGGTCCAAACTTCCAATCCCTCAACCAATTTTTGTTGAGTATCACTTTAAACAGTTACAGTGTATAGTGCTCCTGTTAAAGGATGGTTACAAGTAATGGCACAAGTCATTGATTAAGTAGCATACACAAGTAGTGACATTAAGACTGAGCCTCTAAAAATGGCAAAAAAATACCTGGGGCCTTTGTTGATGGAACTCCGGCAGCTGGAAAAAAAAATAAACCATTTAAATAAATCAATATAAATTAAAATCAGGATAATCATGATTGCACTGGATTGACATTTTAAACTGCTGATATTTTGAAATAAATCCTAAAATATGAAACATAACACCATTCAGGAAGGCTCAGCCTTCAATTTATTCTTTTGCATGTACACTACAGTTGTGTTAAAAATTATTCATCTCCACTGAAATTGAGTGTTTTGGCCATTTTGACATTGATTTTGATCATTTCAGTCATCTTGTTTACAATGAAATGAAAGAGGCGTCAGACAAATATAACATAACATTAATAATGAAATAATCACAAATGTCTTTTCTGTGCTCACATCATTATCAGTTTTATTCAACCCCCAAGTGACATTCATTCTTAGTACAACATCCTTTTCCAGTTATAACAGCTTTTAAACGTGAGGCATAGCGTGACACAAATGTCTTGCAGCGATCTACGGGTATCTAAGCACATTCTTCATGGGCAAAAGCCTCCAGTTCAGTCACATTCTTAGGCTTGCGCGCTGCAACTGCTTTTTTTAAGTCCCACCAAGCTTCCCTGTACCTGCAGAAGCAAAACAGCCCCAAAGAATGATTGACCCCCCACCATGCTTCACAGTAGGCAAGGTGTTCTTTTGTTCATAGGCCTTGTTCTTCCTTCTCCAATCATAGTGTTGATCCATGGGCCCAAACAGTTCTAATTTTGTTTCATCAGTCCACAGAATACTACCCCAAAGCTTTTGTGGTTTGTCCACATGATTTTTAGCATACTGCAGTCGACCCTTCTTATTCTTTGGAGACAGCAAGGGGGTGCGATCAACGCTATGTTTGGAGGAGGAAGAACAAGGCCTATGAAGAAAAGAACACCTTGCCTACTGTGAAGCATGGCCAGGGGTCAATCATGCTTTGGGGCTGTTTTGCTTCTGCAGGTACAGGGAAGCTTCAGCATGTGCAAGGTACCATGAATTCTCTTCAGTACCAGGAGATATTGGAAGGAAATATGATTCAGTCTGTCACAAACCTGAGGCTTCGGAAACGTTGGACCTTTCAACAGGACAATGATCCCACCTGTACAAAGGTACACACCTCTTAATCACTGAATTAAGGTGTTTTACACAGACAATTTCATAAGTCTACGATACAAGTCTGATTTTAGTGATTGCCAGGCTCACTTCACCTGTTAGACTGCAATGTGCTAACTGTAAAGTTTGGTGGAGAAGGAGTATCATTCTGGACTTGTGTGTTAGGCCCCTTAATTCCAGTCAAGTATCATCTTATTGTTTTAGCATGACGAGACTTTGTTGAAAATGATATGCTTCAGGCATTGTTGTATAGTATTTGGCAAAAATTCCCACAAACAAAATATTGTGGAAAGTCCACTTCCAACAAGAGGGGTTATAACTACAAACAGAAAATTCACTTCATAAAAGTTCTGGTAGGTGTAATTGAAAGGTGTACAACTATTATTGTCAATATAGTGTATCTTAACAATTAAAACTTCAGATTTTATAAGAATGTTTAAAACAGTGTAGTCTTTTTGTATGTTAGCTGGTAAGTGTACTGGTGAAAGTTTGTATTCTTAAAATAAGTTAGAAATGAACAGATTTCAGTTGTTGCCAATGCTGTTATAACTCGGTTGTCGCCTACTATCTTATATAAGAGCACCTTAAAAAGAATACGCAGCTCAACGGACGCTCCTTAAGGACATCCCCCTACCGCACCTGACAGACTCCCAACTACTATCCCTTAACGCCCCAATCACGGTTGAAGATATAGAAAGAGTTATAGCTATGCTTCCTAATAATAAGTCGCCTGGCCCAGGTGGCTTCACGCCAGAATTTTATAAAATGCTCAAAAGCGATCTCCTCAAGCCTTTATACGCCCTCTTTGACCATTTATGGAGCCAGGGTACATATTTCCCCACGGCCAACGAGGCCTATATTAAACTTCTACCGAAGGAAGGCAAGGACCTGACTCAGCCGGGCTCCTATAGGCCCATTTCTTTAATAAATATAGATGCGAAGATCCTTTCCAAAATTATGGTGGATAGGATGGGCAGCCTTCTGCCGCACATATTGCATCTTACCCAGGCGGGGTTTGTTAAAGGGTGCAGTGCAGTGACCAACATCAGGAAAACCCTAGCAGCAATGGAGTTCGCCAAAAACAATCCGAACAAAGATGTAGCCTTACTAACAGTCGACGCGGAAAAGGCGTTTGACGATATTAACCTTAGATGTCTTTTCCTGGTGTTGGACACTATGGGATTCAATGGTCATATAGTAAGTATGCTGGAGGCTATCTATAAGGAACCCTCGGCCAGGATCCATACGCCAGGTTTCATCTCGAGACCGTTCCGGCTCCACAAAGGTACGAGACAAGGTTGCCCCTTGTCTCCTCTACTTTTTTATATTGCCTTAGACCCCCTAGCGCGCTTGCTAGAATCCCAGCCAGGGATACATGGGATTCCGGTGGGGGACAAATTTGTGAAATCTGCTTTTTTCGCGGATGATATCCTGCTTTTCTCATCCTCCCCAGCAACGGATATCCTACTCTACACCACTCTGATTCTTGGGTTTGGCCGACAGGCGGGTTTCAAGGTGAACTCATCCAAGAACGAATTATTATTACTATTATTACTGACTAATATCCCAAACAGGCCCTGGGTCGAGCTGTCGCCCTTTGCAGTCGCAAAACAGCATGTGACGTACCTAGGCATTAAAATTGGGAATTCCCTTTCATCTGTCTATAATTTGAACTACACGCCTCTAATATCACGCATAGTCGCCAAACTAACCGCTTGGCAAAACCTTCCGCTATCCCTTTTTGGCAGGATACATCTGTTCAAAATGATTCCCTTCGCGCAGCTACTATATCCTCTTCAAACAATCCCCATTCTACTAAAACATGAGGACGTCCAACAACTGCAACATGCATTGTCCCTGTTCCTCTGGCGGGCCAAAAAAACATGTATTACTTTTAAGACGCTATATTTACCCAAGACGGAAGGGGGGGGTGGGTTTGCCAGACCTGCGCCTATATAATTTGGTTTGCTTGCTGCGCCATGCCATTGATTGGCTCAAAGACACCTCTCGATACTCAAATACGAACTTAGAAACGGCAATGGTACACCCCTGGACCCTGGTTAACGTGCTACACTGCCCCTTGCGGAAATTGCCCCCCCAAATTAGGGATACAGTGATAGCATTTAGGGAAATTAGGAAGATACTTCACCTGCCTGTCACTATCTCTAAATATTCGACCCTGACTGGTAACCCGCTTTTTCCGACAGGGACGGAACATGAGGTGTATAGCCGGTGGGCACAGAAGGGACTTAATTTACTGAAGGCCTTCTTGAACCCTGCTTCACGCTCCCTTCATACATGGGACTCGCTACAGAATGCTTATGGACTGACACCCTCCCACCTTCACCCCTTGTTCCGGGCCCAAGTTGAACACTTTTACGGTTCCCTACCGACTGACCTGTCTTCCCTGTTCACACATTCGAGGTTTGACACCCTAATGGCGCTACCAACCCACAGCATCTCATACCTGTGCCTATACCTCAAATCTAGTGTCACACGACCACTGGAAGCTTCATGTGCTTCCAACTGGCAAAAGGATATCCCTCAGGAAAATATAGCGGTATAAAATATACCAATTGATTCGCAGACACATGATAGCAGAAACATGGAGGGAAACACAATTTAAGTTGCTACATAGGGCCTATCGCCTATGTCTGACACCCTTATCAGATGCGGCACAGCGGCGACAAGGACGACCTTACTGCCCCAAATGCCCGACAATATCGCCGTCCCTATACCACTGTTTATGGTCATGCCCACGGATTCAGGAATTCTGGGTAGCTGTCTTTGAATATGTCAACCGTGTCACTGCTGCGACCATAGTTCCAGACCCTCTATTGGCACTGTTTAGTTATGTGTCCAAAGATAATCCGTCGCAGCGATCTCAACAAGGTGCATGGCTTCACATAACCCTTCTCATAGCTCGTAGAGCGATTATGGCAGAATGGATCCATACATCCCCACCGACAATTGTAATGGTCACCACACAATTGCAAACTTTATTCCACAAGGAATTGAGAGACATGGACCATAGTACTCTAAAACGGAAGATTAGCTTCCATAAGAGGTGGAAGCAGTATGTTCAAAAGATCTTACCAGTGAACGAGAGGGCCCGCATTCGTGCCCACCTGGAAATTGACGAATGACGCACTCGCCTTTCCCCTTATGCCCCTTTGACCCCATACCTAGCCCTCTCGTTGACATTCGGGGCCCCCTGTTCCCGCCTGCAACAGTTTTGTTATGTTTCAGTTTTACCTTGTTTATTGATATTTCTGTAGTTATATGGTGGATGGAATTGCTGTTATATGACAATGCACAGTACTTACACATGATTGTAACTTCACCACGATTGTACCGAAAGCATTTATCTCTGTACTTGTGTCATTCATTTTGTATTGTTATAGTGTTGAAAAAAAAAAAGAAAGAATACGCAGCACTATGTGATTATTATGGCTACAAGTTTTGCGATGTACTGCGCTGCAGTGGTAAGGTCATTTTGGGGTGTCATCAAAAAATATTAGCACAAGCCTATGTAACTTTTGTAACCAGTTACAGTATTTCTTACCTGAGCAGATAACTCCACTGTCCTCACTGTGCTGGCAGTTGTGTTCTCCCCACACCCGATGTTGGCACTGACTAAGCAGAGATTCATTACCAGCACAGTTCACATCATCCAGGATTATGTTGCCACTTCCTTCCCCAAAGTGCGCCATTCCATGAGCTGAAACTGCAGCACCACAATCGAGCTGCCTACAGACAACTTCTGCATCCCTTATGTCCCACTGGTCATCACACACTGTGCCCCAGGAATTTCGGTAATATAGCTCCACGCGACCAGCACATCTATGCCACCCATTGGCCAGGCGTAGCTCTATAGCGGATACTGCAGGAAGGGAAACAAATGTTTAGTACAGATCAAAAATGTACACAAATCTCAAACACGACATTAGATTTTATATGTATCATCTGAGATCATAATATATAGAATCTCCCCAAGAGATACAGTTTCAGCAATTTCACAATAATTAGGTATTATTTATGGGGCCATGTATAACACCTGCTAGCTTAAATCAGTTTGTGACCAGATCAGAGGCCACATGATGGAGATTTGCCTTATAATAAATGGCAGTGTTAGAAATAAGCTTTCTCTAACAAGGGAATCTCTAATTAAATTTCAAGATTTCCTTATTTTGTACAGGGACAAAAGAATATGTTCTATTCTACTTGTGTAATGCAACACTGGAACCCTTATAGTTTCTATACTGTATATATTGACCTCCTTACGGCAGTTTCTATTATAAGAAAATTCAACTGCCTGAAATAGAAGTCTATCACAGTATTTATGGGCATATTCAGTGATGAAGTTAATGAACCTAAATAAAAAACTATTGATTTTACTTACCCGTAGATTCAGAACCAGGCAGCTTGGAATCTGTTCAACATACAATAAGGACAACATGATCAATACAACGTGCGCTATCAAGCTGTAAGCTCTGTTTACATTTACAAGAGTAAACCACTAGATGGCACCTGATCTGGGCTTTATGGGTCGTAGTCTTTTCTGGCTAGAAATATATATAAAGAAAAAGCTTGGGTCATATTTCAAAGATATATGCGATGGGGGTTTCAAAGGAATATATATAAAAGTCATAATATTAGCTCAGCTGTAAAACCAACCTCTATATATCGCACCTGTGCAAAATCTCCCCTCTCAGTCCTGCACAGCAATATTGAGTGAGGGATGTAAGTTAATTACAGTTTTCCACCCAAGACAAATACATCTGTTTGTAGCAACAAATACATTCAATATCTAACCTCACCCAGATATACAGTATGCTCTTCATAATTACCATTAGTCATCCTTTGAGTCTGAAGTTAGAGTTTTGCATATAATGGCACATCAAACTTTGCAAGAGTTTTTACAAATAAGTATTTTTTTGTTTTTGCATCCATTTACTAATGGAACAGTCCCAAAATAAAGAAACATTTGGTTTACAATAAATGTTTTTGAGGTTATGAATCTAATTAAATTACACTGAACACTTGACTTAAGACCAACCAATTTTTTTGTTTTAATGTACAACTAAAGTCTTGACTTACAACCAGAATTCCACCCAAAACATGTTTTTATTTGCACTGGATGTCAGATAAGCATTTATAAGCTACACTCTGAGCCCAGTGAATCTAAATGGCCTCAAAATAGCCAGAAAAGACAGAGGGGAGAAGAGAGAAGATAAAGGAAGTAATCAGAAGAAGGAAATTGTGAAGACATATAACAGAGGTGTTCATGTGGTCGATCTTACTAATAAGTACAGAATGTCAAAATGGACAATGTACAAAAAGGCTGCAGACTCTTCCAACGAGGCAAATGACAGAGAGACAGATTCCTGGTATTACAAAGGGGACTCTTCTTTCCAACAATAACCACTTTCTATTTCATCCTCTCAAGAACTCAACTTCATGATTACAAATTTGTGTTTCTAGAAGGCTTGGTACATTTTATCTTTATAGTTTATATAAAATTATTGGTGTTTTGGGTGTATTACACACATTATACAATGCCTTTTTATTATGAAAGGGTTATTTAACCTCCCTAGCGCACTGCTGAGGTCCAGATTTCTGTACCAAAAGTGCACCATAGACTTCAATAGTAAATTTTTCTTTATGTCGTAGGCCTGTAACTTCCCAAAATATGTCTGTACAAGGGTCCAATAGACATCCTGAATATAATAATGTTTGAAACAAACAATTATGTGAAATTTTTTTTTTTTTTTTAATAAAAATAATGAAAAAAACACAAAAATTAGGACACAAAACTATGCTGCTAAATAATCCGCCAAATAAAGTCTCTGGTTCCCCCAGATGTTCCCTTTGCACTTAAACACACCCCTCCTAACCTGGTGTGATAAAATCACACCAGGGAAAAAGTTACTGCAATGGGCACATCTGGGGCATCAGGGACTTTATTCTGGCATATCGTACAAGGGGGAGTGTGAAGCAGTTTTCTACTAGAAACTGCTTTCATGCTTTTACTGTTATATCTCTCTCCCCTCCGGGCCCTTCCGAGTGACGTCATCACGTCACTCGGCGGGGGGGGGGGGGAAGAGGAAGACACAGGCAGCAGGCCGAGCAGCATGTCCGTCAGCATGTACAGGGACAGCGTGAATGTTCTTCCACAGCCCTGATTTTCTTCTAAACTGGACGGCAGCAACCTCGTCCCGTGCGATAGTCCCAGTTGGAGCGCTGGACGAGGTGCTGCCGTCCATAACGCTAGGGTGGTTAAAGAGTGCTTTGGTAGGTTCAAATGCATTATGGGTATCTTTATTATTTCTAAATTTTTTCTTTTAGGAAAAATATTCTTAACTTGACTTACAACCAACCCTTGGGAACAAATTAAGTTCACAGGGCAAGAGTCCATTGAGAAAGTATATTATTTCCATGTTAAGGATATATTTCAAGTTCGCAGCTACATTGATAGTTTACACCATACAATGTATTACTATGATAGCTTGTGATAAATGTTTGTGCTTGGCTGTCAAAGTATTTTTCTTGTATTCCTAAGAATAGCAAGCAAATATAAAATGTAAGTTAAAGGTAAAAACTGCTAAATATAAATATCAGTAAACATGGAGCTTTTTTCTACTGTTTAGAGATTTGGCAAAAATGAGGAAAAAAAAATTTCCAGATGTTTTCCGTCCTGTCCCACTGAATCAAGCAACCAGGAAAAAAGATGAGTGGATTCTCCTTCTACAAATAACACAATAGAAAGGGAACAGAAACACCAATCTTTCTCCACTCTATATAAAACAAAAAAATGTAAACAAATATATGTCCATAGACATAATGAATTTAATGGTTACCTGAGCATATAACTCCAACATGTTCATGAGGCCCACAGTCATGTGTGTAGAACCCACGATGAGAGCACTGCCATAGTGTTGTCTCTGTGCCGCTGCAGGTCACATCATCCAGCAGGATGGTCCCAGTACATTGACCATACCTGGCAAGTGGAAGAATGGGATTTCCACAACCTGCCTGCCGGCACACAACTACTGCATTGGCTCTGTTCCAGCCGTCATCACACACCGCATGCCAGGCCCCTTGGTGGTAGATTTCTACCCGTCCTGCACATACATGTTCACCCTGTGCCAACCTCAGAGCTGTCGGAGAACTATCTGTAGAAGAGATTTATACAACATATTTGTTACCTGCAAACAGAATGATGTAAACTATAAGACAATTGAGACAACATTTTAAAAATTAACAAGTAATTTTTTAAGTCCCCCTATGCTGAATTGTGGTGCACATTTTTGCAGGGGAACTTTAACCGTAATACAGTTGATGGCTGATTCTGTTAAAAATAACAGTTTATAGTGCCAACATCCCAACAATTTTTAATTTGTAGAAAAAGAAAGTTTCTCAGACTCAAGCTGGTCATACACCTTTAGATCTCTCTGTCAGATATCACCAACCCTATATGAAGTATAGGGTCCTCTGTGATTGGTAGACTTGATGGTTTAGAAAGTCCCTCGTATTACATGGTTTTGGTAAAACAAAAGGAGATCTAAAGGAAATCTGAAGGTGTATGGGGGCCCTTAGGATGTAACTTTGGATATGATTTCCCAACTATGTAATTTTCCAGAGATACTAAGTTATTGAAAAGGATTTTAATTGTTTTGTAAATGTATTGAACACCATATTTTTGGTTCCTTCTTGTATGTGAATAATTAATACACAGACTTTAAAGCAATGGATGACATTTATGTGACCATTTGAGTTAGTCCCATATTTTCATGCTTAAAGCCTGAGAAATTATTTTATTATTTTAGGAAAGGTGATTACTTTCCAAAAAAATTTTAAACTACATGCTTTGATAATTTTTTGTAAATGGGACATGTTTCCACAGACACAATGCTTAAAGCCCCCCTTACATGTTTAGGTTTTGACCCGATTGACGCCATGACGCATGGTCAATTGACTGGGCAGCGCCTTCAGACTGAGCTGGCAGCCTCTGCTCACTGTCACAGCCCACACAAAGGGAGAGGGAGGTGATGCTGATAGCACCATCATCCCTGTTCAACAACTTCAGAGGGAGAGCTGCAGAAATGATCCCCGCAAAAGGAATGCACGGGAGGGGGGGGGGTGATTGATGGAGCTCAGAACACAGAGGAGACATACCCTTACTTTGGACCCCATCCAAAGTATCTAAATCGATCTAAGAATTACGGACATGTTGGTAATGGCTTAAGCTGGGCATACATGTCACAATTTTCCTGCGATCATTTTTTAATCCGTTCGCCCATCCGATTCCGGAATCGATTTTAATTTGCGAAAACGATCTCAAACTGCAACATACCATGCATTCAATTTCTGGGCGATTCTATCCTGAAAGTCTCAAACGCACACATTTATGGGTTTGGAGTGGTGTTAGCTGAAGAACTGGTCAGTGACCAACAGCACAAAAACAAAGGTCATTTCCACAAGAATCATAGATGGATCGCTTAAAACGATCGCATGAGACAACTAACAGCACTCGGTTCCTTTGCTTTTTATTAAAATTATTCATCAGAACGGATCCGGGAACGATCGTTTTTCTGTCCGATTTTTGACAAAATCGATCGCTCGATCGCTTTTGGCATGCTTAAATTTTTATTCAATCCGATCGCGCGATCGATTTTGATAAACGATCGCACTAAAATTGAACTAAAAATTTGGATGTGTATGCCCAGTTTAGATCGTTTCGGCAGCCGATCTTGGCCCTTTAAGCTTTAGATTTTCAGCCGACCGACCGCTGTGCACGTGGAAATCTAAGCATGTATGGGGAGCTTAAGCAATGCAATGAACACAAAAAGTGAGTGGTTATCATAAAAACATTTTTTTACAATTATTTAATTAGAGAAAAATGACATCAGATTTTTGTGTAGTTGGTACATGTGCCTGTAAATATCCATGACCCTCACCCCAGCAACCTCAGTGGCAATACCATGTTCAGGTAAAAATAATATAATCATAATAATATAATATTCACAATATTATTAAAATATTTGGTGTTTGCTGAAGTAAATTTCTCAGTCTCCACCATCCCTGACCTTCACTGAAAATTCACTCATTATATAGCACAAGAATGTACTTACCATTCCGTGTAGTAAAAAGAGGGGTGGATGCTGTCAGAAGTTAAGGAAAATAAAGGTACCATAAGAAAAATGGATACATATATGATGATAGATGATTATTCTTAAAGTACATTATTCTTAAAGTACACAATGTTCTAAAATAAAGTAACACAATAATGCATCTATGTAATCATCAATTACCATTTCAGTTTTATTGATCCATTACAGCAAGGATTGCATGTTTGTATAGGTCAAGGTGGGGGCCTTCAGGTAAAGAGATTTACTTTCCTGATGCTGTGCTCCTGGCAATGTCTATTTTTTATGAGTCTGTCTGCATGCCCTTAGTGTCCTCTGTATACAATGTAGGGTCAAAGCTGCTTCAGACTACCATTTAGGATGCCAATAAGAGGAATCTCTTTCTTCATCTCAAATGAAAACATAACTCTGAGTTAAAGTTTTGCCACACAGGTCGAATTTTCGTTTCACTCCCTAATGGTTGATCGCCGTGCATGGCAACATGACCAACATGTTGGTACCACAAAAGCCCTGCAGGGAAATGTAGAAAAGCAGGGTTTTATCACAATTGGACATGGTAGCATTACCTCTAATGCGTCCGCTGCAGCCAAAAAAACACACTTCAGGTGCAGCACGACTAGAGTGAAATGGTCAAAGTAATAAGCTCTCATTGTGAAGGGGTGCAGCCAGAACCTTTAAGCCGCCATGAAGTGCCACATACCAAAAGTGGATTTCTAAGAACTAACCCTTTGTAATCAGAGGGCTTCAGTAGCTAGCATTTAAATGGGATTTGAAACCCACTGCAAAGTTATGGTCCAGTCCACACTAGAGAAAGTAATCTTTTAGTATGTAGGGATGGCCCGAACTGTTCGCTGGCGAACTATTCGCGGCGAACATCGCATGTTCGCGTTCGCCACGTGTTTGCGAACATATGGCGAGTTCGACCCGCCCCCTATATTTTTACATTGGTGAAACTTTGACCCTGTGAGTCACAGTCAGCAGATTTAATCCAGCCAATCAGCACCCCCCACCTCACGGACCATCCCACCCCCTATAGCATAGCAAGTAGAGGACGCCATTTCACATGCTGATGGAGAAGGAGACAGTCAGATCAGAGAGCTGCTGCGCTGCATAGTGAACTATTAGCTAGGCAGTATTGTTCTACAGTGTACTCTTCTTCATTGCTCTTACTCTGCTGTCAGGACAGAGTGCTGAGAAGACCCCAAAAGCCCTTTTTAGGGCTATTTTTTGCTACCCTGTTGCCTGCTGGCTGGCATGCCAGGCTGCTGCCAGTGAATCAGTGATCCTGCAAGCCACATATTGCACAGTGCCTACTGCCAGGGCTCATATCTTGTGGCACTTTGTTACTAGCCCTATTTTAGGGTACAAATATATATTGCACGGCTTTCCGTCCCTTACAGCCTTGTGCCAACTGTGTGTGCGCCCACACTGCCCAGTACCCACCCATACTTATCTGGTGGCACTTTGTTACCCCAAGGGAATTTCTTTCACCCTATTGTAGGGTATTAATAAATATTGCAGGGCTTTCCATCCATTTAAGCCTTGTGCCAACTGTGTGTGCGCCCACACTGCCCAGTGCCCACCCATACTTATCTGGTGGCACTTTGTTACCCCAGGGGATTTTTTTTCACCCTATTGTAGGGTATTAATAAATATTGCACGGCTTTCCGCCCCTTACAGCCTTGTGCCAACTGTGTGTGCGCCCACACTGCCCAGCCACAACCACAGTAATACCCAGCAATTTTTTCACCCTATTAATAAAGGGTATTACTACATAGTGCACGGCTCCTTAACAAGCCTTGTGCCACTGTCCATCTCCACCAGTGTCTGCCATACTGACCATCACCACCAGTTCCCCTCCCACGACCATCCCCCCAGTGTCTGCCACACTGACCATCTCCCCCAGTGTCCTCCACACTGACCTCACTAGCCGGTGTCCGCCACCCTGTCCATCTCCACCAGTGTCCTCCCATCTGACAATCGCCCACATGTCCTCCACACTGTCCTCTGCAACCAGTGTCCTCCACCTGACCATCTCCCCCCAGTGTCTGCCACACTGCCCTCCCCCCAGTGCTGCCACCCCACCCCGTGTGTCCTCCAACTGACCATCACACCAGTGTCCTCCATACTGACCCTCACCACCAGTGTCCTCCAAACGACGCATCACCGACAGTGTCCCATACTGAACCACTCACCACCAGTGGTCCTCCATACTGGCATTACCCACATGTCTCCCTACTGACCAGCACCACCAGTGTCCTCCTATTGACCACACCACCAGTGTCCTCCAAACTGCCATCACCACCAGTGTCCTCCATACTGACCCCACCACCATGTCCCCACACTGACCATCTCCCCCATGTCGCCCCCACTGTCCTCTCCACCGTGTCCTCCAACTGACCATCACCACATGTCCTACTATGACCATCACCACCGTGTCCCTCCCATACTGACCATCGCACCATGTGTCCTCCATACTGACCATCACCACCAGTGGGTCCTCCCTACTGACCATCACCACCAGTGTCCTCCATATTGACCAGCCCACAGTGTCCTCCAAACTGACCATACCACCCGTGTCCTCCATACTGACCATCACCACCATGTCCTCCCACACTGACATCTCCCCCAGTGTCTGCCACACTGTCCATCTCCACCAGTGTCCCCATACTGACCATCACCATCAGTGTCCCTCCATACTGACCATCACCACCCAGTGTCCCCATACTGACCACGCCACCAGGTGTCCTCTATCTGACCTCCCCCCGTGTCCCCACACTGACCATCACCACCAGTGTCCTCCCGCCCACACACCACCAGTGTCCCCCACTGACCATCACCACCATGTCCTCCACACGACCACACCACCAGTGGCCGCCATACGCGCACACCACCATTCCTCCACACTGACCATCTCCCCAGTGCGCCACACGTCCATCGCCACGTGTCCTCCATCTGACCATCACCACGTGTCCCTCCATACTGACCATCCCCCCAGTGTCCTCCACTGACATCACCCACGAGTGTCCTCCATACTGACCATCACACCAGTGTCCCCTCCACCCCCCCCCCTACTGACCATCCCACCAGTGTCCCTCCAACTGACCATCACACCAGTGTCCTCCCCCCCCCACATCCGACCCACCACCATTGGGTCCTCCACTGACCATCCCACCATGTCCTCCACACTGACCCTCCCCCACGTGTCGCCCACTGTCCATCTCCCACCAGGTCCTCCATACTGACCATCACCACCAGTGTCCTCCATACTGACCATCCCCAGTGTCCTCCACACTGACCATCACCACCAGTGGCCTCTCCTCCCCACACGACCATCTCCCCCGTGTCTGCCACACTGTCCATCTCCCACCAGTGCTCCTCCCCATACTGACCATCACCACCAGGTGTCCTCATCATGACCACACAATCCAGTTCCTCCATACTGACCATCTCCCCCCGTGTCCCACCACACTGAACCCATCACCACCGTGGTCCTCCGCACTGACATCCCGCCGGTCCTCCATCGTGACCATCACCATCGTGTCCACCACACTGACCATCACCACCCAGTGTCCCTCCATACTGACATCACCCCCATGTCCCCTCAAACTGACCATCACCACCAGTGTCTTCCATACTGACCTCACCACCAGTGTCCTCCACACTGACCATCTCCCCCAGTGGTCTGCTGCACTGTCCCATCCTCCACCAGTGTCCCCTCCATACTGACCATCACCACCAGGTCTCCATACTGACCCATCACCACCATGTCCCTCCATACTGACCCTCTCCCCCAGTGTCCTCCACACTGACCATCACCACCATGTCCTCCGCACTGACAATCACACCTGTCCTCTACTGACCATCACCACCAGTGGTCCACCATACTGACGACACCACCCAGTGTCCTCCAACTGACATCACCACCAGTGTCCCCAACTGACATCACCACCAGTGTCTTCCAGACGACCATCACCACCATGTCCTCGCACCTGCCACTCCCCCAGTGCCTGCTGCACTGTGCCTCCCCCACATTCCTCCATCGACCAACACACACCAGTGTCCTCCATACTGACACACCACCAGTGCCTCCATACTGACCATCTCCCCCAGTGTCCTCCCACTGACCTCACCACCAGTGCCTCCACACTACCATCACCACCAGGTCCTCCATACTGGACCATCTCCCCCAGTGTCCTCCGCCCACGACATCTCCCCCAGTGTCTGCCACACTGTCCCATCTCCACCAGTGGTTCTCCATACTGACCATCACCACCATGTCCTCCTACTGACCCATCACCACCATTGCCCCCATACGGACGCATCACCACCAGGTCCCCATCTGACCATCACCACCAGTGTTCCCATA
>CM070037.1:54811972-54842009 GCA_036250615.1 Ptychadena robeensis | reverse complement strand
TTACCTCTGTCCTGCAGCATCCATATTACCAACAGGCACACAGGTGAACGCAGCATCTTGTACTCCTCGCTCTTTCTACACTGCCCATTCAGCTTTATACACATCCTGAGGATAATGTGCAGGAATGGGAGGAGAATCCCATTCATGGCAGCCTTTTGTTATCAGTCTCTGGAGGGAATCTCTATCTCTGTAGCATATAATCAAAACAACCATTATTTGTATTGTTAAAGTCAGTATTTCATATTACTGTCAAAACATCAAAACACTATAAATACTCTGTAATATAAATATTGCTGCAGATAAAAGACATAAGCTAGCCATACATGTTCCGATTCCATGGCTGATCGATCACCCATCTGATCGATTCCGCGATGCCAGAGGGAATCGGATGTCCGATCGCCCAATTAAGCCTGTCCCTACCACCTTGGGCCACCGATTCCTGGACGATTCCGTGCCCGATCGATCACTTCACACATGGCAACTCCCCCTGATGTGTGCTGAATCGGATCAAAAAGACCAACATGTTGGTTCTCTGGCAGATCCGATTCTGGGCCCCTGATCGATCGGGAAAGGTGGGCTTCACACGATTCCGGGACGATCGATTAGCGTTGAGAGTTGAAGAGTCCTGCCACATAACACAACCCTGTCTGGCAGTATACTTGGTACTTTCTAGCTGTTTACGGCATTACTGTTTATGGCATTTGAATATGGCTACATTTGTATTTCTACATTTCTTTTGTTCCCCATGTACATTAGTTTATTAACTGCAGACTGTCAGCTTTTATTTGAGGGTATTAACATCAGGTTAACAGTGTAGGAATTACAACAGTTTGCATATGTGTACAAAAATCATGGGACAGAATAATCATAAATCAAACTTTTCCTTTTTAATACTTGGTTGCAAATCCTTTGCATGCTCAATCGGATTCAGGTCAGGTGATTGACTTCACCATTGCATACCATTGCACTTCTTTCACTTAAAAAACTCTTTGGAGCTTTTGCAGTATGCTTCGGGTCATTGTCCACCTGCACTGTGGTGAACCCTCTGTATTCACTCTAGTGAAGTCTTCTCTTGAATGTTGACTTTGACACACATACACCTTCCTCCTGAACTGTGTTCTTGAACTGTTGTAAAGGGGGTTTTCCAGGGAAAGAATTCTTCAGTCGCCCACCACAGTTTTCCGTGGTCTTTCGGTGTTGCTGAGTTTACTAGTGCGTTCTTTAATTTTAAGAATTTCCAATACAGTTGTTTTGGCCACGCCTAATATTTTTGCTATCTCTCTGATTGTTTTTTTCAGCCTACTGGGGCCTTTCTTTACTGATAGTGACAGCTCTTTGGATCTCTTCTTGATAGTTGACAGATTCCAAATGCAGATTCCAACAGATTCTAAATGCAAATAGCACACTTGAAATCTGGACCTTGTATCTGCACATTATCCAATAAGGGAATATCACACACCTGGCCATGGAACAGCTGAGAAGCCAATTGTCCCATTAGTTTTGGTCCCTTAATAAGTGTGAGGCACATGTACAAACTGTTGTAATTCCTACACAGTTTATCTGATTTGGATGCAAATACCCTCAAATAAAAATGACAGCCTGCAGTTAAAGCACATTGTGTTTGTTTTATTCCAAATCCATTGTTGTGGAGTATAGAGCCAAAAATGTTAGAATTGTGTTGCTGTCCCAATATTTATGGACCTGACTATATAATAAAGTGAGTAAACGTCCCTATGCGTTACTGGGGGATAATGAAGTGAAAAGTGCATTATAAAAAAGTGCAAACAAAGAAAACAAATGCAGACACTATGGAAATAGGGTTTGGATGTTTTCATAGGAAAAGTTCTCATGGAGAAGCACGTGATCCATGTTCAGCTAATCAGAATCTCTGGTCAGTGCCATTTGATCATTTCTGCATCTTTAGCCAATCAGAGCAGTACTAATTTGTCAGCTTATTAAAGGAATTATACAATTCAACATCAATTCTCTTGTAGGAGTATTTGCTCTCCATGCCCTCTCTGTCAGCACAGTCCTTATTTCCTTTAATGAGCAGGAATTTGCTTTTCCTTCTCCCAGTCCATTAGCATTAGCCTTCTCTCCATAGCTTTGCTGTACACTGCTTACGTTCGCTATATACGTTTAATAATGTATTAGGGAATGAAATGTTGCATTAATTAGCAGCTTTTAGATCTGCCAGGAAACTGTAATGCTATAGTGGATGAAATAAAAAATCCTTCATTCTCTAGAATGCATCAGCCTGGAGAGTGTATCAGTATCAATAAGCATTGCCATGAAGAACATGAATACTGCGACAGACTTACGTAAATGATTTGGCTACTGTAAATGAGGAACATATTTTTGTTTCATGTTAAGACACCAGATACTCAGAGAATCACCCAGTACAACTCATTGATTGTCCTCTCTGCTTCCTGTGTCTGTATTGTGATCCTTTCCTCAAGCATAATGACGTGTGTCAGGGTTACAATACTGGTTCATATAAGATAACACCGGAAGGGAGAGCAACAATAACACCAATGGAAACACACATACAAGAGGATAAGATCAAAGCCAAGCCAACTTTATGAGAAGTTTACTAATGACCTGGTAATCTCTATTTTCTATACAAAGCATATATTCTAGGTTTCTGATTACAGGAAGCCAAACAATTTTGTATTCTAATAGCAAAACCTTTTATTATTTAAGATTAATAGTTATTGGTATGAGTAGATAAGCAGTAGTGCTCTGACATGCATCTCTGGTTATACCCCATAAACATGCATATTTGATAGAAATCTGTTCTTTGATTGATGGATTTATAAAGTTTGACTGTCCCATACCAGATCCCCACAAAACACATGGACTGCGCAACATGGATTCAAAATGGCCACAGCAGCCATTTTTTTTAGCAACTTATAAACATATAAAACCATTATCATTCTTTTAACACAACAATTCGAGAAAAGAGGTTTAAGCATGTATTAGCTAAAAAGGTACACTAAACATAACCATTGTGACTCACTCAGGGAAAGCAGTGGAAATAAACATTCTTGTATCGAATGGAATGAACACCAACACCATACTGGGGGAGCACCATACCATTGTAGTGTCGTGGAGGGCATTTTCTTCCTCTGCACGACCAGATTCTTTGAATGTTCGGAACACACTGTCTCTCACACACGCCAATAAAAGTAGTCAGGCAAGCTGGTAGGGGATATTTACAAGCTTTACTAGCAGGGATTATGTTCAGGTAATCACCAAACCCAAGCCTGGCAATGAGGCACACATTTGAGGATCTACTGTTTCAAATAAAGTTGCTACCAGCTGCAGGGTTATGATAGCTTCAGGTGCCACTGAGAGGGGGTCAGGTACAGTCCCAGTGGTCAGGGCAATAAGTAAAGTGGGCCAGGTGAGATGGAGAAGGGAGGAATCCTGTGTCTGCCTAACTCAGCACCATCCGCTCGGGTAAGTTTAAGGGAAGGCGGTCCTGGTCCATGGGACGACTCTTTTTGTCACCACGGATGGGGGTCCTTGGATCCCGGGCACTGCAATGGGATGGCCGGCGGGAGAACCCAGGAAAAGGTAGGAGATTGCAACGCCAAATCAGGGTGAGGGACACTGGCTGCAAACCTGTTGAGGAGCTAACCCAACTCTGGCTAAGTAGGGTCTAGGGAGGTAAATTTATCCCTTCTGCCTGGAGAAGGGCAGTAGCTGTCTCCAGGCAGATAGAAAAAGCTACAATGTAAGGCCAGAAAAAGAGTGGGAAACTAGGAGCCATCAATCATCCCTGCACCTGCTACAGAGGAATGCAAGGAACATTTCAATGATATATACACAAATTATGCACAGAATATGGTGACACAGGGCAATATATACAATACAATAAATATGTACCAATGTGGTGCATACCCTGGTCACTACACCATTAGATGGGCTCCCCACCTTGTTACCAGAAATGTGCTTTGAAGAGACTTCCAAAGACGCTTTTTACTGCTAAGCCTACTATAAAAAAATGTATACGACAGCAAAGAAAAAAAGAAAAACTGGAAATTAAAGACAAAACAGGGTGACTGAGTGGGACAACCTTCTTTTTCACTAGCCTTCTGGAAAGAACTCCCAAAAGCCCCCAGCTAGGACTTGCCTCCCCTGCAGCCCCTTCTGGACGTCTGACCTTGACCTCCAATCCTGTAAGCACACACAGGGCCGTTTCTTGTGCTATGCAGACTATGCATGCTCTGCTCCGTACCCCCTCCCCAACCCCACGTTGAGCAGAACAGAGCTTTTCCCCATGACAGCAGGCAAAAGGTCATTCTTATAAAGCGCATCTGCATACTAGTCAGATAGGGGTAGCTTTCGCCCCTCTCCTCCCCGATGTGTGAGAAAGTAGTCGGTATTCTCATCTCATTGACGGCAAGTGTTCACTAGTGACAACTTGTGGCTGAAGTTGATAATGCAAATATAATTGAGATTAAAGCTCACACATTAAATAGCTGTACAAACAACTTTACTTAATCATGTGTAATTTTTTAGCTTGCCAAAATCCTTTCAGTTTATATTGTTAAATGTATACAATTTATGTCAGTTGGATAACTGCAGGAAAACATTACTGACTATGAAATGTTGCAGTTTTGGAATTCTAAGGGTGTTGGAGACCTGGGGGTTGAAAGTCAGAGTAGGCAAGTAAGAGCAAAATCTGACAAGAGAAAAGCACTGTTTGCCAGATGGAATATGAAATTTCAGTGTTGCACTACTGAGGTATGAGATCTTGGGGTTCAAACGGTTATGTATTGTAAGAGTTACATGTGACCCAAAGCCAATAGCGAATATTAAAGATTACGAAGACATAGCACTATATATTCAAGATAATGGTGAATTCTCGAAATGGCAATATGCGCAAAAAAAATTGACCTGTGCATGGAGACAGCTTATCAGAGGCTTAATCTTTAAGTTTAGGGTTAGTAAGGCTCATACATTTGTTAAAGTATATAATACATTTTTTTATATATTTATTTTAATCAATATATGCCTGTGTGTTAAATCATAAGGAAACTTATACTTATATTTGCTTAAACTAAAAATTCAAACTTCATCAGAGGTCAGGTTACACAACAAGTGAGGGTCCGTGGTCACTGTCAGCTCAATGTTACATAAGGAGTGCAGGTGTCAAAAACGCATCCAAAAGAACCTATACATCAGCTGTGGAAATCTGCTATGTAATCTTGGATAAAAGCTTTTCTACACCATTGGGAAGTGTCTTTAATTAGTTTTATTATGTAATAGTATAACTAATAACACAAAAGCTAAGAAGCAATAGATCTGATTTAAGTATTTTTCATGATGTTGCAATGAAATTGGCAAGCAGCTCTCATATGATGACATCATTGCTTCCAAAAAAAACCCCCAGAAAGCAGAGGTTTTGAAAATGTTGTTCTGGTATAGTAATGTGCAAAAACATTGTATTTTATATTATAGGAAATAAGCTCTTTCATTATGTTTTGTGTTGTGTTGTAGTTTTACATCAGATTTTGGTGATATTTAAGTGGTGTCTGTCATTGTGGTGTTCATTTGCGAAATCACCCAGTTTATTTGTTTTTAAATTGTTATTTTACCATATTTTGTTTTTTAATTATTATATGTTTTTTAATTCGTTTTTTAATTATTATTTTACCATATTTTTGGACTATAGAACTCACCTGGCCATAAGATGCACCCAGTTTTTAGAGCTGGAAAACCATTAAAAAATCTGTACTCATGTTTCCCCTCTAGGCTGTGTGTGTGAGGAAGCTTTCCACACACAAACTCTGCATTGCTTATATCAGCAGGATTTTGCTGATATAACCAATACAGTTCAGATGGGTGATTTGGCAGTGTGCAGATTGCCCATCTGCATGGAGGGCTGGCGAGGGGCCAAGTTGCGTTCACCCACGGCCAAGTGGCCGCAGGTGGTCGCATATTCGGACTATAAGACGCAGGTACTGTTTTCCCCCTGTTGGGGGTGAAAAAGTGCATAGTCCGAAAAAATATGGTATGGTATTACAGGATGTGGAACACATTGCGATTCCTGTTTGTTCGGCAGCCAGCCAAGAGCAGCGGGGTGGCGTCACCACACTGTGATCAGTCGCTGCCCAAAGGCATGGGAATCCATGCGTGTATGTCTAGCTTAAGGAAGCAAACTTACCATATATCACAAGCCAGTTACAGGCTGGGAATAGGCAGGAGGTGACTTTTCTCCATATCAACCAATCAGAATATGAGCTGTAAAAGATTGTATGAGTATGAACTGTAAAGCCCCCCATACACCTTTAGATTCCTCCATACAATTTCCATCAGATCTACCAACAACTATGTAGTATAGTGACCTCCCTGATAGAATACATAGTGATTGGAAAGTGTAGAAAGGTCCTCATATTACATGGTTTTGGTAGAAGAAAAGTTGATTGTACAGAAATTGCATGGTAATTGTATGTGGTGTATGGGGGGCTTAAAAGAATGTAGGCCGTACCTGTTTTTTGTAAATACTTCTGGGTAAAGGTTACAGGATCCCATAGACGACCTTTATTCATTTTGGATGGTTGATAACATGAAAGTTGTTTGTGTGAACCGGCAGATAACAGGATACAAAAACTGTTCCACTTCCATATCACAGGGTCTCCAAATACTTGCAGCTTATATGCACGTATCGAGGTCAGGACAGTAGTATAATCAGATTTACATGCTGCCGCCAATTCCAAAATAGTTGTTCTCAGTAGCACTGATAGAAATATAATATACAGGTCATAATATTTTAATGTGAGGCCGTTGCCCTGTATCAGTACAGCCCAGACATTAATCCTCCAATCTCCACCACTTTCTTTTCCCCAGACAAGCCCCAGGTCAGTCTCTGGAGGCTAGATATGCTGTACAAGCACTTAGTGAACCCCCAGTCATATGTGTATAAGGGATACCATATGGGAACAATGATTGACAAAGTGTCCAGAGCCCATACACAAAAAAAGCTGTGCAGTTGCTGGTGGCAACCACCGCAGTTCAAACACAGTGCCAGATAGGATGAGATAGGAGCGTAGTCAGGTCCAAAGAAGTATAGTCCAGTCTAAACAAGTTCAGAGCCGGTGGCAGACAGAGAATGGTCAAGAACAAAATACTGGTCAGATCAAAAAGTAAACAGCTTGCACCCAGCAGTAAACTGTACACTTTTACAGACCAGGAAACTATGCAACACCAAGGTTTATACAGGCAGGAAGTGCTACAGGTGGTGAAGTGAACCAGGTTCTCTAATTTCCCTATGCATACAGGAGGAGGACATGAAGACCTGGCATGCATGGGATAGCAACTCTGAGATGCGGTGACAACATACGATGACACCAAAGTTTATGTTGGTGCAATTTGCCTGCTCGAGCGGACTGCAGGGCAAGGATTAGAGGAGATGCAGGAGTGGGTATGTGTCTGCCAAACCAAGCCACACCAGGGTCCCCTGGTCCTAACACTTGCAATGTACACTGTTATATTAAGACAGAATTCCTTTTGTGGCAATATTCTCAGATGTATCCTTTGAGCCTACAGAGTCGCATGTTCATAGTTGTATTGGTTCCAAAAATCGGGTAAAAATTGGTTTTCCCTGTCATGTTCATAACGCCCCCCCTCCCCTGGTAGGGGGTGCTAGCAAATCCTCTCCTCTCCAAATCCACAACTCCTCTCCTTCAGACTGAAGTTGTGATACTGTCACTGTCAGACAGTCTCTTGTGAGGCTGGCTGACAGTGATAGCATCGCTACCAACATCCTCCTCTACAACTTCAGTCAGAAGGAGAGGAGTCTGCAGTCCGGGGAACCCAGCTGCCCTGTCGATCGGGCAGCCTGGAATGTGGCCACCGGGACCACTGGCCCCATAGCTATGGCAGCTATCGTGATCCCTAAACCACTGCTGTGTTTACCTAACTTAAGACATTTCAGGCTTTAATTGTGCCCAATATAATGAAGAGCATAAAACATCCAGCTGTACTGAATCAAAAATAAACAGAAAGTCTCATCAGCACAACACTGTGCCCTAAATGAACATTCTTCTGCTGTAATTTGTATCTGCCTTCCCTTAAAACCATGCCTTAGCTCTTAGCTACTTGATAGAATTCTAATAATTCAGAGAGTATCTGATACTGCATCTCCGAACTGCACTGTAGAATTAACTGAATACCCCTATATCAATATCAAGGGTTAAAACTCCTGTCACATCTTTATATATATTTATATATATATATATATATATATATATATATATATATATAAATATATATATATATATATATATATATATAAATATATATATAGGCCTCAGTTTGGGAGATTTTCTTTCACTTCTTGTTCCTGTTTTACCAGACGGAAGTAGGGATAACAGAAACACTGAATTTGTCTGAAATAATAGCAACTGGAGGTAGAAAATATTTTAATTTTCTAATTTTTGTTCAATAAAATTGAAACTTCTTAAGCATTACATTAGTCTGTACAATACATCCTCTTCATTCTGTATATTAGCTATATGTTTATGCCAAGACATGTATGAGAATCAAGCAGATGTTGGTTTCCTGCTAACACCCCTTGTTCCTCTAGCCACCTGATAGACAATGAGAAATGACATCTGTGACTATCACAAAGTAACCCAATGAAAACTTATGAAGGACGGGTCACGTCTACAGGTCTGCACATATATATAGATTTATTTACTTTTCTATTTACAAACATCCATGTGAAGTCTAACTAGCAACTTCTACAAAATGTCTCCGGCGGGCTCTTTAATAGCCCTTCTCCTACTCTGCACCTCTACATTGGCTGAAGAAAAGGTTCGACCTGAAGGTATGTACAGATATCAATTGTGTTAACAGTTTGGTGGATAAAATGTGAATTAAAATATTTTTGACCCATGAGAATTTTAATAGCAATTAATAGAAACAGAGCATACTTCTAGAATATATCCACATTTGTATAAGTCAGACCATATAAAGTTAGTAGCAACATTTCTACGTTTATATTCTCTCATATTGTCTAACTATGAAACAAAGTTTGCCTATTTATGAAAAAGGTTTAACTGAAAAATAAACTTTTTAGTGGTGGGACCTATTCACATTTACAATCTGAAGAGTTAAGTTATATGCATTTTAATATTTTGAAGCTACATTTAGGGCAGATCCGTTTTTTCATAAAGAGATCATTTGTTTTGCAGGTAGAACTAAGCCCTTATATTCAAATCACCCATCCCTAACAGTCAATATTCAAACTACCAAGTGTTACCCTCATCCTGAGACTTTGATGGGTGACCATGCCATATATACCATATTTTATTGTGTTTACCAAGGTTAAAGCACACCAAATAAGCAAAAATACATGATTGAAACATAAGAAAAACAATCAATGTGCAGTCCTAAAGAACTCCTAAGGGGCCAAAATATGCGGATACTTTAACATTGCACTTTTGTTTTGTTTTTCTTGGGGTTTGGATTTTTTTTGGATGTCTCTATGATGTTTTTTGCATATTTTATCTTGGTAAACACAAACAATTTGGTATTTTTAAATGCATTTGTATCATTGTAATTAATATATTCCTACTATAGTCACCAAATAAAGTCCCAAGATTAGGGTAACATTTTGTGGATATTTTTCTTAAAGAGAAAAAAATGACCCTGCCAGCAAATACTTAAGCCGGGCATACACCGGTAGGTTCCCGTGATTCCCAGCCAAGAGCAGCGCGATGACGCCATCATGCTGCTCTCAAACATCACCTATATCAAGGTGCAGCACTGCTGCGTAATCAACAACTGCCACTACCCGCAGTCCCCATGCAAAGCAACGTAAATCAGACACGGTTTTCCAATTCCAAACCTGTCTGGCCAAGCTTTTTTGAGCAGGATCAAACAAAGCCTGGATGGCTCAAATTTTGCAATAGATTAGAGCAAAATCGGGCTCAGATTATGCTTGAATCTATTACAAAATTGAGCTGTGTATTCCCAGCATAACAGACCTAAAACCAGACCATGATGCCACCCACTGCAATATAGGTGCAGGGATTGTGCATTGGTTAACATAGATGGCTTGGAAATTTCAACAAATTTATTTGGGACTTAATTGCAAAGCCCTTTGAACATAGTATAATCACCAAAATTGTTGAAGATCTACAGAAGGGTTGCGGGAGCGTGACACAAAAAATAAGTACTATTCTACCACATGTAGTTTTATTTATAAACTAGACTTGAAAGTTAAGTCAAAATTTGGACACATTTTTTTTGTCTCCCACACAACCCTTTCCTGCATCTCTACCAATTAAGGTGCTGATACCATGTTCAGGGGCTTGGTGACTTACACACATAGTCAACTAGTTGGAATTCTTTTTTAAAAATTCAACCGTCTCGATTGGCTAGGTGAACTTTTACCCTGTTTCCTCAAAATAAGACACAGTCTTATATAAATCTTTGCTCCCAAAGATGCGCTATGTTTTATTTTAAGGGTCTTATATTTCCAAGACGATACGGTACACAATTATTGTTGAACAAAAAAAAGGATGAGAATGGGGGAGGGATCAAAATGGCACAGGGGGGATCAGAGGGGGGAATCAACATGGCACAGGAGACTCAGAGGGGGGGGGGGGATTACCATTTTAGTAACCCCTTCTGATACTCCTATGTCATTATGATTCTCCCCTACACACACAGGAGAGATCAAGAGAGATGGGACAATTACAATTACACTGGAGGATGAGAAGGGGGAATCAAAATGACACAGGAGAGATCAGAGGAGACAATAAATGGCCACGTTTAAAGTCAACTCGGCCATTCACATCTATGGCCTTGATCATGGCCATAGGGAACATGCAGGTGCACCCTATTTCGGGGGCGCCTTATTTCCGGCTTGGGCACCTTATATTTCAACCCGAGGCTGAAATTAAAGGGTGCCTTATTTTTGGAGGGTGCCTTATTTTCGAGGAAACATGGTAGGTTTATATGGGCTAATATGTATTAATATGTTTAGACATTTATATTATTGCTCCTCCTCCTTTTTTTTTCTTTTTTTTGCATTATACATACAATAACATTATTATGGAGTAAAGGCAGAAAAGATGTCCATACATATCTATTTTTTTCAGCCTCTCAGCCATGCAGAGAGTTAATTGGTATCAAGTAGTTGTTTGCCCAATATACTACCCTAAAGAGTAGAAGCAGCAAGAATAAAGCTGGCCATACACCTTTAAATCTCTCTGTCAGATATCCTTTAGATCCACCAAAAACTATGTAGTGCCGGGTGCGATTGAACACAGGTAGACTTGATGTTTAGAAAGTCCCTCATATTCCATGGTTTTGGTAAAACAAAAAGGAGATCTAAAATAAATCTGACAGAGAAATCTAAAGGTGTATGGGGGCCATACTGTGTGTAGCATTTGAAATAACAATATAGATTTGTGACTTTGCATATATATAATTACACAATATAAATGCATAACTACACATTAAGAGATACTATTTTGAAAACTTTTGAGTTCACATATGTTACATTGCAGGTAAAAATACATTTTAAAGGAAAGTAAAGTGGCTGGCTCTTGCCATTATTTCCAATTCTAATAATCATCTCATCTGCTGCTACTTGCATTAGTCAGAGACACTACAATTATCAGATTTTCCACCAAATTTTAACATCACATTACTTTGTGATTTGTCAGAGAACAACCTTTTCCATATTAAAAAAAAGAGAGCCTCAGACAGGATTTTACTAGCCACATACTGGACTGTGTTCGGGAGGTGTATTGTGCCAGTAAAAACGTGTTTTTCTTTTTATTCTGTGTATATTTCGATGGGGTTGGGATACTTTTGTGTGTGGGGAACAGTGTTGTTGTATTGTTATTTGCTTTTACTTCATTCTGTATGAGGATCCTTGACTTTCCTGAACTAAACTGAAAATTAGGAGGCTTAGATATAGAAGTCTGTCAGAGTTTCAGTCTAATACAGTAGTTGGTGAGTCAATCTATATCATAGGTCATATCAGCATAGGTTGAATAGACTTTTCATATGTTTGTTTCCAATACAGCACGATGTGGAGCCAGTTTCTCAGAAACCTACAAACCTGTCCAGATCCAAGTTGACAAGGACGTGGACTGTACCTGGGACATAGTCAGGCCAGCCAACGAGACAACTAGAGTAATCTTCTCCGTGCTTAAGTGAGAAGACAACACAAACGTGATGAGTATATTGTAGTGGCCTATAGCAAGATTCGCTAATTCTGATGTCTCTTATCTGATAAAAGCTTAATTGTGCTTTTTGATAATGACAGAATCCATAAACTCTGGCCTTGACATTTATTGGATGGAATATAATACCAAAGGTCACTAATATAAAATGTAATTAACTGGTTATTCTTGATTGATAGCACTCATTCATTAAAGAGCTCAAATTAACAGAACTACCGCTGTCGGACCATCATTTGGACGATTTGTCTGCTCAAGCAGTTAAGTTAATTTAATCGGCTTTTCCTACAGAGCGTTCTTTTGTAGATTTGCTTTAGATAAATATCTGTAGCTTGAATATAGGGAACTGTATGATTTTTACATTTGTTAAGAGTGGAAAAGCATAGCACTAGGAATAATACATTTGATTCTCAATTCTGCTTTTAAAAATTGGCAATTAAAATTGCATTGCTTGTCTCACTACATGTGAGAGAAAGTTTAGAGCAAGTGAAATTTTAACAATTTTAAATAAAAAAAACTAAAGGAATTACATGAGGATATTAACATAACAATTTATAAGAAAAACATAATGAATATATACCATATATACTCGAGTATAGGCAGAGTTTTTCAGCCCAAAATATGAGCTGAAAAAGCCCCCCATTGAATTATACTCGAGATAGGCGGTCAGGATATCTCTGCAGGCACGGCAGGTTGTGTGAATGCTCCGATGTTTGGCTGATGAAATGTAAACAAATAGCCATCTACTGGACTATTTGTTTAATTTCAAAAGAAAACTCTAATGATTCAAATATCAAAAAAGTTTCCTTTTGCGTGTATTGGCCCCATGTATTAATTCTGCGTTCTTTTATATTTTTACCATTTAGAAAACTCCACTAGCTGACTCTGCATTTCCCACCATAGGCTTATGCTAGAGTCAGTACGTTTTCCCAGTTTTGTAGATAATGTTAGGTACCTCAGCTTATATTTGGGTCGGCTTATACTCGAGTATATATGGTAAAGAGTATGGAAGCATCAGTATACTTAAACACATAGCAAAAAGATCTGAATAAGCACAAAAAAACTAACAAGGTGACTAAATAGATAAGTTGACAAAGCAAACAACAGGAAAACTTAAAACAGCTATGATCAAAACCTGAGTATACAGAGGACTAACTGTGTGTCAGATGTGCAAATGACCCCCATAAGGGGAAGAAGGAGTGTAGGCAAAATATAATTTTTTTAAACTCTCTAGCAGGGTGGCTCTATGGTCAGAGAAAATAGTGCTTCCAACACCCTGACTGAGGTGTTAGTCCTCCCGTACTAAATGTTATATTAAAATTTTAAAGTATTACATACTTGAAATATTGTTCATATTCATGTTTTTTTTTGCAGCCTGAATCCATCTGCAGACTGTTCCCAAGAGAACATTACAGTATTGGATGAAGATTTTGGAGTGCTGGGAGTGTTGTGTCCAAACTCTCCTAGAATTCAAACTTTTGAATCTCCAGGCAATGTGTATATCAGGGTGACCACTAACTCAGAATCTTCAGAAAGGATTGCATATTTCTTTTATTATTCCGTCACTCCAGAAAATGGTAAGTCAGCCACTGCAAAAGTGGAAAAGTTCAAGAGTCTAGTCAAAAGTTAAAAAGTCAAGAGTTATGTGATATATTTTTTGTTTGTTTATTTTAGACATCCTCATGGATGCAAGGTCCCAAAAAAGCGTGATCTGGCTCTGTTTTTATGTTTATAATTGAAATTTAAATTGGCCTAAGCAAATAAAAGCTGCAAGGGAGATGAAGACGCAAGAAACACCTCAACGTAGTTGAATATGTTCAGCCTCTGCACCAGGGGATGTGTAAACAGATCATCCACCGAGCAGGCAATATGAATGTGCTACGTCGGGATAGACGCTAAGCGTATACGTCACAACGTATAATGGAAACCACCCCTTAGTCCTCAGAGGGTCCTCATGGATGCAAGGTCCCAAAAAACACCTTCAAAAGGCTAGCGTGATCTGGCTCTGTTTTTATGTTTATAATTGAAATTTAAATTGGCCTAAGCAAATTAAAACTTGCAAGGGAGATGAAGACGCAAGAAACACCAATAATATTCCTATTTTTGTTAGCAAATACAGTTAAAACATGTTTCTAGATTACCAGAAACAAAAATACTGTAATCATCATTTACATTGACATCTCTTTTTTCTGCTTTATTATAATTGCCCTCTTATCTTCTTTTTTCCATATGTCTTATGTTTTTTGGGACCGATGTAAGGCTCAACGTAGTTGAATATGTTCAGCCTCTGCACCAGGGGATGTGTAAACAGATCATCCACCGAGCAGGCAATATGAATGTGCAACGTCGAGATAGACGCTAAGCGTATATGTCACAACGTATAATGGAAACCACCCCTTAGTCCTCAGAGGGTCCTCATGGATGCAAGGTCCCAAAAAAACACCTTCAAAAGGCTAGCGTGATCTGGCTCTGTTTTTATGTTTATAATTGAAATTTAAATTGGCCTAAGCAAATTAAAACTTGCAAGGGAGATGAAGACGCAAGAAACACCAATAATATTCCTATTTTTGTTAGCAAATACAGTTAAAACATGTTTCTAGATTACCAGAAACAAAAATACTGTACTCATCATTCACATTGACATCTCTTTTTTCTGCTTTATTATAATTGCCCTCTTATCTTCTTTTTTCCATATGTCTTACGTTTTTTGGGACCATTATGCACTGATTGTCCTCAGCAGAGAGGCAAATTGCAAAACACTTATGGGGTCCTTGCTTACACCTCCATGTATGCTAATATATCTGGGCTCAGGTGCAAGTTTTTGCACACCTCTGGGGGTCCTTGGGTGCAACCCAGAAGCAATAGTGTGTGTACTGACTTGTTAAAGCATCATTAACGCTTTTGCCACAGTAGGGCACCTGGAAACCATATACTGTACACTGGCTTCTGGGTGGAAATCTAATCGTAAAAACAAAACTTGGTTGAATATCGAACTGAAAATTTTGGTTGTATTTCAAGCTGGTTGTCTCTCGAGGGTCCACTGTACAAGCAATATGATTTAGAATCTAAAGATTTAATTGGGATTTACTATCCTTTATTCCCTATAAAGCTGCTATTTCTATATTTAACATGGATTGGTTAACACTTTTATTCGTTAATAAATAGTATTGATCACGAATAATCGAATCACAAATTTTTATCGCAAATATCGGCATAAGAATTTGAATATAGTGCTATATCCTTGTAATAGCGAATATTCAAGATTTTTCCATCAGAAGTGTTGATTGCCAATATGGAGTGGTGGAGTGCTGGTTTCACCCTAGGACAGGAACTGTGAACTAAAAGATGACTCTCTTCCTTCTTCCCCTCACTTTAAAATAAAAAATAGGTATTTTATCCCATTTACTGCACACATTTTACAAATTAATTTATACAGACAAAGAACAGATGTTCATTGGCACGGTTTACATATATTAAAAAATATATGCATATATAACTAAGTAAGGGTTTCATTTACAAGTTATTCTAATAATAAAATGAATTTTTTTCTTTGCTTTTCTAAAGATGTGGAGTGTGGTGGGAACCTCAGTGGCTATTCAGGAACAATTACCAGCCCCAATTATCCTAACCGACACAAGCCTTTTACCTACTGTGTCTGGCACGTGGAAACTCCAAAAAACACAAAAGCCAAGCTGTCATTCAGTGAAATCTTGTGAGTTACTTTAAGGCACTTGTCACTATTTTATGATTTAAAAGGCATGAAGGCCAATAAAAGCAAGAACTAGATAAGTTGGTAGTATCTAAACTAAAGATACATAAACTCAGGGCCATTTCTAGCTATGTAAGATATTTTTGGAGGCCCCTTTTTTGTACACTACGATGCTAAGGAGTTTAAAGACTTTTAGAATCTTTGTTACACTTTCAAGAAAAAGAGAACATGCAAGGTTTTGAAACTGAAATGAATGCTCTGTTTAGCTCAACGTGGGTCTGGGGAGGGAGCAGACCTGTCATGCTCTGCATTTGAAAATAATGACATTTTCCCTGAAAGGGACGTCACAAAGTGTAAACAACGCTGCATGCCAGTGTAATATAAACATAAATGACCAGTTAAAGTCTTTATCAAAATGCTTTGTGACCGGCTGACAAAGCGGGAGATTAACTAGGACACAGGGACAGAGTGTTGTCACCCTATGAACCATGTTATTCCGTTGTTTCTTCATGAGTATAGCAACACAAATATTGATGCAGGCTGTCCTCCGTCTATGATAGTTTGTAATAACACATAGTTATAACTCAGGGTTATTGGCCATGGGTTCTGTTGTTGTTCATGGGGGATCATGGCAGTTACAGGTTTCCTTTAAATCCTAGGCTGCTGACAGACTACATATTCCAGCATGCAAATAGTTATCATGTCACATGGCATTCTGCTGACATAAACGGCAACGTCCCAACTTGCTGTGCTGAGAAGCTGCAACTCCAAGCATTCCAGCCAGTTTTGAAGAACTACAGTGCCCAGCATGCCCTGCTGCCTTTTCTGCCTTACACACATTCTGCCTTACACGCACACACATTACATACACACATTCTGCCTTTTATACACACACACATACAAAAATAGTTAAATACAGTCTGCTTACTATCTGAAGCTTCTTTCACGGTTCTCTAAGTCCTGCTTCCTGCTTGTCCCCCCATCAGTCTTCTGTGGCAGGGGCAGTGGGTGGCAGTGCAAGAAGTTCTTTTCTCCCCTCCCTCTGGCTCTGCTGACAGTCTGATTCCAACCCAGCAGTTACGGACAATCTCCCATGATCTGGGGGGAAGTGGTCAATCCTAGCTTTGCACCAGCAAGTATGTTCTATTAACTAGTAAAAAACAGTTCACTTGCTTAGAAAACCATCCATAGAAAAAGTCTTAGCACAGTAGAGTAGTGTCTCTGGAGAACTTCTTGTCACCAAGATCCTGGTTTTTAAGTAGCAGAATTTTATTCTTTTTTAAGGTTACAATATATTATACTACTTTCATAAAAGCACAGTGATGTCATAAGCTGGGCATAGACGTCTCGATTTTCTGTTCAATTTTAGTGCAATCGTTTAACAAGGATCGCAGGATCGATCGAATACAAATTGATGAATGTTCAAAGTGTCCGATCGATCGATTTTGCCCTAAATCACATGTAAAATCGATCGTGCACGGATCCGTTTGAAAAATTTTGTCAAAAGCACATAAATCGAGTGCTGTTAGTTGTCTCATGCAATCGTTTTAAGCGATCAATCTATGATTCTTGTGGAAATTACCTTTGTTTGTGTGCTGTTAGTCACTGGCCAGTTCTTCAGCTTACACCACTCCACACTAAATGTGTGTGTGCTAGACATATTGAGACTTTAAGGATAGAATCGTCCAGGAATTGAGGACATCATATGTTGCAGTCTGAAATAGATTTTGCTAATGTAATCAATTCCGGAATTGGATGGTCGATTGGTTTAAAAATAAAACGCAGGAAAATTGAGACGTCTATGCCCAGCTTTAAGGGCACACATTTTCATCCCATAACCCATCTAAATGTGTTAAAGGGCCATTCACAGAAGACACGCTGCAGCAGTTTCTATTCGAGTAACAGCCCCGCTAGCGGTAACGATACAGCATCCGCTAACCGCACATGTTACCGCAAAGCTCCATGTTACTGCATTCTGCTTGGCTTGGCTCTCCCATACAAGTGTATTGGAGAAGATTGTGCTGCATCCGCTGCATCAAAAATTTAATCAATGTAATGTAAATGCAAGCTGCAGGGCATTTATGGTAACACACAGTTTTGTGCATTACTGTTAATGCAGGGCCAGTGTGAAAGGTATACAGGTTTCCAATGCAAACCTGTGCACCTTGCATTAACACTAGCCGCATAACGTTGCAGCATTGTACCGACTGACAGCAGCCTAGGAAACAACCATGTAAATGTAGCCGTACTATAGTTATAGGCTTTATTTTTTTTTTTATTTACATTCCTAATCAAAAGTTGTGTGCAACACAGCTTTGTAAAATAAATAACATGTATGCTGTATTGTTTTTCAGATTTCTTTTGTTTTTTTAAATGCTAAATTAATTTTTTATACTCTCCATTCTCTCTATAGTATTGAACCAGATGCTTCCTGCCGATTTGATTTTATTGCTGTGTATGATGGTCCAACAACAGAGTCTCCTCTGAAGGATGTTCTGTGCGGCCGTCAGGAGCCTGAATTGCAGACGTCTTCCAATGCCTTTACTTTGGTATTCAGTGCTGATTATGCCAACTCCTATTTTGGCTTCTCTGTCGATTACACTGCCTTACCAGAGGCAAACGACAGTAAGTACTTATAGATACAAATAGATTAGTTATTTTCATCAGCCTCCCGCTGGTGAAACACAATATAAATGCATTAAAGAAAATAAAAAATAACTCCAAAACTCCTAATTTAGTGTTAGCTCGGCACCTGTGTACAGCATTAATAATTGTATGAAAATGAGTCTGTGCTTCCATTCTGTGGCCCAAGTGTAGATTGAAAATCTAGGGTTTCTGTACTCAAAGTCAACTCAAAGTTAATGCAAAAAAATACTGAGAATGGCACTGAAAAAATGTATTAACTGAGAACAGCCTCAGAAGCAGATGAGAAGGAACTTATAAGATGCCAAGCACATAGAATAAGAAACATGTGAAGTATGAGTAACTAAGAACCAGATCAGAAGAACATAGAAGTATAGATGGATGTTGCTGCAAAGAAAGAGGCTTTGATGGATTTCTAAGGAAGCTGATAAGAAACTCTGAGGAAGCTGAGATGGAACTCAGCAGAAGCTTAGAAGGAACACATTGAATGTTTGGTGAAACCCAGAAGAGGACCCGGAGAATTACTAAAAAAGCAGACAAGCATCTACAGGGAAATGAAATCACTACACAGTATCTAATGGGGTGGGGGGGGGGGGGCTCATGTGTTATTTAACAAGGAAAAGATGTCCAAATGCCAACATCTTTACCTCTGGAAGTAGCCAAATAAAATGTATGCAAAGAAGGGCTCTGCAACCATGCAGTATGGGTTTAAAAATTCTCCTGGGCTTTATCAGACCTGCAGATACCAAACCTAAAGGATTTACCTCAACCCCATGATAGCAGGTTATGAGATTGTAAAAAAGTTTACTTTTATGAGGTATTCTACAAATCTCCTAATGATCTATCGTTAAGTGACATAAAGGGATTGTTTAGCAATTAAAAGCCTTTCAGTCCAACGAGAACACATTAATGGATACATGAATCAATTGAGAATATGTGTACTACCATGTTTGCCCGAAAATAAGTGTCTTATGCCCTATGTCTTATTTTTGAGAGATGTCATATTGGGGTATCAGGGTGGGGGATCACTTAAAATTACACAGGGGGGAAAAGAGGGGGGATTACCATTTTAGTAAACCCCTGCTGATCCTCCTGTGTCATTTTGATTGCCCCCTCTGACCAGAGTAACAGTACCGTATCTTCGGGGGTGCCTTATTTTCGGGGGGATGCCTTATTTTTCAGTGTGAGGCAGAAATGTAAAGTATTAAGTATTCTTATAAAAATTCCCCTAAAATTGTAGCTCTAAGCTTAAGCTTCCTTAACAAAGACCCTGAGCAGTTGTAGGAAGAATTATTTCCTTACTCATATTTTATAAGAATAAATTAATGAGCAATATGTATGTTGCCACCATTGCTTATGGCTCCTGAACATATACTGCAGGCAGTGTTCCCAAAATCAAAAGGTTAGATATTTACAGCTTGTTCTTATTTCCTTTGTCACTCTATTGCTCTAATTGTTTTTATTATTTTCAGGCTCCTTGTCATGTACTGGAGACTCCATGACTGTTATTGTTAATCCCGATTTTATTGCATCACTTGGATACAATCCAAATGAGTTGACATTGCTTGATAAAACATGTAATCCTAATTCTGCCAATCCTATTGTATTTGAAGTACCTTTCACAAGCTGTGGTACAGAAAGAAAGGTAGGTATGATCTGTTCACTTTCCTGGAAAAAAATGAAATGATTGTTGCTAGCTGCAAGTAAACCCAATTAGGAGATTACCAGTGACACCCCCCCCCCCCCTTAGCACCAACACTGTAGACAAGCAGTGTGAAGATGGCAAGGGAGCAATGGCAATTGCAGTGTCTTATTAGAATTATGTTATGCTGACAATTTTTCGCAAGTTTCCTTTAAGCTGGACATACATCACTCGATTTTTTGATCAATCGACTTGAAATATGGTCAATTGTATTACATTTGGATCGTTTTTATCACTACATAATGTGATAGATTCAAAACCCTTAAATTCCTTTCCTAAGCCCTGTACTCATGCTCCATAGTACCATCAGATCAACTGAAATGTACCAACATGTCAGAAGACTGCACGATACATTTTATGTTCTACTCCGAACCAATATTTGGATCCAATTTGATTTTGTACCAATTTGATTTTATATAATCAACTTAATAGAATAGACGATCGAATGGAAAAATCGTGTATGCCCAGTTTTCAGGTAGTAATACACTGTTTGTGTTTTCCTTTCAAGCAACTTTAAAAAATTAACTGTTTAACTCAATCAATAAAAAATTGTTTACTTATACCGGAACCAATCTACCAAAAATTATTAGAATTGAACATAAGAACGATTGGGCAGTTGTTGGGAACGATTGGCCTTGTTGGTAAATTTCAGTAGATTGCACAAGGATCTGATGGATTTTCTTGGTTTTTTTATTAATTTTGTATCTGATGGTACTATGGAGAATGCACACAGGGCTAAGGAAAGGAATTGATCAGGTTTGAATCAATCACACCGTGTGGTGGTATTGATGTAACACTGCACTGTAATATTGCAATCATACAAGCCGAATCTGAGTTCAATGGAGCAAAAGTTGATGAGTGTATGGCCACCTTTAATGCCCCAGCAAACAAATTGAATATTGCCAGAGAAGTTAACATTAAGTAGCTATTTGTCATGGTGTATGTTCTGCCTCTAGAATTTAGAACAAAGTAACATAACAGTAGAGGGGTAAATGTTTCAGAAGTGTCTTTTAGAATTGTCATTGCAGCCATACAGGCCTGTAGCTGCCAATCCATACAAGCAAAACCTAATTCTCTCAACTTCATGTTTGACTGACAACATCACTTATATCGTAAGCAGCAGTGCCTGCCATGGGAAGTGTGTGAGGCACAAATGAATGACAATTTGTTTACCATATTTTTTGGACTATAAGTGGATTTTAATGGTAAACAATGCAGCACAGGAACGTCAGTCATGGGTCCGTGTCACACCTTCCACACATTGGAAGGTGTGACACGGACCCATAACTGACATCCCTGTGGTGCTGCTATTGTTATTTTGTTTATAGAACTGGCCTGGAGAAGGGCACCCCCTGAGGAAGTATCAACGAAATGTGCGTTGGGGTGGATTCTATGTGATTAGAATCCCTGTCCACATTTAAGCGTACCATTTGGCTTTCATCACCAGGCAGATTATCTGTACTATATCGTTATATATGCTGTAATGCCATACCTTTGTTTGTCAGAAAATGAAAATTGATGATTAAATCTGAAAATGTGAAATGTTTTATGTTTGTACAATGCCTATCTTTTATGTGGCCTTAAAGTCCCTTTGCCCCTGTTAAACTCAGGGGAAAATTCTGGGTGATATTCTCACCCAATTTTGCTGCTAAATTTGTTTTGAGATGTTGTCTACCTCACATTACAGAATGCATATATATATATATATATATATATATATATATATATATATATATATATATAATAACTGGTTTTGGTGCTTGTAAAACTGGCATGCAGTAGACAGTAGCAAGGTAGTACACAAACTCTTTTGTAAAAATAAAAATATAACTTAATGTCACAGAGAGAAAAAATATATTAGTATATACATAGGGTATCTTTGTTGCAGCAGACTTGGCCCCAATTTCTTACCAAATTCTATATCCATAGGGCTTGTGCCCACTGCTTTTTCCCTGGTGTGGACGCACATCAGCAGTAGGGAAAAAGACGCGGAGAAGACACTTCCCATTGTTATGATTGAGACCGTGTCCACTCTGTGTATTCTAAACAGTGCGCCCATGGTACTGTTTTGAAGCTGCAGGCGGCTGTGTCTTTATAGCAGAACCGTGCAGTGCCACCGGAGACACCTCCATCTGCTGCATCAATAGTGCAAACTGTCTGCAAGCCACGTGGAATTCACAGTGAACACATGACCTTAAAGCTGTCATAGCTAGTACAGGTGGTGCCTGATTGACTTTTAGAGTGACCACACTAAGGGTACATTTACACTGGTGGTTTTTAACTGCCAGGTAAACGACCCATTAACGTGACCGACCAGTAGACGCCACATATGGCGTCCGCCGGTCGGTTTTCAGGCTGCTGTGCCATAGGACCTCTATGGGGTCCTTAATTAGACGCCCTGCACTGTTTTGCAGCCTATCACAGGGAGTTGTTTCTCCCATGGCTGCAGGAGCGCGCTGATGGTTCTCGAGCTGAAAGCAGCTCGAGAACCGACAGTCTAAACTTAGCCTAAGGCTATATTCCCACTTAGGTGATTAACCTCCTGGTGCTCGCGATTTTCAATTGCCTGCAGGCGATCGTCCATTCATGTCTATGGGAGCGATTAGGAAAAAAAACGCATGCGACCTTATCAATGGACAAACCCAAAATAGTGTAGGCCATTGACAGCGATTCCGTAAGCAATTGAAAATAAATCACCTAAGTGGGAACATAGCCTTAGAAACATTACCCTTAGCCTTATGTCATGGAAAATAAAGACTCAGTCCCAATCTCAGTATTGGTCCACTTTAATCTGTATTAGTACCTTGTATTAAAATATACCGTTACCTATAAAAAAAACAAGAGAAGTTTGTCGTTCTGAAATTATCTGTCACAACTCTCCTATAATCAGTAGATTGATCTACTAATTGTTATAATATTTTAGGTAAGGTTACCACTAATCTATCGTAATATCTGCTTAATGTTACTCTTTCATTTTACATGCAGGTACACGATCATAAAGTTTCCTACACAAACACCATCTTTGCAAAAGCAGGTAATGAATTGATCACTAGGCGTAATCAACTGCAGATCGTTGTCACTTGTGAGCTGGAAAGTGGCTCCATCGCTGAGATCATGTATGTGACCGAGGATGACATAACCCAGGAATATAAAGAGTCTGGAAAGTATGACGTTAGTCTGGCCTTCTACTCAAATGAGGACTTTACCACTGCAGTGGAGCAATCACCATACTTTATTGAGCTGAATAAGCATGTATTCGTGCAAGCTACAGTCCAGTCTCCAGATCCTGACCTCACTGTGTTTGTAGAGTCCTGCATTGCTTCTCCAAATGCTGATTTACAATCACCCAATTATGATCTGATTAAAAGCGGGTAAGTGAAAAAGAGAATTAGACAACAAACAGGATTTTCATAAAATACAGTTTTTCTTTTATATCAAATGCCTACTGATTGTGACATGCTGCCATGCTTCACTTGCTGGTATAAGGCTAAGCTGGCATGTGCATTGCTGAGCTTGTATCTTATCCTCATGCACCTTTTTCTCCACTCATACCTTAGTTACACCATGTCTTCCCTGCAAACTTCTTCCTTGCTCAGCCTATAGGCTTAAGGCCCCCATACACGGGTCGGATTCCGGCCGGATTCCGGGCCGATCGATTCCGGGCGCGTGCACGTGAATCGATCGTGCCGGAATCGTGTGCATCC
Organism: Ptychadena robeensis; assembly: GCA_036250615.1. Taxonomy (NCBI): domain Eukaryota; kingdom Metazoa; phylum Chordata; class Amphibia; order Anura; family Ptychadenidae; genus Ptychadena; species Ptychadena robeensis. The sequence continues at coordinate 54,818,039 of CM070037.1, read as the reverse complement.
CACCTTGTCCGTCCGATCACGTCCGATCGTTCGGGGGCCCAGAATCGGATCCGTCAGAGAACCAACATGTTGGTCTTTTTGATCCGATTCTGCACAGATCAGGGGGAGTTGCCATTTGTGAGGTGGAATCGGAGGTGGAATCGCACACGGAATCGTCCCGGAATCCGTTGGACAAGGTGGTATGCAGCGATGGATACTCTTAATTGGCCGATTGATCACACCTGCGATTCCCAGCAGAATCGCCGGAATCGATCGGATGATGAATCGATTGGACATGGAATCCGACACGTGTATGGCTAGCTTTAGACGCTTAACTTGTTACTTGTGGATATGATGGCTTTCCATGTTGACTTCTCTCACTGCTCTTTCTCCATAATTAATGCTATTTTGCTTTATAATTTTTATAACCATCTAGCCTTTCAATTTTTAAAGGCCCATTGCTTATAAAGGGAATTCATTGTGGGCTGCTGGGGTCCTAAACAGTTTAGGCCATGATCTTCAAATGTTTATTTTTAAAACTTCCATGAAACATATCCTGGAGTGGCAGCATTTTTCTTTTCAATATACTTTAAGTTCGATCATTTTATATAGATCAGGCAGAAATCAATTTCCACATACCAAAAGTGACATTGAAATGAAAATCAATCAAGTTTTGATCGGCCCTGTCATAAAATTTTGTTGTATACATGTATCTGGTGGGTTTTTTAGGGATTTTAATGGATTAGTGTTTCATGGGGCTTGGGCAAGATAGCTGGGGCAACACTGACAGCTTCCCCATCCCTATTTTTCATTAAAAAAGTATTTTGACCTAAACAAAAAAATTTGTGAGAAAAGAATTTTGTTTAAGAGGGAACAATTTTTTTTGTCAATATATTTTCAACATTTCTAATTTGACATGAATAAATTGACCAAAAAAGAATAAAAAGAAATCTCACAAATTTTTGTTTTGGGTCAATGTATTTTTATTAATGAAATGTACGGGTGGGCTGACATTCAGCTAGCAAATCAATTTAGCTAGCGGACATTCAGCTAGCATGTCGATGTGGTCTAAAATCCATCCAGCTGTGTGATGGTGCCTGCAATCAACGACCCGCACTTGATATGATAATCGCTCAGGTCAATTGAAATTACGATTAAACATGTACTTGTCTATACATGTATGCCCAGATTTACATCTCACATCATTGTTTCCTTCTCCCCAGCTGTATTAGAGACGACACTTACAAAAACTTCACCTCTGGTAGTGGCTATGCAAGGTTCAGCTTCGATGCCTTTAAATTCCTGAATGTTAACCCATCTGTGTACCTCCAATGTGAGTTGGAGATCTGTGATCTTAATGATGAGGGATCCCGCTGCAATCAAGGATGTATCACCCGTCAACGTAGGGACCTGGGATCCTCTTTGTGGAAAACCAAAGCTGTGCTGGGTCCCCTTCGTCTGAAACGTCAAAGTGAGCCTGAGGCTGCAGGTGAGATCATCTTTTATCATTTTCATGTGTGTAAAGGAAAAGTATATATATAGTTTTATATATATATAATTAGATTGGTAGATTCCTGATTTCCATAATTGTTTTTCCTTCCCTAACAGTGTTGAGATATAAACCACATAGAGAGTGCATTGTTTTAATGGACTTTTATTGTGGGAAGCAACTCAAAATTACAGGTACTGCGTACCTCTGTACAACCAATGACTGATACACAGTGTATGTGAGGAACAAATATGGTTGCTTATATGTGCATAGTTTACATTTCATATTGGGGGAACTATTTTCAAAATATTCTGATAACATTACTCAAGAATAATCATTAGGCTGTCCACAAGTCCCACTAACATTGTATGATTTGGGTAAAGGTAAACCTCATTCTGTGGGTGACCATTATGGGGAGACAATTGTCTCACCGGTGTGTACCAACTACCTGGAAATCCACAAAATATAAACTGCTGCTGGAACATAAGGAATTGTTTGCTAAACTACATCTTAAAATGGACATACACTGAAAGGAAAGCCATAGCTATCCCTTACCTAATTCTAAATAATGATGGAATGGAAAGCTGATCCTTTAGTTTCAACCATGTTTAGCTCAGCAGCTTTTAAAATTTCTATGTGGCATGCTCTCTATCATTTCCCTTTTCTATTGTTAAGTAAATGTGATATTATTTTTATTTTTTTTATCCCATTCCCCAGGTTCTGTGGGCGAGAAGACAGAAGATGTTGTGAAGACAGACCAGAGCAGCTTGTATGTAATGGGCATCTCTGTACTAGTAATCAATGCCCTTATACTGGCATTTGTGGTACTGAGGTACAACAGAAAGCCCACAGTAACACTCTAATGACTCTGTATATGCTATCTGCAATGTTCCACCTGGACCTTGTTATCTGCAGAAAATAAAGAAAAACATGCATATAAATTATGTATAAATGAGTGTCCCACTATATACAGTATAATAAAGATATGTTTCTCTTTCAGTTCTATTTCAGTTATATTAAATAACAAAGCTATGGTGTATAATTTAAAACGCTTTTTGGTAACTAGCATTCTTTTCAGGGGAGTGCTTCACAAAGATTTATTGATTTTAAAAAGCATCATGAATAGTGTTGATCACAAATATTGTTTTTGGAGATTTTTATTGTGAATATCCGCACTTCGAGAAGTCACAGAACTGCATATAGTGCTATATCTTCTTAATAGGGAATATGCAAGAATTTTTACATCAGTACCCTGAACGCGCATTGCGTTTGCAATTTGCGCATGTACAAGTGCTGATTTGCACAATGAAGGTAATCAGGACTGAAAATCACGAATTCTCAAATGTATTGCGAATGTTAAACATGTGTGTAAACAACTGTGAAACATTTGCGATATTTTGCGCATACGAATATTGCCTATGCTGCTCATCACTAATCATAAACCAGAACCAAGATCTTATTGGATACAGTTCTACAAGCTTTTGTGTTACCCTGAACAGCAGCAAATATATTCATATTCCTTTGGTGATAGCCAAAGCCTTAGGGAGTTCCTGTTGCATATTGATAAATCTGGGCATAGAGGGTTAGATTTGAGGACGATTTTGCCACAAATCAACTGCCCTTTCGGCCATTATTCAGTTGGAAAAATTATCTATCAAATTACGTACATGTCCCCTTCCAAAGTAACTGCCAGCACACAAAGGCAGCTTGGATTATTCTCGGCACAACTGGCTGTGCGTGATGATGTCATTACTCAGGTCAATCTGCCAAAAAATTGGCTGAAGAATTGAGACGTCTTTGCCGGGCTTAACATATATAAAGTAAGTTGTAGAAAATTTGAAAGAGGTGCAGGGATCGGGAGAACTCTATATAACCCTCTCTTGCGGGCACCCGCTGATCACGTCACAGTGAAGCCGAAGGGGTGGAAGAGGGGCCGTGTCATAGACCTCCATGTTAATGGAGTGTGTCAGTCTCCTCGGCCACGTTGCTGGTGTCATTGATGTCTCCAGCAAAGTGTACAGGGGGTATGTTTGAAAAAAAGAAAATACTCACATATTTTTGCATAAATTAAGTTCACAGTAGTAATCCCCGATGAAGGTCTCGTCGCCCTCCCTTCCGCACCTACATACCGGGGCATCCCAAATTGTAATACCAAATAGAAAAAAACAGGTGGGAGGAGGGGCTAGTTTCCTCCGACCAGAATTTAAATTTTCCCCTCAGGTTGCAGGGGCGGGGGGACTTTAAAAGGTCACGTGGGTGGGGGCAATCAAGAAGTCGTCTAAGATATAAAAGAGTACATCACACATTTTAATCGAGATAAAGAAAAAAACAGAAAGACGAAAAAAACAAGCAGCACCAATCGCGACAGATCGTTGATCAGCATACATTTATCATAATAAATACAATCAAATGGCCTGGTTACAGACCATCTCACAATAATGATGATTGCTACGCGATCACAATAGAATTATACTCCCACACTTGACGTGCCACTACAGGTGCCCCAAGCCCCGCTCAAACCCCCGCAATGCAGGGAGGATCATGATACCCCAACGCGCGTTTCATAATGATGTAAATAACTTCCTCAGGGGGAGTGGATCACTGGCATGATGTTGCCTAGGGAGGTACAAAGGGTATAAGGTGTCAGTATTATGTATGAATTAGGTGAGTGATGATATAGGAGTGTGAACCTGGGTAGACTCACAGGTAAATAGCGGGACATCTTGGTGTGTAGTTAGTTCGTTAGTGTAGTTAGTAAGTTCAAAGTTAATTTCACATTTCTACTGTAAAAAGGGTCAACTTGACTTCTAATCAGAATTATAAAACTATAAAACTATAAAACTATAAAACTAAATTGAACTATGACTACATGTGATACTTTTCAGTTGGCTAACAAAGAATAGGATGCCATCCTATGGCCATAAAACCCATTAAGGGGTTTTCTTCTAAGCCTAAAGATCAATGAATTTTAAACCCCATTTTCACTTATTTAGATAAGTGCAATCATTTAGGAAGATATGGTGGGATTGTATTATTTGTGTGCTGATCATGACATGTCTTAAGCTAAATAAACCTTTAACCTGGTTATGTGTCAATTTGCAGGCTTAAACCTATCTTTGGTGATGCAGTTAAAATTCAAAGCATTGTTGCTAATCTACCCTTATCTAAAGTAGTAACTTACACCAACCAATCTCATCTGATGTCAGTTCTCAAAGGTTTAAATCATTTTCCATAATATTAATATGAGACTAATATTTAAATATCAGTTTCATGGTAAATCAAAGTAATTCGGTACACAACATGTGTACAGAACACCCCCATAAATGTAATTTCTTGAGTTGTGATTGGCTTGCTTCAACCTTCACAGCCTTTCAAGGATGTATTCCCACAGAATAAACTTCAAGAGCAGTGTTTTTAAACCTGTGGCTCGGGACCCCATAGGGCAGTGAGGGCGAACCTATGGCACACATGCCAGAGATGGCACTCGGAGCCCTCTCTGTGGACAAGCAACGTGTCAGCCAGCACAGAGGAAAGAACTGCAGCCTATTGGCTGAAGAGATCAGAGGCACAAAGGTACAAAAGAGATGAAGTGAGTTGAAAGGTTAAAGTTACAGATACAAATCCTCAAAGCAAATCATATATGACCCAGATATGATTTTTTTATATTTATATTAGAGATAACCAATGGTAGAGTGTGTGTGCTCACATGATTTGTGGGTGTTTGTAATTTGTATGTGTGTAATTCTGTTTAAATTGCCACCCTAACTTCCCACCATGCACATCCTTTGCACAAGCAAGGTGGGGAAATATAAGGGAGGGGACATTACACCTACCTGGATTTGACATTGTGAAAATTTACTTCCGGTATTTGGAACACAGAAGTGACAATCTTCCCCCCGCACTTTCGCATTCCACATACAGGAAGTGACACTTTGTGATGTCACTTCCGGGGTCACGTATCTAAAAAAGTTGAGTGTATGGTCACAACTGGAAAGCAGCTAATAACTCCTCAGCTTAGTTTACACCTTATCTCTAAGGGTTCCCATACACATTTAAGCTAGTCATACAGTTTGATTTTAGCACGAACAATTTCCGATTAAATTTTAGATCTTGATCTTTTTATTAGACACTGATTGTAATGGATCCAAAGTAGAACCACATGGAGGATTCGATCGTAATATGATCGTAATACGACCAATATCATTGATTTAATTTCAATCACAAAACACAGGAAAGAGTCATACATACAGTGGCTTGCAAAAGTATTCGGCTCCCTTGAACTTTTCCACATTTTGTCACATTACAGCCACAAACATGACTACATTTTATTTGAATTCTACGTGAAAGACCAATACAAAGTGGTGTACACGTGAGAAGTGGAAGGAAAATCATACATGATTCCATTTTTTTTTACAAATAAATAACTGCAAAGTGGGGTGTGCGTAATTATTCAGCCCCCTGAGTCAATACTTTGTAGAAGCACCTTTTGCTGCAATTACAGCTGCCAGTCTTTCAGGGTATGTCTCCACCAGCTTTGCGTATCTAGAGACTGAAATCCTTGCCCATTCTTCTTTGCAAAACAGCTCCAGCTCAGTCAGA
>CM070037.1:54784734-54811872 GCA_036250615.1 Ptychadena robeensis | reverse complement strand
TTTACATTTCTCAATAACTTTATCCCTGACCTGTCTGGTGTGTTTTTTGGACTTCATGGTACTGTTGCTCCCAATATTCTCTTAGACAACCTCTGAGGTCGTCACAGAGCAGCTGTATTTGTACTGACATTAGATTACACACAGGTGCACTCTATTTAGTCATTAGCACTCATCAGGCAATGTCTATGGGCAACTTTCAGACCAAAGGGGGCTGAATAATTACGCACAGCCCACTTTGCAGTTATTTATTTGTAAAAAATGTTTGGAATCATGTATGAGTTTCGTTCCACTTCTCACGTGTACACTACTGTGTATTGGCCTTTCACGTGGAATTCCAAAAATATTGATTCATGTTTGTGGCTGTAATGTGACAAAATGTGGAAAAGTTCAAATACTTTTACAAGCCACTGTAAGTACATTGTTTTTTTATTCTGTAGCAGTTTTCAGATGTATACTGCTTTACAGGTGAGTATTATGTCAATGTAATGTATGTGTTTTTTTATTTTTAAGTATAGAACCACTTTAAGTTAAAATCATCAATAAACATAAAATATAAATGAATTTGGTATGTGATGGAGCCATATATAATCATATACCGTATATACAGACTTTTGAACACAGGAACATGTGTGCAAAAGTCGGGGGCCGTCTTATACGCCGGGTGTGGCTGGCAGGGGGGTGCAGGGGACCGTCTAGGACAGCCTTAGGTCTGCCCTCTGGATCTGTGCTCCCTGGGCTGCGCGCTGGCTGACAGAAGAGAGACATCGGGACAGAGCAGTGTTACCATGGCTACGGGATACTTCTCCAGAGAGAACACACCCTCTCCCTCTCTAGCTCTGCTGTAGAAACAAATCCTGTGTGAAACTGTAACTTTGAACATGCATAGCACGAAAACCATTAATAGTATAATGATGAAACTTTCAGGGTCATTAATGCTCACCTTCTACTACTTACACCCCAAATTTCACCCCTCTATCTACAACACTTATACGTTAAATTTCAGCTAAAGTCCAGCTCTCAGATAATGCTCTTTCATAGCAAGAGAGATATACTCCTATATGCAACATTTAACTTGCCTTCATTGAACACATATATCTGGAAATCCCTGCATGGTAGAACCTTGAAATTTTGTGGTTTACTAGTTAACCTCTAAGGCTATATCCATGCAAATTTTCAGGTCCCTGAGCACAATCCTTCCTACTAATAGCCCCCTATAAAATATTGCTTCCCTATTAGCATAAAGCACTATCCTGCTGCATACATGCTTTTACTTATCCTATCCTTACTAATACAAAAAAAGATCGGCTTCTAAGGGTGTTGGAGATCTGGGGGTTAAAAGTCAGAGTAGACATACTTTTTTTTATTTGGTGTGCGTTTGAAGAGGGGTAGTCTTATACCGCGAGAATATACCAAACTCTATATTTTAACTGGAAAAGTTGGGGGTCGTCTTATACGCCCAGTCGTCTTATACAACGGAAAATACGGAATGTACATCTGCCTCTCCATGCCATTTACAAACTGGTTGGTTAGAGACAATTTTACTCCTATTGAAGTGCTACATCTGAGGAAATAACTCCTCCTTTTAAAATAAAATGATTTAGGGTTATTATATGTTTCCTGAAATCTGATGAGTTTATATGTGTACTGTAGTTATCAATGTTGGAAACACTTCAATCCCAACTTTAGTGCCTATGTGCTAAAGATGTCGAAAGATCATGTGTGTGGAAGTAACTACAGTGGGGGGGGGGGTATTTAGTCAACCACCAATTGTGCAAGTGCTCTCACTAAAAAAGATGAGAGAGGTGTGTAATTTTCTAGAGCAGTGATGCTTTGGGGCTGTCGCTGGGCAACACAGACTCCCTGCAAAAAAAGTTTTCTATGGGGATGAGATCTGGAGACTAGCTAAGCCACCTTGAAATGCTTCTTACAAAGCCACACCTTCATTGCCTGGGTGGTGTGTTCGGAATCATTGTCATGCTGAAAGGTCCAGCCACATTTCATCTTCAATGCCCTTGCTGATGGAAGGTTTTCACTCAAAATCTCACGATACATGGCCCCATTCCTTTTTTCCTTTACACAGATGAGTCCTCCTGGTCCCTTTGCAGAAAAACAGCCCAAAAGCATGATCTTTCCATCCCCATGCTTCACAGAACATATGGTGTTCTTTGTATGCAACTCAGCATTCTTTCCCCTCCAAACACAAGTTTTCTACTTTGGTTTCATCTAACCATATGACATTCTCCCAATCCTCTTCTGGACCATCCAAATACTCTCTAGCAAACTTCAGATGGGGTCGGACATGTACTGGCTTAAGCATGTGAAGGAATGCACAGGAATGGTGAGCACAGTTGTGTGCTAGTTTCCAAATTATGTATTTAAATGTTATCTTGAATTTCCCCAGCATTGGTAAAAAAAAAAAATCCATCACCAACACAATCAACTGACCAATAATTATTTGTATGTCTATGTAATAATTACCTATTGTAAAGGTCATTCAGTTATATGCCAATAGGGCTATTTTGGACCATTTCACACTACAGTGCAGCTAGCGTTAACGCAAGGCACACAGGATTCCACTGGAACACTTTCACACTGGCCCTGCTTTGGCGTTTACATTAATGGCCAATGTTACAGCGTTACTGCAAACGCCCTGCAGCATGCAATTTTGTGAACACAGCACAAGTGCAGTGCGTCCGTTACAGACCAAAAACTGCACAGCAAGGCCGCAGGTGTGAAATACTCCTAAACTAACTCAAACAGTTTATGTTGTGCAATATTTACAGTAGTTCTCTTTATTCTCGTGATAACACAACATCTGTCATTTTTCTCTAATAGCACAGAAAATATTTCCTTTGACTTTGAAAAAGCCGCCAGGTTTGTTCACATTCCTGTCCTTTAAGGCTGTGTTTGACCATTTTATAGGCTATTGATTTAAAAGTAATGCCGCCTATTTTTCTAGCACATAACACCTATCTTTGCAGCCTTCGGTGTCTTTCACAAGTTATAGCTGATATTGGCCTTGTAGTATGACAACTGTACATGCACCCTTTTCTTCCTTAGTAACTATTACCATAAATAAAAGGTGTAAAAGAAACACTGGGACTACAGCGCACTCATTTTAATTGATTGACATAGTTTAGGTGATAAAATGTCAATTATACCTAATGTTTCTGTCAATCACTACCCATTACTTCTATCTGCTGCAAAATTATGTATAGCCTATGTAACAGGGTGAGCTCCTGTCACTGGCTAGTTAGGGGTTAAGGCCTGAGTGATATAGGCTCAGCTGGTCTCATCAAGAGGAGAGCTCCCAGAGAAGGAGGCTGGGATAGAGAGAGACTGGGACTGCTGGAAGTGTGGTTGGTTTTTCCCTGGCTGAGGATCCAAGGCTGAAGTAAGCTACCTGATTTTTGCATTCTTTTGTTTGATTTGGACTGTTGTTTAAATAAAACCACTCACTTCTTGAACTGTTGAAGTGCTGGGTCCTACATCATTCCCCCGATCCCTGACACCTAGTACACAAGTACATTTTTAAAGCTCAATTTATTGCTCTGAGAAGGCTTTTCGTTTAAAGCTGGGCATAGACAGTTAGATTTGCGGCCAAAGAACGGTGTGCGGCCGATTCTCTGAATGACCGGCCGTGCATGATGACGTCATCACACGCGGTCAATTTGCCTCGTCAGCAAAACTTTAACGTCTATGCAGTCTCTGCTCTCCCTCTCTGGTATAAGCAATACAGTACAGATGGAAGATCCGGCTTTGGGCAGAGCTCTCATCTGGCACCTCCCTGGGAGCCAAGATGCGACCAGCCGCAGGTCTCGTATTTGGACCATAAGACACAGGAACTTTTTCCCCCTGATTTCTGGGGTAAAAAATGTGTCTTATGGTCTGAAAAATACGGTAGTTCTGGGTGTAATGGTTTCCTTTTTGGTCCTCAAATGCAACATCCGTCAGTACTAAGGCGGTGCATTTACAAGAATCTAGTAATGACATATGACATCAATATAAGGTTTATGATCTGCTTTACTGTAAACAAAACCGTAAAAGCTCACCTAGGGCTTGTCCCCACTCGTCTCCCACGATAATAATTGTGTAGCGGAGATCGCGGGTGATCGTCATCACCTGCAGAGCAAGAACAAGATATCTTGCCCAACTCCGCCCATAGAGAATAAATGGGCGAGTTTGAGACGTGGTTTTTAAATGCATGCTTTCATGTCTATGGCCATGATCAAGGTTGATCAGGGCGCGACCACCTGTGGCCCACAACCAAAAGCACAGTGGAACGCGTTTTAGATTGTGGGCCACACTGTGGCCGACCACAGTTGTGGGGATGAGCCCCACCAAATACATGGTGTGCAACTTATAAGTTCTACTACCCGATCTTTCTATCAGTTTTCTATTTTCAAATGCGTCAGCTAAAGGGCTATTTTTGTATTTTGAGAGTATAGATTTTAAAACCTTTGTATTCAAAATATTTCTCTATTTTTGTTAACTACATTTTGTTTTGTTTTGTTACCGTAAGTATTCAGAGTACTGTGCAGTGAAATGAGTGGTGATCAGTCACTTCTGACCTTACTTCAACTATTAATAATTGTATGAATAAGGTTGCTGTCTACAAATCTAAACGATTTGTTGATCAAACAGACCCATGGGAATAGAAGTATGTGCCAGGACATTCGACACAGGAGTTGCCAAGATTATTGGCAACAAGAATGAACGCACATGTGATTGGTGGGGATCTCACAAGGAATGAAAATAATGCTTCTGTAGAAACATTACAGTATATTCCCCCCCAAATACTGGGACACTTAAATATACACTTTACAATAAATGTTCTTACACTGCCTAGACACTACAAGACAAGGTAATAATTTAAGACCTTGAAACAAAGTTATCAGATATTCCCAGATGCAGAAAGACCTTTAAGCTAGCCATACATGGTTCAATTGACATCAAATCGATCATCAATTCGATCAAAGTTTCCGATCATTTACGTATGTCGATTGTAATTGAATCGAAGTACACACCACATTGAGTATGCAATCAAAGCCCGACTTTGATTGAATTTAATCGTTTTTAAATGTAGAGTAATCAAAAAGCGATGGTCACAGAGTGATCAAAAAGGGACCAATGATGTTCACCATTACATCGCCATTAGATCACCATTACATCGCCATTTCAATCGCCATTACAATGAATGCTTGCATAGTTTAAATGACTGTATTGCATTTCCCTCCTCCCAGAAGTTACAGTATGCTAATGATTGAATCGAATCTCAATTGGACAGGTCAAACAACAGTACAAAAAATGAGACACAATGTGGGGACAATCAAAATTTTCCAACTGGTCCGATCAAATTTCGATCGAGAAAAATGACAATTAAAATCGAATTTCAATGATCGTACCATGTGGACATGCTTCAATTTTCAATCAATCGACTAAAAAAATTTATCAAATTACATTGATTGTACAGTCAATTGAACCATGTGTGGCTAGCATTAGTATGCAGTATCTCTTGAATACAGAGCAGGGCAGCAGCAAAGGAAGCACAGATACATTTCAAATAGCTTCTGTTGACAGTAAGAGGTTTTAGGATTTTTTGTTTCATTCTTTTTTTATTTACACCTATTGCTCCATTAACCTGAGGCAGGCATCTCTAATACATAAAAAGACATTTTAAAACCCATAACAGCAGCTTAAAAATGAAACCGTCCATTAACACATTTCTGTTTGCAGGCTTATACTGCCATGCAGGTAATGTTGGCCTGTGTTGTGTAGGCAGCACAGATTAAAATGATTTGGAAGGATCCAGATACCAGATGGTTGTAGCAAAAGAGTAAACCGCATATATTTCTGGGGATACTGTAGAGTATAGATAAACAGCTTGAGGTAAGTATTCACATGACCACCTGACTATAGGAAAGTGACGTCAGTATGTTACTGAACTGACAGTGCATTACAGTCATTGTTGTCAAGCGTGTAATCCATGTGTCCATTGACAAGTTTATCTCCGGCGGTTGCAGGGTGCGGATTAGACTTGCTCCCTCTCTCCAATACACATACTAATAACTGGTCTATTCTGGTGTCCAGGTGATCCTGTAAACATTTCACCCTCTGATCAATGTGCTTCATAAGGTTCCTCTCCATACGCTCCATGTGGGCAGACAGCAGTTTCTCCACAGCCGGGTCTAGCTGCTCTTCCCTGCAAAAATATAAACAATGTTACTTCATTTATATTGACGTATTGAAATCTAACAAAACCATACTTTATAAACAACTTTCAGAACCTTTAGGACAGATCTTTTATTTCCTTAATTAGGTTTGTGTATTTTATTAGTTATTTCTAGGAAAAAGGCAAATCCCCAAATGGTATACAGAGAGTAAAAAATAAACTGACAGAGGTTCTTATGAAATTACCAATAAATATAAAAGGCAGTGAAACTTTATGCATATGCAGGGCCGCTGTCAGGGGGGAAAGAGGGCAATCCTGTCCCGGGCTCGAGCAGCTGGGGGGGGGGGGGACCGGCAGTTGCGCAGCTCACTGTCAGACTGTGACAGTGAGATGACAGCCTCTGCTCACTGTCACGGTCTGTACGAAGGGAGAGTGAGATGGTGCTGCTAGCAACCCCAAACTCCTGCGCAACAACTTTTGTTCGGGGGGGGGGGGGATCTCAGAATGGATTTCTGCCAACTGCTATGTATATGTGTAGGATCAGAGCATCTCCATAATGGCATGGTTAGTCAGGTGGTCTTTGTTTAGCTGGTGGAAAAGTTTCATTACCCTTCAGCAACCCATCATCTAAGGTTTTTTCTAATCCTGCAGAACCTAACTATTTGTTTTTCATTTGTAAATCAAAACCTGGGGCTGTGTGTTCTGTAAATGGTCATGAGGAAAGGCGTTGGAGACATCACCAACCACTAGGGCAAACATGGGCAAACTAAGGCCCGGGGGCCAAAACCAGCCCTTTAGTCTTTTAATTTGGCCCGTTTGTCACCTTGGTGTCAAGACGCTCTGGCTCCCCTCATTCCCTGCAATAAGTTAAATTAACACCAAGAGGATCATTGTTTGGATTTCCTAGATGCCAAAGTTTGCTAATGATAGAATGTTCAAGTGCCTCAATCAAAAGCTTTTATTTATTCATTCTTTTAACATATTTTCTTTTTTAAATATCCTGTCCTAGCTACGAGGACTTAGTGCTAGACGGCCCGTCCAGCTCTGTCACATTGAAAGACCCATTGTGGCCCACAAGTCATAAAGTTGGCCCACCCCTGTGCTAGGGACTATGGGGGACTGTAGAGCTTCCATCTTCGTCTCACAAGTACAACCGAAGCTTTAGTAATCCCAGAAAACCGATTTGCCTGTAAAAAACCTGCATGAGACAAAGAATAAAAGAACACACATCAGACATAACTAACGGGGTGATCACCTCCCCCATAGCCCATCATGTGGTCTTTGCACACAACTTTGACACCAATGCAGTTCGATTTATGGTCCTTGATAGAGTCAAGGAAAACCTAAGAGGAGGAGATGTAGATAAAACAATTCTCCAGAAGAAAACTAAATGGATCGCAACACCGCAGGCAAAAAAAAATTTCCGGGTCTGAACGATTCTCTTAGCTACAAACCGTTTCTCCGAAATGTTCTCGCTGATATGACACGTATTACGACAAAAAGTCGGATAGAATATGTCCAAGTATAGTTGGACATGGATATACTAACTTAAAGTTCAGCTAAACTTTGAATAAATTAAAATAAATAAACACAAGTAGTATCAATTACTTATACATACAATAGAGATATAGCAGCTAAAAAATAAAGTAAATTTCAAAGAGACAAATCAACCTTTAAATTTGGGAGAGCACACAAATGGAAAATTACTCCCACAACAAAAAAAAAAACATTTAAAGAACCCCTAATTAGGACAAGAAATTCAGAAATTACAACAGATTCGGACAGTTCATCTGCAGTGGACATGGATATACTAACTTAAAGTTCAGCTAAATTTTTAATAAATTAAAATAAACACAAGAAGTATCAATTACTCTAATTGAAGGATTATGTTAAGCATATGAACCCTAATAGACTTAAAATGACAAAGGAAACACTATATACCATATGGAGTATAGTTCTAGTCCAATTTTGTTCACCCTTATAGGGATGGATAGGACCAGAAAGGATATATGTGAATATTGATGTTACTGACATCTGGAGAAGGGTTAAAGCAGACCTACCACGTTGTAGGTCACTTTGCACTATTGGCATCAGGCTGCAATAGATAGGGCAATCACTGTCCAAAAAGAAAAAAAAATTAATCTTAAAGCAGGAAAGACGAGTTTTTCACGAGGTAGCACCTCCATGCTGTGAGCGTTGCGCCTAGGCGCCGAGGTTGCTTGTAGAGCTGAAAGGGCTGCCGGGAAAACATCAGCTGTGTGTGGGTTCCCATAATGACTGCTCGACTTCTGCTCTGTGATGTCACTATCACAAGGATTCCCCCTGTGTCCTGTTGTGCTCCCTCCCCCTCCCCTTCTCTGTCTCGGAGTTCATGTCTCTGCATGAATGAGAAACTGTCCCTGTGTTTTGTGTCCTCTCTTCTGTCAGCATACAATCCCCCCTCCCTCCCCTTCTCTGTCTCGGAGTTATGATCTGGATGAAGGAGAACCTTCCCAGACATGGAAGTGTTCATCTGGGAGGTGATTGTGGGGGAAAGTGTATGAGGAGACATTGCTGGGAGCTGGAAGCAGAGGAGGTAATAAGATATTTTATATTACACCCAAAGTAACCATTCATGTCTGTCCTCATCCATCCACATATACCATGATCTGGATGAAGAGAACCTTTCCCAGACATGGAAGTGCCATCTGTGAAGGTGATTGTGGGGAAGTGTAGAGAGGACACTGCTGCGGTGGGAACTGGCAAGAGACGATTGGTAATAAGATATTTTATAACCTCAGCCTACCTGTGTGCCCCCAAATCCATGTCACCCTCATGATCCCTTGGCACAACTGAACCCCTTCACCAACACTTCAGTCTCAATCTTCCGTCTGTTATCCTACAGTGTCCTCCTTCAGCTTCACTCCTGTATCCTATGCAAACTGCAACACATAGATCTCTGGAAGGACCAGAACTGTCTCCCATACCAAAACCCTTTGGGATGGTAAAATATGTCTGCAGGGGGAGGGGCACCTTAGTAATGTTCACACAGAAATGGGCGGAAGAAGCTTCAGGCGCCAGACTTAAGATGGTGCCTTAGGGAATGAGAAGTGAAAGAGTTCATGTACCTTTTTTCTCTGTGTAGCAATTCTCACAGATGTATACTGCTGACAGGTGTGTAATATGTCCGTGTATGTAATGTATGATGTTTTTTTTTTTTACTTCCGCTTTAAGAAAAGGGCCTAATGAAAAATAAATAAAAAATTCCATCAAAAAGAAGTACCTAAATCATTTCAGATGATCTATGAATATTATTTGCCATAAGAAGATACTCTAATTATTTGATTTTCCTTAATATTACTCATTGCTTTCTACTCTGTTGTAATTAAAATCTATAGGAACCCCAAAATTAAAAAACTTTCCCCTTGCACTCAAAATTGCTACTTTGTGGGCGGAATAGACTTTGTACGATCCTCGATCCCCCCATTTCTAGAGGATTCGTGCAATTATATCTCTGGCGAACATCTTAACTTCCCCTCCAATAAGGGGGTATTCCCATCCCTCATCCCTAAGTATGAGGGAATTACAGGGAGGAGGGGACCACCTGGTACACGTCATCCTCTCCTGGTAACATACACTCCGGAGCATGTCCGCGTTCCTGGGAGAGCATAAAGACGGAACTCCGACATCACTTCCGCCCACAAGGCGATTACTTCCTGGCAGGTCCCGGATGACGCACTGCCCTCATGGACGTGCCTCCAGACACGGACGCCGCCTACCTCTCAGCGATGTCCGTGGACACCCGGAAATGCAGAGGAACGGCGCCCACCACGATCTTTGGCGCCGTTTGCACTGCACACCTGTCATTAGTACCCGCCCCAAACAGGTACAAATGGGAGGTGGGGGAAACACACTCAGCATGGATCCCTGGCAAATACAGAACGCACCATTCTTTGGACATATGATAACCATCTAGTGTGATTGAAACAGCTTACGGGTATGTAAATCAGAGAGTGGACATGTTTTCTCCACTCAGTATCCGTGTACAATATAACTGCTTGGTAGACTTAAGCCCTCTACCTTTCTTTCTAGACATATTTACTTTCCTGCTATCTGATCTACAACTCTGAGCAGAAATTTCCCCAATAGAGTTATATCATCTGGTAAGCATACTTGACTAAACTAGATGTCTTTACCAAATATTTTTCACGTTTTCTGTAGATATGTACTAATTATCCAAATTTTAGGTCTCTTAGATAAGGACAAGACATTATTTTGCCACTCCATGAGGCCCATGCTGGGGTGTTCATACCCGCCACACATTTGTACTATAGGTTTTCCACCCTTGAGGAGAACCTAATTCTGTTTGGTGAAGCCTTTGGCTGTATCGGGCAACAACATATATAGAGGTAATACTATATCTATTATATTATATCCACAAGACAGTAAGGGAATCCCAAACATATACTGTATATTCTGTATTAACTTCAACAGTATGCATATGATGGGTTAAGAATATATATATGATCAAAGAAGCCCTATATAAAACCCCAATCTGGATTAAGGGGCAGCTAATCCTAGGGGTTCTCCCTAGGATAGACAAATAGTATAAATCTGAATGACAATGTACCTTCTTCTTACCCTCTTAGATTCTTAACTCTTAACATCTTTGGGATACTCTTTATACCCACTCCGCTCAACAGGTGTCAGGATTGCCACCGAATAAATACTCCTGAAGAAGCCCTATGACCACAAAAAAGGGCGAAACGCGTCGAGAATAACGTTTTTATTCGTTGATTGGTATCATGTTATACTGTATAGCACTCTCTGCACCTTAATTTTAATAAGTGTTGTTAGGGTCAAGAAATATGTACTTGCCCTATTTGTATTTATTTGCTTGTTTTGTGTCTAAATGAATTAATTATTTGTATTACAACTATGTACTAAGGGGTTCTTATTCCCCAGTTCCCCCTAAAAATCCCAGGGTTTGAGGGTACCCACACAACTGGTATTTCTTCAATCCTTTATTGGTCTAAAGGGAAGAATATCATTCCAACATTTTCATAGTCGAATTCAGGGATGAGGAGCCAATAATTCCCCATATGGAGAATAAAATTATGTTGACTTCTAAGAGGGATTATCTATCAGGACCATAGGCAAACCACAAAAATTTCTGCATGAAAGTTGCTTGTTTGGTTTTTGTGCCCAGACTTGTGCTTTTTGATTTACCTACCTGGGCACTGAACATGACTTCCTTCCACCATCTTGATCAGTGTTCCGCTGTACAGCAAGATTTTGCAAGAGAGGCAGAACAGATTCAGGGGAGACCGTTTGACCCAGTTGGTTCTGAAGAAATGAAGACATCATAGACTTGACGTTGGGGACTGCTGATTTTTGGTAGGACAGAAGACTTTCAGCAGCCTCCAGTTTTGTATCCAGTGTCTCTCTGGGCTGTTGAGGAGTTTCCTCTTTAGGGTCTTCTTTCTTCTGAAGAGCATTAGGCTGCAAGCTACCAAACAGCTGGAGCAAGTTAGCCCCAAAAGGAGCTTGATTCTGTAAGCAAGAGATACATAAATTGAGGGAACTGCATACATGTCAGAACAAAAGAGATACAAAGGGAAAAGTTAAGAGAAGATGGGGTCATGTGGAATTTCTCAGTAGAATCACAAGAAGAAACTTCTGGCATAAATTCATAACTTTCCTTCTCTAATCATAGCTCACTAACATGATGATATACCATATATACTTGTGTATAAGCCAACATTTTCACCCTAACAAATGGGCTGAAAAAGCTCCCCTCTGCTTATGCTCAAAGTAGGTAGCTGAATCAAGGCATTGGCAGCCTCTGTGAAGCTCCATTAAGTTTCCGACACCAGCTGATGTAATGTAAGCAAACAGCACACACTGCCATCTGGTGGCAAGTTACTGTTACTGGTGGCCCACTAATTGTTACTGGAGAAGGAATTTAATAGAAATTCAAATAGAACACTCCACTACTTATGATTCAATAATAATAAAAAAATGTTTGAATCATAGGAATTGCATTGAAAACCCATCCTGTAATAACTATATACCTGTGTTCTCTTCACTTTATTGAGGGTGTGGCACTAAGATTCACCTTTTTGATTCATTCCTTCTCATTTAGAACACTCTGTCTTTGCTTTTCCCACTCCCGGCTTATAGTTGAGTCAATACGCTTTTCCAGTGTCTAATAAAAGATAAAATTAGGTACCTCTGCTTATACTTGGGTCGGCTTATACACGAGTATATACGGTATGTAGCTGCTACTTGACAAAGAAAGAAATACTTTGTAAAAAACATAGACAAACAATACAACTGGCTGCTAGTATCTTCATTGGGCCCATGGCCCCCCATACACCTTACAATCTTACCATACAATTTGTGTACAATCAACTTCTGTTCTACAAAAACCCATGTAATATGAGGACCTATATAAACCTTCTAATCACTATGTTTTATATCATGGAGGACCCGGCACTATATAGTTGTTGGTAGATCTAATGGAAATTGTATGGAGTGATCTAAAAGGTGTATGGGGGGCTTTAGATTTACAACCAGTTCAGGCCCTTACAGCTGAAGATAGAGGATTAAGTCAGATGACAAGAATGAAGACCCCTTAAAAGATATTTGTAATGCTTAGAATAGTATTACTGCATATTGAACATCCCTAGGACAGTGTGAAGGTAGGGGTCACTGTAATGGTTATTTTAGTTTTATTTAAAGTCACAATAAGGCCTCTAGCTACTGACTGGGCAGTAAAACAGAGCCAGATGGTGAGCCAGTTCTTTTCTCTCTCCTCCTTACTCTGTTATGAGAGGATTACAAGAAAAAAAAAACCTGAAACTTTAGGTGCACAAACTCACCTTCTGCTGTGCTCGCACCATGTTCATGAGTTGCTCTGCTCCGGGTGACATTTTTCCGCCCATGCTGTCCATGATGCTCTGCACACGCTCCAGATTAATAGAAGACCCCAGCAAGGATGGAGGCTGGAAGCATCTGTCACTGGCTGACTCAACTTGAACCGAGATCTCCCCCACAAGGACACTTTTCTTTCCTCCAAGTGAAAGTAGCTGCATAGGAGAAAAAGTCCTTATATCAGTAAATCAATATATATCTACAAACTTAGCTACACAACAATCTATATATAATATGAGAACAATATTGTGCCACTTATCTATAAGTAAGAGGTATCCAAGCCAGCTCTCTCAATATAAAAATATGCAAAGAGGACCTAGAAAAATCAATGTGAGCACCCACTGCTAGCACTGCAGAAACAATCCCTTTCATGTATGGGGAAGCATAACACTTCAATCAGCAATGCGCTTTCTCATTGCTTCTGAATAAACTGAAATCACTGTAATCACACAAGAAAGAAGACAAATTACAAAACATTAAACAATCAAATAAACCGAAAGATTAGTAGGGCTTTCCAGACAATCACAGTTTGCAAGCCTGCAAATTCTGCTGCTGAGGGCACCACTGCTTTAATGAGGAGCAATTATATATATGAACCTTAGCCTTAGGCCTCTTTTACAACAATGCAGATTGAGGTTCATTGTGTCTTTTTCAATTGATTGTAAACCCAAACACTGCAAAAATGCATAATTCAAGCTGTTTTTTCAAAGGTATTTTATTCTGTTTTGTGGATCCAGACCAGGGAAAATCAGATCTAATAAAGACACACAAAGTTCACACTGTCCTGACCTCTGCAAAATGGACATACAGCTTTGAAATGTGAGAAAACCTTCTTCTGTACCCAGGGTGCCATCAGTCTAGACATAACATACACATAATACTAATTGCTCTGGCATGCCCATCTGACTTCCCCTTGCATTAGGCAAGCAGTGACTTTAGGTAGGCGGACACCTGAAGTCGTACCTTCACTTTGCAGGTGGGTACAGGAAAATCAAACTTGAGGTAGGCTCTGTACAAGATAATAGGCTCATTTTCTCCAGGGCTTTTGAAGGAAAACCTTTCTCCCCGACTAGTGCCCAGGTACTCCTCCTCCTGACCATCCTGAGAGAGGCTGTAGATCTCAACAGTCCTGGCTTCACTGTATAAGCCAATATCCAGTAAATGGTTCATCTTTTGTGCAGCAGAAGACACAGTCAGGGTGCAAGGAACTACATCATCTGTAGGACATGGCAGGTCCAAAACAACACACTCCTCTCTGAAAGAGAATACAAAGCCTATATTAGAATAGTTAGCTAAACATTATTAGAGGGGGTAAAAGTACCTAAATAGAAAACTTTGAATGTAATAGGAAAAGGCCCCATATGTGTCTGATTCAAATGAAAGTTCAGTATATGAAAATGAGAAGGCAAATACCCTTTAAAACAATTGTCAGCGGAATAGGACTCCTCAATGGTATCTACTATGTAAGAATATACATGGAGTGTATAATGACTATGTACCGTACTTTTCGGACTATAAGACTCACTTTTCCCCCCAGAAATCGGGGAGAAAACTGCCTGCATCTTACGGCCCGAATACAAGACCACCTGTGGCCACTTGGAGGATGGGAGATGCGGCCACAGCCAGATCGCCGATCTGAACTGTATTATTGCTTATGCCAGCAGAGCCCTGCTGGTATAAGCAATGAAGAGAGAGATAGATAAACTCTGATCTATCTCCATGTCTGTAGAAGTTGCAATCACTCTTCAGCTTCCACAGACACAGGAACACCCAGAGAGGGAGAGATCTGCAGCCGTTACCCCCGCGGCCCCCCTTTTCTCTTGACCAGTGAGGAAGATGAAGTGTACTGCTGCTAGTGACATCTAGTGGCAGAAAGTTGGTATTGGATTGATTTAATTCATTGCATTGATCCAATTCATTTGAACACTTCAACAATTTTTTATTTCTGGTGTTCCTGCTCTGGGTGTGTCTTAGGGCTTGTCCCCACTTACGCAGTTGGCCGTGCCGCAGCGACCTTGGCAGTCCGCTTTCATTAATTTAAAAAGCCTTGTCCCCACTGGCTGCGTTTTTGCATGTGGGCGGCCGATCGCCCTGGATCGAGCCCATAGACATGAATGGACAAGGTCAAAAAACACGTGTGGATGAGAATTTTAACTGCCTCCATACATTTTTGATGGGCGCGATATTGTTTGCAAAAGGGGTAGGTATGCAGGGGAAGGACATCATCATGGCTGCTCCAGGAAAAGGAGACTGCAGCTCTGCAGGAACATGGAGGAGGGGGGGCAGCTTTATAGGGACATGGCAGGGGGCCACTTTTTTAGGCACATGCAGGGGGGACAGCTTTTTAAGGGACATGGAGGTGGGGCAGATTTTTTTAGGAACATGGAGGGGGCAGCTTTATAGGGACATGGCAGGGGGGGGGCAGCTTTTTTAGGGACATGCTGGGGGGGGGGGCAGCTTTGCAGTGACATGGAGGGGGGGGGGACGCTCTGTAGGGAATGGGCTGAACCATCCCATAATACACTTTTCTCACCTGGATGTGATCTCCGGGGTGCTGGTACCAGGCGGGCCCGGGTCTGTTACACGTAGGACACAGGAGAGTTCAGGATGACATAGCCAGGAGCTGGTGCACAGTACCGAGCCCCGGGCACTCAGTGCTGAAGACATCTCCCGGCATATACCCAGCTATACCATTGCAGCACGTATTGCCCCCATAATACGGCGCTCACGATACCCGCTGAACAACGCGATACATTAGAAGTACAAATCAATGAGTGCCAGGCAAATGACACTGATTATCTTCCACACAACTTCCGTCTACCAAAGGAAGCACTAGAGATTGTGCAGCTGGTATGCTGAAACCAGGTTGTGGACCGCCATTTTGTCAAAGCCAAGCTTTACAAGTACATTTATGTCTGTAATTAGCAAGAACAGTGAGTAAATTGTCGCACTTCTACTCTTCCCCAATATTTTTTTCCATTATGTATTTTCTATGTTGCAAAATCTTTTTTGTAACGGAGAATGACGTGAATGAGGGCTTTTGGTCTGCAAGAAAATGGACGCCACGATCTCCGCTCCTCTACTTTTGTTCGGCATGAATGTCCAGGCTGTTATTAAAGCAGCGCCACCTGTAGGCCTGCGGGGGCGATTGCGCAACTTCAATCATATCACAAGGAAGACCGGTGGCTCTGGGTTGGGATGTGTTTTTGGACACTTTGCTTTCACTGCCCGTTTTTCTAGTTTAATTATTCCATAATAAAGTGACAATTAGGACCTCTGTTAGCTGTCAGCTTAAACTTCCGATTTCGTTAGAGTTAGACAAACCATTGCAGTGTTGCACACTGCATTAAAAGTAATATATGTGAACCAAAAATAATGTCAGGTATCATCAAAAGTTTGATTTACAAAGATTGTAAACACGTAAGGTGTATTAATTAACATGGTAAAATTGTAAAATTTAGATGACTGTGATTAGGACCTGGAAAGTGTCATTATAAGAGAAGTCATTAGATGGCGCTACTATAACAGATATACATAAACATCATATTTCATGATCTGACTGCTGTCTTCTAGAAATTTAAGCGGACCTATCACCCGCTTTTCCACTTGTTATGATAGGCACCACAAGTTCATTTATATACATAACATGAAAAAAAGTTTCACTTACCTTTCAGTGATGGTGGCATGGCTCTCCACAATCCTAAAAAATATATACCTACCTGCTGTTCTACAGAATCATTTGCAATTTTCTATATTTAACTGCCTGGGATTGATTGATTGATTAATTAATTGCAATCTCAGGAGTGGCCACTGAAGTAACCAGTAAGGAACTGAAGTAAGACCACGGGGAACAAAAGTCTCAGGTCTGATAAGACAAAGATTAAACTCTTTGGTGTCAATAGCAGGAGCCATGTTTGGAGGAAACCAGGCACCGCTCATCACCAGACCAATACCATCCCTATAGTGAAGCATGGTGGCGACAGTGTCATTCTCACAGTTTACAGCAACAGGAACTAAGAGACAGGATAAAAGATGACTGCAGCAATGTACAGAGATATCCATGATAAAAACAAACTCCAGAGCACTCTTGAACTCAGACTGGGGAAACGGTTCATATTTCAGCAGGACATTGACCCTAAGCACACAGCCAAGATATCAAAGCAAGACAACTCTGTGAATGTTCTTCAGTGGCCCAGCCAGAGCCCAGACTTGAATCTGATTGAACATCTCTACAGAGATCTTAAAATGGCTGTGCACTGACGCTTCCCTTCCAACCTGATGGAGCCTGAGAGGTGCTGCAAAGAAGAATTGGTGAAACTGGCCAAGGATAGGTGTGCCAAGCATGTGGCATCATATTCACAAAGACTTGAGGCTGTAATTGCTGCCAAAGGTGCATCAACGAAGTATTGAACAAAGGCTGTGAATACTTATGTACATGTGATTTCTGAGTTTTTTATTTGTAAGGCTGGCCCTAGACGTTTAGATTTGTGGCCGATTTTTCCATTGACTGGCCACCATGCGCACTCATGGAGGTCGATCTGCAGCGAAATCTAATGCTTAAAAGCTAAATTCGGCTGTATATGTAATTGGAATTACAGAAATGCCTCCCATGTATCCACGTCATTGTATATCTGTAGTGTTTAATTCAAATCAACTGGACTTGCTGTGCTTGTTTTTTCAAGATGTTTCATGAGACATCTGACTGGCTTTCTCAATTCAATGACTGTACACGATCTTACTGGAAATGTATACTCTGGGGTATAGCTTCAATCCATATAATCTGTTAACCAGCATGGGTTCTGAGCCTCGTGGAGATAGGTATTACTACATTAGTATGATTGGAGCTGTAAGGTCTTATTAACCTGCCCAGAGAGATGTATTAAATCGCATTGTATGTGGCAGACAATAGATGTCGCCCCCCTCACCCCTGTTCAAGCTTGGTTTCTCATTGCCACATTTATGGCCTCCTTCATGTCTCCTCGAATGCAATCCTCCTTCCTATCCACAATGTAAACTTGTGAATCCTCAAAGGTATGTCCTTGTTTCTTTAGATGTATATACATTGCTGAGTCCTGAGAAGTTGGTTCTTCTGTGTTGTGCCATGCGCTGGTGTAACTGTTGTTTTGTTTCTCACACATACAAGTCAGAGCATTCACCTTAAGGACCCAACACCTAAACAGAAAAAGAGCAACATCATATATGCAGTGCAGTGCAGCAAGGAGTTCTTGTATGTGGGAGAAACAAAACAACAATTTTACCATTGCATGGCCCAACAGCATCAGTGGCGGAACTATGGGCAGGCCATGGGTGGCCAGACTCAGGTAAGCGTGCTATACCCCTGAGTATATATTTCCAGATTGTATACAGTAACTCTGAATTGAGAAAGCCAGTCAGATAACTACCGAAACAAGTTCAAGAAACAAACACAGCAAGTCCAGTTGATTTGAACACTTTAGACACATGTGATATAGTGCACCAGAGCATAGGTGCAGGCGCATGTTTTCTCCCACTGTGCTTCAGTAGGCAGACCATCCAAATAAGTGAGCTTTCTTACTACAAGAAGGGGTATGGAATTCAGTGTACAGGAACATGGGTTGCCGTACCACTTATATGTAAAGCCAATGTGTTCTTGATGTAGAGATAGAGTGGAGTTATATTACTTCAGTAAACAGTTATGTCAGTTAAGTGCAGTATATAATTTTACTGCAGGGAAACAGAAGGGCTTTAATGAAGGAAGTTTATGTAAAA
Source organism: Ptychadena robeensis (assembly GCA_036250615.1). Classification (NCBI taxonomy): domain Eukaryota; kingdom Metazoa; phylum Chordata; class Amphibia; order Anura; family Ptychadenidae; genus Ptychadena; species Ptychadena robeensis. Next base: position 54,793,037 of record CM070037.1, on the reverse strand, counting down.
AAGTACCAGTCTCTTTCCCTAATTGTCAGCTCCAGTTGATCTGCAAATAAACCTTATCTCAGGTATGTACATTGCGTGTGTCATAATATGTACTTTATTAGGACAAAACCATATTTGAATACCTTTCTTATGTTAATGTTTCTTAGGGATAATCTATTGTCTAGCTCACAATAGTCGTAGAACTGGTTCTCTCGCATGCCTGAGAAGCTGCAGGAATATGTGAATTCACCCCGTCAGTAAATGATCATGCTGTCCGCCAGAAAGACAGGAGTGTTATGATCTGGCTTTTCTGGTTTCTAACCCGTGACACAATGTAGCTGGTTGCTGTGCCATGAACGGCTTGTGAGGCTCACACTTCACCTCAAGCCATGTGGGAGAGGCAGCTCTTTTTGGGGGTCCTGTGTCTGCTGCTCTGGGGTGAGTTACTTGTGGAATGGGGGGGGGGGGGCTCATGTTATATTATTACTACTGCCCACTGGACTTATTTCTAAGGGCAAAGCTAGCTTCCGGCCATTTCCATTAGGCATATTTCTTATATGGACCCTACCATTATTGTATGCTTTGTTTTCTTTGTTATGCTTTGCTATATGTTTGGGTTATGTGTGCTTGTTCTTTGCCTGGTTGATTCAGACGGAAATGTTTTTCACCTCACTTGAACTGATACTGGGCAGTGTGAAAGTTGACTGTGATGTTTAGGGGCTTCATAATCGGCCAAGGGGGTAAGCGCAAGGCATATTATGGTATACTGAGGGCAGGAGATTCTACCTGAGATATTCAGTGGATGTAAAAAGTCTACACACCCCTGGTAAAAGTCAGGTTCCTGTGCTGTACAAAAATGAGACAAAGATAAATCATTTCAGAACCTCCCTAGCACACTGCTGAGGTACAGATTTCTGTACCAAAAGCGCACATAGACTTTAATGGAAAAAAGTTTTTTTACATTGTAAGCCTGTAACTTCCCAAAGTATGTCCATACAGGAGTCTGGTAGACATCCTGAATATAATAACATGTTCACATGCTTTGTGAATTACTCACAATATCAGATAATGAAGATTTCAAAAATTCACTTTATGGGGTAAATTAGCACTGCGACCACTAGATGGCGCTGCAGATGGGCCAGGTTACATAGGACAGCATTGTAATACATTGAAGTCATTGTATTACATTCAGTTCTGTACACTTGGTGTTCCTCCCTCCAGAACAGAAATCTGCCACATCGGGAGAGAGAAGCAAGTAGAGGACATCGGGACACCGGATCATTTATTCAGGTGAGTATTTTTCATAGGGAATCATAATGAATAGTGTTTTCAATGCAGAAAACACTATTCTATATTTTTTTACAACTCCCCCCTGTGCCCCGATGTGACATTATCATATGGGGGGGGGGGGTGGTCCATTCTCCTGCAGCTGCCTCTTCATTAGACCTGAGCCACATGGGTCTGTGAGCTTGCGCACCTGTGGCTTCGATCTCTGCCTCCGCTGGTCCCAGCTCATCCACTGCAGTTCTAACAGGTCAGAGCTGGATGAGCTGGGACTGTCAGGAACGGCAGGGGGGTTAATGTGACCTTTAAACTGTTCCACTCAATTGAAAAACAAACTGAAATCTTTAAGGTGGAGGGAAGAAAAAATATAAAAATAAAATAATGTGGTTGCATAAGTGTGCACACCCTTAAACTAATACTTTGTTGAAGCACCTTTTGATGTTATTGCAGCACTCAGTCTTTTTGGGTATGAGTCTATCAGCATGGCACATTTTGACTTGGCAAGGTTTGCCCACTCTTTTTTGAAGAAATAATCCAAGATTGTGAGGGCATCTCCTGTCCACAGCCTTCCTCAGATCACCCCACAGATTTTCAGGTCTGGGCTACAAAACTTCATTCTTCTTCTGGTGAAGCCATTCCTTGGTTGATTTGGATTTATGTGTTTGTGAAAGTTCTAATCTAGGTCATTGTATATCTGTAGTGTTTAATTCAAATCAACTGGACTTGCTTTGTTTTTTTCTTGAAGATGTTTCATAAGTCATCTGACTGGCTTTCTCAATTCAGAGTGACTGTACATGATCTTACTGGGACTATATGCTCTGGGGTATAGCCCAGGTATACTGTACATTTACCTTAGACAGTAAATTCCTTGCAAGTCAGTCTTTTAATGAAGTATCCTCCCTCCTCAACAATTGATTCTGACACTTATGACATTTCTATTCTCGCTAGATGATCTCAATAGATTGTCTTAGGTGACAATTATTTAAGATGTGTATGTCGCTCAAGTTACACACTATAAATTCTTTTTTTTTTTTTTTTTAAATATGATATATGATATAGTCAGTTAGTATAAACCAATTAGTAAAAAACAAATTCTAATTACTGATCCAGATAACCACAGGAGCACTGCTATAGACTATTGCCCATGTTTTGTCACTGTGGAGTTTATTCTGCATATTTCTGTTTTACGTGATGACAAAGGATCCACTGTCAGCAGCCCCTCATAGGTTTCACTTAACCTCCTGAGCGTTTCGCCGAGGTCCAGATTTCTGTACCAAAAGCGTTACGCTGTTTATCATTGGAAAAAAAATGTTGTAGGCCTGTAACTGACCAAAAACACGGGTCTAGTAGACATCCTGAATATATAAAGTTTTAAATGCTTAAATATTTTTTAGAAAATCAAATTTAATGATCAAATAAAATATAATACACAAAAATCTGCTCAAACTAGAATTCATTTTTTAAATCAACCAAGACTGACAGGCGGTCTGATACACCGCGCCGGGAACAATGTCGTGCGCTGGCACATTTGACAGTGGATTTCCTGCAGCTTGCCCCTTGGCTTGGGCTTGCCTCTGCCGCATCGGCGGGAGCGCACCCTATTGATTTAGTTGAGCCAAAATGCAGAAAAACTGCACACGTACTGCATTCATACATGCAGTATGGGCGCTGTTTTTCCGCGTCTTGGGACACCTCCATTGATCTCCGGTGATTTAAGGTGTCTCTGGCGGCAATGTGCGGTGCTGCAATGAAGATGCGGCATCCTGCAGCTTCATATCATCATCGCGGATGCGGCACTCAAATAGCACAGAGTGGACACTGTGCCATTCATTAGAATGGGAAGTGTCCTCTCTGCATCTTTTTCCCAGCTGCGGACGTACGTCCACCTCGGGGAAAAAGACGCAGTGGACGCAAACCCTTACAAAGTATTTACTTCTTATGCGTTTTCCTTTATTTTGAACTTGATTGCATACAGAAAAATCAATCCAATCAAATCCAACATGAAAGAAAAGTCATCATAAGCAAATACATGTTTTTTTTTTTAAATGTGTTTTTTTCATTTCGAATTAGAGCAAAAAAAATCGCTCCAATCAATGTCAGAATGAAATATAAACCATAAGGAGCAAAAAAAAAAGAATTTTTTTTTTTTCACATTTTGAACTTCCCGCCCCTCCCCCTCCCGATGACACCATCTCGCACCCGCCGGTGCGATCCCGATCATCGGCATCTGAAGATCAGACAGCGGGGGACACGGAGGAGAAGAGCAGGAAGTCTCTGGGCTGCCTGCAAGCCATCTGGGTGCAGGTAACAGCAGCCCGAGTTATCTCAGGCTAATCCTTTTCAGCAACTTTATTTAGCCCGAAATAACTCGGGCTAAACACCCAGAAGGTTAAGCTGGGCATACACATCACAATTTTTAGTTCAATTTCAGTGCGATCGTTTATCAAAATCGATCGTATTGAATAAAAATTGAAGCATGCCAAAAGTGTCCGAGCGATCGATTTTGTCAAAAATGGGACAGAAAAACGTTCGTTCACGGATCCGTTCTGATGGATAATTTTAATAAAAAGCACATGAATCGAGTGCTGTTAGTTGTCTCATGCGATCGTTTTAAGCGATCCATCTATGATTTCTGTGGAAATTACCTTTGTTTGTGTGCTGTTGGTCACTGACCAGTTCTTCAGCTAACACCACTCCAAAGCCATAAATATGTGCATTTGAGACTTTCAGGATATAGAGAGTTTGGAGTTCAAGTGATACCGTTTAGTGGCTGACTGAAGTCATTAGAGAAGGAAGCTTTCGGGATATCGCAGATCCCTTCTTCAGGCTAATACAATTCTGGTTTTAGAAGCTCACATTTATACACAAAAAGTTACAAGGACATAAATATTGAATATTTTGCTTCTACCCCTTATCTTCATGACCACCAATAACTCTTCCTAATGCCTGGCATACACATGCCGATAAGTGGCCGATTTATCACCTGACCGACGGGCGTGCACGCTCGCGCCGTCGGTCAGCGGAAAAATCTGCCGCTTATCAGCATGTGCCCACGTGGAGCGACAGATGCCTGTCGCCCCCCACAGCTCAGCCGGCCAAAGAACAGACATGTCCGATAATCTCTGGCCGATGCAAGCCGATGCCATTAACTTCAATGAAGACCGGCGTCTTCATTGAAGTTAATGGCATAATGCATAATGCACCAGGATGCAAACGTGATGACGTCATCACGTTTGCATTCCACAGCTCATCGAAGCTTGTCTGTCGGCACCCGTCTGTCGGTGTATGGCAGGCATAACTCTGACCACTATCTCCACTAACTAATCCCTTTCTAATGTCTTGAGAAAACATTTGTTTTTTTTTTCAATATTTATGTCCTTGTAACTTTTTGTGTATAAAGTTGAGCTTCTAAAACCAGAATTATATTAGCCTGAAGAAGTGATCTGCGATATCCTGAAAGCTTGCTTCTCTAATGCCTTCAGTTAGCCAATAAACGGTATCACTTGAACTCCAAACTCTCTCTATTTATCGATGGCTAACACGGTACAACACTCTACTTTTCGCCCAGAAATTGAATGCATGGTATGTTGCAGTTTGCGATCGTTTTCACAAATTAAAATCGAATCGAGAATCAGATGGCCGATCGGATTAAAAAATGATCGCTGGATAATTGGTACGTGTATGCCCAGCTTTAGGAATAAATAGAAAATACACCCAATATAGAAGTCAGTGCAGTGGCTTGGTGGTCATTAAAACAAGAAAAAAAGGGAGTAAATAGGAAAGAGCCCAGTATAAAACTAAAAACGAAATCCCTCAAAAGTTTCCTAAATGTGTGATCCTGATGTGTTTAATGTCTCCGATCCTTGGGCCACATGTATATGGTTCTTTTATATTGGAAGGTATGATAATTGATGAATTAGTGCTGTGTTTCATCCAAACTGCTCGAAGATCTACATCAAGGTTTGAGTAATCCTGTAAATCCTAAACAATTAAGTCATTAAAATATGACTGTAGTCATATGCAGTGATATGGTATGAAATTGGCATAAAAAAGTCTGACAAGTTATATATGGGCTGTGTCCGGGGTTTGATAAAATATATGCGTGTTTTTATTGAAAAGTCTGCGTTTCCAATAAATTTCAGTAGTTGGTGCAGAGATGTTGATGCTGAACATGTGGGCAATTTTGGCACGATCGGTTGCCGGACGTGTATGCAGCGATCGATCGGGTAAAATTCGGCTGCAGATGGATGCTGCCAACCTGGAGCAAAAAATCCATGTCGCCCCAAAATCTTGATTTACCAGAGAATGCACATGTATGTTTTTCTCTGGTCAATTGCCATTACTTTGGATAGAGACCTGGATTATTGGTCGTGAATCGTGCATATTAATGGTGTGCTTTGATTCCACGAACAACCGGCCGCAGCGTGATGAACGATCGATTGCCTAGTGCATTTGCAGCGATCATTCGGGATCAATCGTTCTTGAATTGAATGCAGCCACCCTTTCTTTGAGGGGAATAAATTGATCCCGCTGTTGGTCAAACAGAGAACGCACATGTCCATAGTCCTGTTTCTTCGGCACTACTTTGGATGGGGACCAGGGTTCCCATCCAAAATATTGAAGAAGAACAAAGTTGTGCACAGCAATTCGACGAACGATCGAGCAGAATGTGTTAACTAAGTCCTACTCGATCGTTCGTCTTTGGAATGGGTATATACCCGTTGTTGGGGGGGGGGCTTAACACTGACCCCTGTACATACCACACATGAACATTCTCTGTATCCACTCTGTATTTGACCTCCACATTAACTCGCCAGTGGGCATACATGGGTCGATTTTTAAACTGATTCCTGAGCAATCGATCACTGTGCCTGCTGACAGTGATTGATTATGGCTACCCTTTTTTTTTTCATTTGAAGAAAGCCATTTGGTCCCCAACCAAAATTTACAACAGGATCAATTGCCTAAAGGTGTATGGGGGGCTTTAAAGAACATTGTTTCTTGTATGCCTACCTTTACACTTTTAATGCTTTTCAACCTGCACATTAACCATTTTTTCTTTAAATTCTCTATAGTGTTCATATAAAAAAAAAACCATACACCTTTAGATCACTCCATACAATTACCTTTAGATCTACCAACAACTATGTAGTGCCAGGTCCTCCCTGATAGAATACATTGTGATTGGAAGGTTTAGAAAGGTCTTAATATTACATGGATTTGGTAGAAGAAAATTTGATTGTACAGAAATTGTATGGTAAGATTGCAATGTGTATGGGGGCCTTAAAGTGGTTTTAAACACAAATAAAAAAAAACATACATACATTAAATAGACTCTGAACAAATGCCCCTCCTGCTCTCAGAAAAAGACTTTTTTTTTTTTTACAATTGAGGATCTCAGCAGTATGATGATAATGCAAGCAATCTTAATGGGAATAATCAGAATACAAACATTCATAAATAGGCATGTGCTCCGTAGTACGATCGGCAATCAAATCGGCGATCCATTGAGCAAAAGTTAACCTCTGTATGGCAAGCTTATGTTACAAAGAAGGATACAACTCGTAAAGATTAGTCTATATCAAATCTGTGCTGTCAAGCCCTAAACATTTAAGCCTGCCATACACACACCGATCAGTGGCTGATTTTTCCGCCAACGGGCCAATCGGGGGTGCCCACAAGGGCAGACAGATCCCTGTCGTCCCACAGCTCGGCCAGCCAGAGAACGGACATGTCCAATGTTCTCTGGCCGATGCTGGCCGATACCGGCAGATGCCATTAACTTCAATGAAGACTGGCGTCTTCATTGAAGGTAATGGCCGGCACACAAAGGGTGCCCGCCGATGCTTCCAGCTCGGAATAGCAGCGTGATGACATCATCACGCTGCTATTCCAAACTAATCTGAACAGCTCTGTCAGCACCCACTCGGTGGGTTTATGGCAGGCTTAACACTAATCATCTAATCTTTTTATCATTTGAAATCTAGATTGGGAAGAAAACAAAACAACAATTTTCACGTCATCTGCTAGTAAACACACTAAAACTAGGCATACACGGCTCGATTCTGTAATAGGTTCGAGCATAATTAAGTTCATGGCACCCGATTTTGCTAAAATGTATTCCAAAATTTGAGCCATCCAGGCTCCTTTGGAAGAAGAAGAAGCTTCGGCTGAACAGGTTTCCAACATATTGGAAAACCTTGTTTGATTTCTTTTGCTTTGACCACTGGTCCCCATCCAAATGAGTGGCCGATATTGACGATGCAGCAGTGCTGCGCCTGGATATAGATGAAGCTCGAGCACAGTGCGATAATGTCATCATGCTGTGCTAGGTACTCCTCAAATTGCATGTGTATCGACCCATGTATGCCAGCCTTTTATTACCACTAAGTATAAAAGGTTAGGCAATCACCACAAGCCAGTGAAGCCTACTATTCTCTCCTGCACTGTAACACACTGTTACATTTTCCTCAGCTTTACATGAGTTATTCCCATTGTAGGTTGTAATATATTGGGATCACAGGCCATGGAAATTGAACAGGTCACCACATTTTCTCAGTGCTACAAATGCTCTAGCTCATTGATCCATGTTTTGGTTTAATTCCATTTCCTTTCTCTTAAGGATGGTGCTTTAATCAACCCCTCCTTGTTACATGGAACTGTTATGGAAACTGTGACAGGTAGAACAAGTATCATGAAATGTGTTTGAACTACACAGACACAATGCTATAAGTTAGAACAATAGATATTTTTAGCAGCCATTTGTCTACAGGTAAACAAACAAATGACATATATCAGGTGGGGAGGGGGTGCTGCTCCTAGGTGCGTCATTAAAGAAAACTGGGTGAGGGGTTTAAAGATCAGCAGCGCAGTTAAAATTAGTGGGTGTGACAACTGTCACTCTTCAAAACAACAGGGATAAGCATAGGTGCCTAATTCTATCTGTACTGATAAGCAAATCCACCACTGCTTTAAGTTGGCCATACACCTTTAAGCCCCCCATACACCTTGAGATTCCTCCATACAATTTCCATCAGATC
>CM070037.1:54749395-54768903 GCA_036250615.1 Ptychadena robeensis | reverse complement strand
CTCTGTCCTGACAGAAGACTAAGAGCAATGAAGAAGAGTACACTGTAGAAGAACACTGCCTAGCTAAGGGTTGCCTATGCAGCAGCAGCTCTATGTTCTAACTCCCTCCACTCTCTCCAGCAGCATGTGAAATGGCGTCCTGTACTTGCTATGTTATAGGGGTGGGATGGTCTGTGAGGTGGGGGTGCTCATTGGCTGGATTATGTCTGCTGACTGTCACTCACAGGGTCAAAGTTTGTGCAATGTAAAAAGATAGGGGGCGGGTCGAACTCGCCATATGTTCGCGAACATGAGGCGAACGCGAACATGCGATGTTCGCCGCGAATAGTTCGCCCGCGAACAGTTCGGTCCATCACTAGTCATATCCTGTACCTGTGCGTTATATTGTGTTGCATCTCAACTCCACTGTACTGTATTGTATAGCGCTGCGTAATATGCTCGCACTATATAAATAAATGATAATAATAATAAAATGATTTTTTTCTCCCAGTGGTGGAACAACATTCAGCACCTGCAGTGAGAATGACTTTGAGTCACTAATTCAGAGAGGAAAAGGAGACTGCCTTCGTAATCCTCCTGACCCCAGCCAGGTCCTCAGCATCCCAGTGTGTGGAAACAACCTCGTGGAACATGGAGAAGAATGTGATTGTGGATCACAACAGGTAAAGTACAGGTTTAATATGTCTGAATTTTATATTAACCAAAGTTCTGGTAAAGCATGTCATTATTGGGAGCCCTATCTGTTCCTAAAAAAACTTTTTTACTTGAAGAAAACAAATGGGGATAAACAAGGGATAAATAATATAAATATTAGGTCAATGTAATCCGCTGTTAGGCTATGTTTCCACAATGCCAATGGTGACGCATCCAATGTAAATTAACGGGCTAGTACACACATTTGTTGATTGCCTGCATTGGGTTGCGTTAATGTCAACGCAAAGCCCTGCGTCTACATTAACGCAATGCAACCTAACAAAGGTATGTGTGGAGTTGGCCTTTTAGTAGAGACCAACATAACAGTTGATCTATTTTACCTTAGGAATGCAAGAACCAATGCTGCGATGCTGCCACCTGCCGGCTAACTAGTGGATCACAGTGTGCCCAAGGATTGTGTTGTGACAACTGTAAGGTAAGGATAGGAGTCTGAGTATAGTTCTGACAACTCTAGAATGAAATTAATAAACGTTATGCAATATTTAAAAGACAAAACAGAATCTATGTATGGTATATGGTTTATATACAGTATATGTGTAACAGGTGAATGAACACTTAACCAACAGACATTGTGGGGATATATCCATATAAACAGGGGTGTACATAAGTGGTTCTCTGGTACTCAAAAGGGGCCAAAAACTAACTCATGCGTACTAACAACTTGACATCGCTCCGTGTCTGGGCGGCCACAGCTAAATGTAAAATGTATACAATTTATGTCACTTGGACAACTGCAGGGAAATCTGAATAACTATGAAAGGTTGCAGGTAGGGGTGTGACATTGGGAATGTATATTAATAATCCAGAAAAAAGATCGGACTTTTAAGGGTTTGTTTCCACATATGTGGGGACCATCGGGGTCCTGATGTAGCAGATATGCTGAGCAGGTAAGTCTAGGATCTGTCTTCATGGCGCCGAGCTGTTTGGCCGAGGTAAGGCTCAGCGGAGTCGAGTGTGTTGAGCCTCTGCACCGTTGAATGTGTAAACAGATCATCCGCCGAGCAGGCAATGTCAATGTGCTACGTCGGGACCCCCGCTAAGCATATGCGCTTAGTGGAGAGGGCCCCAATGTATGTGGAAACTAAAGGGTGTTGGAGATTTGGGGGATGAAAGTGAGAGTTGGTATATGTAAGGGTAAAATCTGACAAAAGGTAGTCTCAGGGGCAAGTTACTAAGCCAGGAAATTTCAGGATTGTACAACTGAGGATTGAGATCTGGGGGTTCAAATGTGTTGTAGTGTGATGGAGGCAGCTAATCGGAGGAGCAATTAGGAACTGGGAGGTCCATCTGCAGCAGAATCTACTATGCAGGAGGCTGACACAGAGGACAGTGAGGGAGACAGTGAGGAAGACCACCTACATATGGGGTGAGGACCAAACACCATGGTACTCCTGGTAATCATCTGAGGAGCTCACTAAAAAAGTTATGTGCACCCCTGCATATAAAGTCTGTGCCAACATACCACTGTATAAACATTGCAAAATAATTATAGGTCGAGAAAAAAACCTCCATACCATACCTAGGGTGGCTAACCCCCAGGACTTTAACGGCACAAAAATGACCACACTCAGCTAGTTAGGCGGTGAGACCATGTAATCAAGACGCGCACGCCACCTGCCTCTGGACGGGCACCGTGCACACCACAATGCACATCCGCCCCCCCCCCCCCCCCCCCCCCCCAATCTTCACTCCTTGTTACGTGGTTTGTTAGGTCCCCTACCTTCGCCAGTTAGACTCCCTGCCATACTACGCCAACTGCACCTCCCCGAAATCCGCTCCCCAGTTACACCAGAGCAGCCAGATGCCTCGGTGCATGGGAGGGGGAACAGTTTCACACACACAAACACCGCAGGAGAGCCGGATGCCAATAGCCTGAAGGTGCAGTTCTCCACGCAGCATATGTCGCCCCGATGTCCCACATCACCTCCTCAAGCAACAAACATGACTTGGTGAACCCTGTATGCATGGGCCCGCGAAGGACCTGGACCAAATCCCCCCAGCTAGGTGAATGAAAAAACAAAAATATTGCATAACTTTTATCAATTTAATAAAATGTTTTGTACAGCACCAATATGGAGTGTGTGTTGGTCAATGATTTACTTTTCGTTTTCATATTGTCCCCTTATTTCAGTTCAAGGTGGCTGGCACACCTTGCCGTTCCAAGGCTGAATCATGTGACCTTCCAGAATACTGCAATGGATCTTATGCCTTATGCCCAGTGGATGTATATATAATGAATGGGTACCCTTGTAATAATGGACAATCTTACTGCTATAGTGGTTCTTGCCAGATTTATGATACACAATGTCAGGCTTTGCTTGGACCGGGTAAGTTCATGTATCTTTGTTTTGTTGAAAGGTCAACCAATTACGGCCAACAATGACAACAATAATATAGACTTATGCTCGGCATACACACACCGAGCAGGTCAGACCGACCTGCTCCGATGTATGCCAAGATGCTAACGTGATGACGTCATCACGTTAGCATCCCATTGCATTATGGGGCCCCTTCTATCGGCCGGGCACCCTTTGTGTGCCGGCCACGAGCTGCATGAAGACACCGTCTTTATTGCAGCTTATGGCATCGGCTTGCATCGGCCAGAGAAGATTGGACATGTCCGTTCTCTGGCCGGCCGAGCTGTAGGGCGACAGGGATCTGTCGCCCCATGTGGGCACATGCCGATTAGCGGCCGATTTTTAACCTGACCGACGGCGTGAGCGCGCACGCCCGTCGGTCAGATTAAAAATCGGTCACTTATCGGCATGTGTATGCCTAGCATAAATTGACTAAACTTAGGAGAGAAAGACACATTTAAACTCGCAAGTTCTCTTAGGAAACCTGTATTTTTTATAATGTATTTGTTTCCAAAATAACAAACACTTGTTGTTAAAGGTCATTTTCATGGAGAAATCAAGAGTGTTGTCTAATTTCATATAGCTAATAATTTTGGATAGCTGAATGGATGGATGCTGTGTCTATTTTAAGATCACATTTCCTGATTTGCCCAAACTACCAATGCGGTAGGTGGTGACAAATTTAAACAGGTTTTGACAGATTGAGTGTTGCCAATATACAATAAATGGCAATTGGCATCATAGTAGTAAAAGATCAGAACCTGATCATAGTTAGCTATTGCATAAACCGGAACTTGTGTGCTCAGCTTATGCAGAGTAGATGTGGTGTGAACAAAAACAATTGGACAGAACAGTGGCATACCTATATAACACATTGATCATACAATATCTGGAAATATTAAAGACAAATATGCAAGCAACCAGTTTGAAGAATCTATCAAAGGCTATGTTCCCACATAGGCGATCAGCCGTGGGGAGGATGCGATTGGGCGCGATTGACCAGGCGATCTTTACACGTGATTTTTTTTAAAAAAAACAATGGCACCCATTAAAAAAGAAATCGTATCCATAGAGAATGAATGGACCACGTGATCAAAAATTTAGTCCATTCATGTCTATGGGTGTGATCGGGGCAGAAAAATCGTGACCACCCACTGCCCGCAATCAGAACACAGGGAGCCACGATTCTGATCGCAGGTCCAACCGTGTCCACACCCAATCACGGCCATTAGTTGAAGTGGGGACAAGCCCATTCAACTAAATAGATCAACAGTGATCGCCGTGCGCGATGACTATCACGAGCACCCTGCGATTAGGCGCCTATTTTGGAACATAGCCTAATTTGTATTTAGTCAAGAAAGGTCTCACAGTATAAAATGGTGAATCTTAAAGAGATTGTACAATTGTATTGTAATGTCTGGTCTACTTAACCCATTTTATTCATAACACATATGATAGATAGATTTTTTATTTGATCATGCAATTGAAATATTGACTGTCTATCCACTATATCATAACACCACACACTCAAATCAATGCAAACACAATTCCTTGATTGTGTATATTTTTTTTAAGTCTGAGTTATTGAATACTTTTACTATGTAACTGGAATGATGGAATTTCTTCATAATATTATACCGCCTTCTCTGTAGGTACAAAAAAAGCAGATGATGCATGCTTTAAGACTATAAATGTACAAGGCTCACAATATGGGAATTGTGGCATTGTGTCTGGAAGTTACCAACGATGTTCTATTGAGTAAGTTACAGAAGTCTACATTACATCATACCAGTTAATTCTGTTTTTTGTCTTTCTATTGTCTTGTGACTACTTGCTTTACTGTATTTACTAATTGAGAATCTGTCTAATACTCTAATATAACTATAATTGTTTTCCTCTGAATTTATTTTTGAAGTAAACCTAGAGTGCCAAGTTTTTTTGCTGACCCATTAAAATCATTGGCAAAGTGTCCCTGTGTCCGAATATGTTAAAAAAAAAAGCACAAGCAGTACCCATTCTTTGAACACACTAACCAACTTATGGATAGAGACATTTTACAATTAGATAGCATGAGTTGTGTATTTACATTAACATCCTGCATTGCAATAAATACATTTTGTAACAAAGACTCATATCTCCTACATATGTAAATAGCTGCTCATGGGTAAGTTGTTAGTGCCAGATTGTAAAATGTATCTCTTCAAAAGTTGGTCAGTGTGTTCAGAGAATGGTTACTGCTAGTGTATAAACACATGCTAAAGTTTCAGCCTTGCAGCCAAGACCTCCCTCCTGGCACTGGCCTTTTGGCTGGAGGAATATAGAGTGAATACTGCATGGTCCAGTCCTGCCTACTTTTCTGGAACATTCTGTATATTCACTTGATATCAGCTTTGTTTTTCCCCCTAATTTTCTCTCCAAAACTGTGGGTGCATCTTATAGTCTGAAAAATACAGTAAATATGGCATATTCTTCTCCAGACCTTGGGCTTAAACAACTTTTGATATAAGTTGGCTTTTAAGATATTGTCCCACTTGTTTCTGTGGAAAGCTGTACTTATGGAGGCCCTAGTAGTCCCGCTGAGCATAGCTCTCTCTATAGAAATGAGTGAAGGGCTGCAGCATGCATGTGAAGGATGACATGGACTCTTATGATTGGCTTAGTATAAGGGTGCACAGCAGAGACATGTGGAAACGGGAATAAGCCAGGTGCTCAGATAATCAATGATAAAACTCTTTCTGTTATCACAGAGTACACAGATCCAAATATATTTAAAGTAGGAGGTCACATATTCTCTTTTACCACAAAGCACTGGATCTTCTTGTCTGTTATTGTTCTTCTATTCTGCATTATCCAGTTTTGACATGCAAAGGGCCATCTAAAGTTTTCCTTCTGCCCACAGGAACAGTCTGTGTGGAAAACTGCAGTGTACAGGAGCTTACAATGACAACCTGACAAGCAGCATCATCATCAACAATATAAATGGCCTAAAATGTATAGGGGCAGACTTCAATTTGGGTCCTGATGTGCCAGACCCAGGACTTGTCCATCAAGGGACAGCATGTGCAGAGGGGAAGGTAATGTAACCTTTGGTAGGCTGATTTTGTACTGTTACCATGAAAGGTAAAAGAGTACTTCCTAACATTTGCCTTGTTTTTAGTTTAAAAGTAAAGAATGCAATGTTTAAGCTGCTATATTCTTACATTGTAATTATATTTCAAATTTATTTTTTTGTGATTAGGCATGCGTCAATTATAAATGTGTGAATGCTACTGAGCTGGGATTCAGCTGTGACATCAAAGGGAAATGCAATGACCATGGGGTAAGTCTAAATGTGTAGCATCTGTTGGGGGTTATGCTTCTGTTTTTTATGATATTTTGCTACAGAGCTTTTGTAAGTAGTAGTAAGTGAATTCACTTTGCTGTACAATGAATTAACACACACGCCTTATTTAATATATATATACAGTATACAAGTTACGAAAGATACTAGAGCAAATGTTTTGACTCAGGGGCCACAATGGGCTTTTAAATTTGACAGAGGTGCCTAACCAAGAGCAGATGGATGGAGCCAAGAATTCCTGAGGGCTCATTCACATAGTCGGTAGGAAATAAAAAAATTTCTTTGACTGATCGACAGAAAATTTGACAACTATCACCCAATTGCAACTATGTAAATTGAGCCTTTCTAAAGACAGTGAAATGCCAAAAAAAGTTAAGAATTGTTTAAGGAATAAATAACAAAATTTTAAATATATGAAAAATAAAAATAACGGGGAAAAAATGACTATAAAAAACATTAAAAAAAACTCTCAGGACACCTCTAGGCATGATTGTTACTCATTAAAGGGAACGGGCAGAGTTTCTTGTCACTAAAGCGACAAAGGGTCAGAATAAAAGACTAAACAGGTCGTGTGTTGATGTAGTTTTTCCATGTCTGTACTGGAAGGTGCACAACTTTGAAACATTACCTTTTGCTAACATTTAAGAACATGGTCTACCAGCAAAAGGGCTCTAGATATGATTCATGCCTTTATTTAGTGTGGACATGGGCCATTGGCTAAACACTTATGGTTTACCTTTAAAAAATTAAGGTCACTTAAGCAAGGAACACACGTATAGATATGGGCCAGATCGATGGCTTCTTTGAGCGCCATACGCGCTCACAGCCATCTATCTGGCCCATATGCGGCCATCCCTGTTTTTGAGCGGGACCAATCAATCCAGCTCGAAAACAGGAATATCAGACAGTGCTGTGTGTCCAGCTCCTCCAATATCGAAAAGCAGTGCAATTACGTCATCGCACTGCTGCAGGGAACCTCGAACGGCTCCTATATCGAGCTGTGTGTTCCCTGCTTTACTGTACCTGTGCATAGTGTGAGATGGATGATTTAGGGCCTATTTATATTTCTGCACATTGGTAAAATGTAGTTATGCATGCATTAGGGTGTTTTTAATTTTTAATGCCACTTTCAAAAAATTTCACAAAACAATGTACATTGGACATAATATAGTTATATATTACTGATATACTCTATCTGTATGGAATGCTTTTTTTTCCGTTCAATTTAAAAGACTGTTCAAAGAGGATGACAGCCAAATTCAGCCTCAATCTATATATTGCAATGGTTTTAAAGAGAGATTGAAGCAATGCTCTTAATAAAAAAGGAACTGATTTTTGGTCTGTTTTAAATATACTTTTAAAGAAATGTTACATTTGATGATTGTTTTGTATCAGAGTAGCCAGAATTCTGGGAAAATGTAAAGTGCTTCTACTCTAAACCCCTACTTCTTATGATTAAGCCTGTAATTAGGTGTGACAGGAAAGTACTAGCATCTGGTGTCATAAAGTTTTTTGTAATGACAGTATAAATGCCTGGTTGCAATATGCACATTTATCCTCTAGATCAGTGGTGGGCAACTGAGTTGATATGGAGGGCCACAAGTGCGGCCCTCAGCATTACTAAAGGGCCGCACATAACACAGATCCAGCCCCCCTCCCCCCACCAACAGATCATAGCTGTTGGTGGACCAGATCAAGTCAGACAATCAAAACCCAACAGCAGACCCCCCCCTGGCGGGTGCAGCAGTCATATGTAGGCCTGGTTTTTTCGGTCAACATTGACAATTTTACTGATGAAGGAGCACCAAAGTTGATTAGGAAAGCTGGGTCAGCGTGTGACCATTACACATGGTAATATATGGAATGCCCAAAATATATATCAACAAAGGTGATGTGCATAATGGATATTATCAAAGTAGTCTAGTGGAAGCATAGGCACTCAGGCGCTGTCTGGGTCACTCATTAGCTTTCATGTATTCCAATTAGCATGCTCAGATGGAGCCTGAGCGAGTCCCTTCGCTCTCCTCCGCTTACCACTCTAAGAAGCTCCCAGGTGAGGACACGTCGGTGGAGGATCGGTAAGCAGGTGAGTTCCTATGCATTTACAGGTTTTGGGGGCAGCAAGTGGAGGACCAAGGGGGGCTGCCAAACAACACCCAAAGGGCCGCAGGTTGGGCACCTGGGCTCTAGAAGCCTAAGAATTGGGCATCTGCAGCCAGTTACAGGAATCCATAGGTAGGCTTCAAGCAGTGCTACTTTGAAAGCATATTTGTATGATTCATTATGCCCATGTTTGCGAAGCACTTTTTCTAGGGTATTCCACAGGAACAACTAACGCTGGGCATACACGATGCAATTTTCTATTAGATTGTCTTAAAAAAAAGATCATTTTAAAATTAACGTTTTATAACAATTGTTTAAAAAAAAATGTGATTGTACCATCGGATACAAATTGTTCAAAATGCCAAGACCTGTCAGATACTTGTATGACTGAAATTTGCCGGCATGTCCAATCACTGCTTGATTAATTTTTGTTTGATTTGGATCACTTTTGGTCGATGTTAAAGCGATCGACTTAAAATTATCGCTTTTTAAGGCAATCGAACAGAATAATGTAACCATGCATGCCCACCTTTAATCAACTGCAGATTAACTGAATAGAATGAAACATAAAACTGTAGCCATAATGACACCAGCTATTCAATGACTGACATAGAGAAAGCCTATTTCTGTGCCTTTAACTTTCTCTCTGAAAAGTATTACGTATTCTGATTCTAGCTAACATTCTTTGTTTCACAATAGGTATGTAACAACAATGGTAATTGTCATTGCAATGATGGCTGGGCCCCCCCTTACTGTGACAAATCAGGCTACGGTGGAAGTATTGATAGTGGACCAACTCATATTGGTAAGACTGACCATAAACGTGCTATTGACAAGAGCTGTGAGTGGTCAGATATTGGATCTGGTGTTTGCAAAGTGAAAGAATTCAAATTGAAAGTTCTCATTTACTTACAAAAAGCAACATAATAGAGTTTTGACCAGTACCATTGCTAACTTTGTGAGCTGATTACAAAGCCTCTGAAAATGGTATCATCACCAAAATTGCTGGAGATGTATAGAAGGGTTGGGGGAACATTTCAAAAAAATAAGTTTTGCTCTAGTGCATGCAGTTTTTGCATAAATTAAGTCCAAAATAAAGTTGAAATTCCGATTTTCGAAATTTTGACTTGACTTTGAACTTAATTTGTGTAAAAACTATTTGTGTTAGAGCCATACTTTGTTTTTTGTAGTATACCCCAACCCTTCTCTACATCTCCACCAAGTTTGGCGATGATACCATGTTCAGGGGCTTTGCAATTAACTCGAAATCGTTGAAATTCCACCATCTCTAATTACCGGTAATTTTAGATACTTCTACTTCTACTACAACTTCTGCTTTATTTGGCAGTGTCAGAGTTACTGTTCCTAAAACTAACATGTTTAATTGGCATTGCCTAAAAACAACCAAATGAGGCCTATATTGATATTTCTATATCAGGAAAAAAAGTTTACCCATTAAATATGAGCAATAATATTATTGGAAATTTGCCATCTAGCTTGCCTTTGTAATTTGAAATCAAGGCAAAAGGATGCTATTAAATATCATTTGTGCTCTCCTTTAATATCTAAAATATTTATACCATTTCTGTGTCATATTTAATATTGTTCAGATGAACATTTTCTAGAAACATTGATCATCAGTGTAATAGTACCAACATTTGTTTAAACCAGCTAATGAAAATATTTTACTACATTATTGCTTGATGCCACAAATGCGATGCAGCTGGGGAAATGTAACATTAGCTGTCCACCAGTCGCTCTACAGGCATCTGCCAAATAGGGATTACATGGTGGCGTTTCTGATAGAGATGGTCAAATTTTTTGACTAGCTGACTTTGTGAGCTGATTGCAAAGCCTGTGAAAATAATATCATCACCAAAATTGCTAGAGATGTAGAGAAGGGTTGTATTGCAGGTTTTTCTCTAGCACATGTAGTTTTTGCATAAATTAAGGTCAAAGTTGAAAGTCCAACTTTTGAAATTTTTACTTGATTTTGAACTTCATTTATGCAAAAACTATTTGTAGTATACCCCCAACCCTTCTCTTCAGCTCCAGCAAGTTTGGTGATGATATCATGTTCAGAGGATTTGTAATTAACTCGAAATCGTCAAATTTTTGCAAAAACAAATTTGACCATTTCTAGTTTATGAATGCCTGCACAAAGACAAAGGTTGCTTTCAGGGCTGCTACCAACTGTCAGCAGCCTGAAAACTTGTTTTAAAAATAGAATATTAACTAACTAATCTAATAAAATACCCACAAGCAATGATACCCCCTTGCCCTTCAACCTCCATCTTATAGTCCCGTCCTCTAGAGATAGCAATGACATGATTACTTGTATAAACCAGAGAATATCCAGGTAGTACTGCGCCCCATAGCAGTTGCACTGGCTCCCACTCTGTTGCTTTTGTTATGCCCTTATTTTTTTGCTTGTTACAAATGAATTTGCATTTCTAACATATATAATGCCTGACCAATGAGCAATATGAAAGATACTATTTCTTGGTGCCCGCCTATAATTAGGACATATTTTGTATCCATGACTAGTGATCCATAGCAATCTTATATGTTGCAACAATACTTATTTGACCTGTAGCAAGACTGTTATAAAAAATATTCTTAATAATTTGGGAAAATGGTGAATTTTAGCTGGAAAATCCTGTTTTGTTTTTTTATCATTTAAATTTTAGGAAAATCCTGTTATAGATAACAGCTTATTTCCATTCTGTCTTCCTAGATACTTCACTTCGAGATGGACTTCTGATATTCTTTCTCCTGGTTGTACCCATCCTCATCCTACTCGTCGTCATGTGGATAAAGCGTGATGCAATTAAAAGAAGGTTTTGCCGAAAAAAAAGAAGGCGCAGGTAGTTCTTGAACCTAATACCACTTGAATATTAGGGATAGGATGGTGCCTGGTAGATACAGTAGCTAAAGTTACACATAGATCTCATTCTTAGAACAGTTATCTACCCCTTCTACATTCTACTGGTCTTTGACACTTTGCAGAAGAGAACCAATCAGGTAAGATCAGTTGTTGCCAGCTGTAGGAACTGTAGGTTTTGTACATTAGGTAAATATGGCCCCAGTACTTTGTACATACAGTACTATGCATGGTTCCTTCTGATACAAGATTTAGGTCAGTACTAAAGGAGAGAAAAGCAGAACGGAGGTAATCAGATGTGCAACAATAAAAGTAAAAAGACAGGCTGCTCTGTTTTGACTAAAGCTAGGCATACATGGTTTGATTTTAGTGTTCGATTGACCTGAAAAGATCAAAGTTTACATTGATTGGCCTTAAATTGTATGCTGCACACATGGTTCGATATGTGAAAATAGTTTGGATTACATACACATATGTGGTCACAGAGGGGGGTGCCCCAGGAAGTAGCAGGCATGACGTAATCGCGCAAGCGCGTGCGCGGGCACGCGCGGGACCGTGCCAGCACGTGAAGAAGGCAGGGTCCATGATTGTGCACAACGTGGCTGGGATCTGCATGGCGGAGAAATGGCAATAAGGCATGGGGAGACGCCGATTCAAAGAGGTTTCCTCACCTGCATCCACTCCTGGAAACCAGCGGAGACCTCGCTATTCAAGTGGAGGACGAACAGGGGGACGAGGAGAGAGGACCTCTAGCATGAGAGGAATCACCCACTATCTGGCGTCCGGTACCGCAATCTCTCGATCAGCAGCAATGGATATATCAGGTGAACCAGGGGGGGAGATGTCACAGACTTTGGACACTGCAGAGAAGCAACAAAGCACTGACAGAGGATGTAGGGGGGAAGCTCTAGACCTACAGGACACACAAGGAGGGCCAGGTCAGAAGAGACAAGAAGGAATCAGGGACATAGACCACCCTATAACAGTAGAGAGATTCCCTAGCCCTGAACAGAGCTCAGAAAGTGAATACCCCCAGCCATTACAACCACAGACCCAAACACTCTCATCACCCCTGGCAGGACTAACCACCATGAATCACCAAGCTGAGTTAGAGAGAGCTACCCTTATAAGAGGAATTAATAATGATCTGTCACTAGTGGATGGTGGAAACACAAACCAACTTGATAACACTATTACCTCATGTGAATCCACAGCCACTTCGGTAGCAGGAATGAATGCCATATGGCAGCAATATTCACACACAATGCCATCAAAGCAAGATTTTCAAACATTAATAAAAGAAGTAAAAGACGTATGTTGATTAGGGATAAATGCTATCAGACAAGACATCCACCAATTGTACTCTAGAGTGGATAAAATAGAAGCTAATCATGAGCTGGTGTTTGAGGAGATCCGCTCACTACAGGAAGAAGCTATACAGCAGGCCTATATGCTGAGAGACTTACAGCGTCAAAATGACGATATTGAGAACAGAGGGAGGAGAAATAACAGGTGCGAGGGCTTCCAGAGTCTATACAGGAAGATAAGTTAATAGATACCATCAAGACTATCTTCAATAAAATATTGCAGTGGGTGGGATCAGGTGTTATGGACCTGGATAAGGCTTGAGCGGCACCCTCCCTCTTGATCTAATGTTAATGCTAATGTTTATTTAAAAAAATTAGAAATGTATAGAAGTCAATTTTTGATAAAGCATGGACTCAAACCCTGAGAACATAGCGGTTAAAGGGAGATCGTACGTCAAGCCTGATGCTGAAAGACGATTCCCCCACAATGGACGCCATGTTGCCAGATTGGGGAGAACCCAGGCGAATGTCGGTCCATTCTGGGAGGTTTAAATCTAGCCATACACGTGTCGGATTCCATGGCCAATTGATCACTCATCCAATTGATTCCGGCGGTGATTGATCGGGGGCTCAGAATTGGATCCGACAGAGAACCAACATGTTGGTTCTCTGTCGGATCCAATTCTGAGCCCCCGATCAATTGTACGCGATCACTCGGACAAGGTGGTATGCAGCGATCGGATCCTCTTAATTAGCTGATTGATTGCAGCTCCCATTCCCGCTGAGATCGCCGGAATCAATTGGGTGAGTGATCAATTGGCCATGGAATCCGACACGTGTATGGCTAGCTTAAACGCTGTTTAGACAGCGTAAGGATAATTTATGTAAAGCAGGTAGAAGAGACAAAAAATAAGTATTATTTGAATGTGTGTTATGTGTGTAAGGATGTTTTTAGAGGAACAGCTCGACACGGCAGCCCAGGACAAATGATTCTGTCAACAGGTAAAAAAAATGAGTATACCCTATTGTCTAAAGAAAATGTGAATAATGGTTAAGTACAATGGAATATAAGTTAATATCTTTGAATGTCAAGGGCCTGAACTTCCAGGGGAAAAGGCGCCTAGCATTTCAGGAGCTAAGGGAATTAAAAGGAGATATAGTTTTTCTTCAGGAAACGCACTTTAACAAAAAAAGGGTCGTTTAAATGTATTAATACACTTTACCCCAAAACTCAGCGAACTCAGAGAATAAAAAAGCGGGAGTAGCAATCCTGATAGGGAAGAATGTCCATATCGATATAGCAGAGGTGGAAAGCGATAGGGAGGGTAGATATCTAATTATTAAGGGGAAAGTAGAAAACCAAGGGATGACGTTGGTGAACGTGTATACACCGAACAAGACTCAAATGACGTTCTTGAACACAATAATGGAAAAATTTAAAAATGCACCATATGAAAATATAGTAATAGGGGGAGATTTTAACACAATTATGACACCGGAGCTAGGTAGAATGAAGATTTCTTCATCAGGGGCACCAAAAGAAACACTAAGGATGTCACAAAAGTTTAGACAACTCATGAAACTAAACTTGATGCACGATCTTTGGAGAGTACAGCACCCCACTGAGAGAAGATACACATATTATTCAGACCCCCACAGGGTACATACCAGGATCGATTACTGGTTGGGGAATGGGGAAATACTACGAAATTTAAAGAAAACTGATATAGGAGCAATCACGTGGCCAGATCACGCTCCCATTCACCTCACACTACAGCTAGGGAAAAAAACACGGACACGTGCACATTGGAGATTAGATGAAGCATTACTGAGGGATAAATTAAAAGAAAGATAGAAGAATCCCTATCGGCATACTTCCTCATAAATCGGGGTACGGTATCAACAGAAGGAATACTCTGGGAAGCCCACAAAACAGTAATTAGAGGGGAGTGTATATCGCTAAAAACAGCTAAAAAGAGAAATCAAGCGCAGCTCAAGGAGGACCTATATAAAGACCTTAGGGAATTAGAGAGGAATATGGCTGAAGAACCCATGTTAACAAAACTACGTAAAATCACTGGGATTAGAGGCAGATTAAAACAAATGGCGATAGAACAGACGGAACATTCCTTAAGATATGTGAAGCAAACATTTTATGAAAAAGGCAATAAAGCTGATAAACTCCTAGCAAGGAAATTAAAACTCAAAAAAGCCGAAGGATTCCTACCAAAGATTAAAGACCAGAAGGGTAACTTAATATACGAACCAGAAGGGGTTTTAAGAACCTTTGGGGAATTTTATAGTGCACTATACTCCCAAGTGGCTCGACAGCAACAGAAAGTCGTGGACCTGGGAAACCGTATAGAGGAATTTTTGAGAGAGGCTAATCTCCCAAAAATAGAAGCAGCCCAAAACACGGAACTAAATAAAGAAATAACGATAGAAGAAGTTAAATTAACAACAGCATCGCTCCCTGGAAGTAAAGCCCCGGGTCCGGATGGATTTTCATATGGGTATTATAAAGAATTCCGGGACATTCTGGCCCCCCAACTTACAAATATGTATAATAGCTTTCTCCAAGGCGAAGGGATACCGCAACAGATGACGCATTCATTTATTTTGGTGTTTCCAAAACCCAAGATCCGGCGGAGTGCGCCAATTACAGGCCAATAGTCTTGCTTACTTCAGATATTAAGATTTACTCCAAGATACTGGCTAACAGGATCTTGAAGTACATCCCGGGATTGATAGATCCGGACCAAACAGGCTTTATTCCAGGGAGACACACCGGGGACAACACCCGGAGGGTTATAGATTTATTAGATATAGCAAACAAAGAAGAGATAGGAATGGTAGTTTTGAGCCTTGATGCGGAAAAAGCATTCGACCGCCTTAGCTGGCCGTTTTTGCTTTCCACATTAAAAGCATTTGGTATAGAAGGACACTTCCTAACAGCCATAAAGGGACTATATACAACCCCATCAGCCTCAATAAAGTTGGCAAACGGACAATCAAAAAGATTTCCAATCCTGAATGGCACGCGACAAGGCTGCCCGCTCTCGCCGATATTGTTCGCCATGGTCATCGAACCATTAGCGGCACAAATCCGCAACAACGTGAATATTAAAGGTGTTAGGGTGGGAAATTTTTTTTATAAGATCTCACTTTATGCGGACGACGTCCTATTGATGCTTACGCAGCCAATTACCACCCTCCCTAACTTGGAAAAAATACTACAGGAGTATGGACTAGTGTCGGGATATAAAAATAACAGGGGGAAAACTGAGGCCATGGCGACCAATATCGGACGAGAGGACTTGGACCATTTAAAAGATATGTATGGGTGGCGATGGAATGATGTAGGAATTAAATACCTGGGAATAATGATAACAACCAATTATGAAACATTATATGAGAACAACTACCCGATAATGTTTAGAGAAATAGATGAACTCCTGAGACAATGGAAGGGCCTAACGATCTCTCTGAGTGGTAAAATAGAGACAGTTAAAATGATGGTCGTCCCTAAATGAACCTACCTCTTTAACACATTACCGGTACAAGTACCAAACAACAAAATCCACAAACTGCAACAAAAATTTATGGACTTTATTTGGGGATACAAGACACATAGAATCTCCACAAAAGTGATGTGTAGGGCAAAGGAGATGGGGGGAATGGGAACCCCAGACATAAAAAGATATTATTTAGCATCCCAGATAGGCTCCATCAATGGCTGGTTAAACCAGACCACAAAACAAAAATGGGTCCAAATCGAAAAAGACCGTATGGAAACTAGTGATATGAGACCATGGATATGGGGTAGGGGAGTAAACATGCAAAGTATTAAAATGACAGGACCAACTAAACATATAATGAAATTATGGGAGTTAATAGGAGAAAAATACAGTTTAAAGAACAAAATATCAAGGTTAGAATCAGTGATAGATAATCCCCTGATCCCTGTCGGATGGACCAAGAGGAGAAGAAGGATTTGGGAGGAGGCAGGGATGGATAAGCTGGGAACAATGCTGGACTACCAGGGAAGGATGGAATCATTTGAGGGACTGCAGACCCAGAGAAATCTCCCAGAATCGGAAAGATTCACATACATGCAAATAAGACAACATTACTTAGCTAGACAAGGAAAAAGCATGTGTCCGGAATTGACCCCATTTGAAAAAGCCATGAGCTCAGGTCAATTGAATAGGTCATATATATCCACGGTGTATAAATTGCTAGTGATAGGTAAAGAAGAAAAGCCTTCATATGTAGGGAAATGGGAAAAGATAGTGGATATAGATGAAGGGGAGTGGAAGGAAATCTGGAGAAATGCTGGGAAAGCATCAATTTGGGTAATACATAGGGAAAATCTATACAAGCTGCTTCTCCATTGGTATTATACCCCAGATAAGCTCCAGAGGATATACCCACAGTCATCAGGCCTTTGTTGGCGCTGTAAAAGGAACATAGGAACAGTGGAACATATCTTCTGGAACTGCCCAAAGCTGATTGATCTTTGGAGAGGGGTAAACAAAATGATGGAGTCTCTGGCGGACATTAAAACACACATCTTGGGGTTTAAGAATACAAATCTTAATAATAGACAAAATAAAATATTTCAACATATACTTACAGCAACAAAATGCTTGATAGCAAAACACTGGAAATCAAGCCACTCCCCCACTATGAGTGAGTTACTAGCAAGGATCAATGAAGTAAGAACCATGGAGTATCTAACGGCATGTTTGCAGGAAAGAATAAGGGCAATTTGAGGACATTTGGGAGCAATGGGATGTGTATGTAAAAAAGGAAAGGAAAGAAAAAGATATAAGGAAAGAGGGCAATGGGGAATAAGACCTGATTAAGACAGGAGGAAAAAGGTAAATCTGGACAGGGCTGTCATGTCGGGAGGGGTTTAGAAGAACATTGAAATAGAAAATGAAATGATAATTATGAAAGGATGAATGTTAAAATAAGGCTACTAACAACATAAAATGTGACATACGCTTTGTAAATATATGCCCTTGTGAAGAAGGGCGGTGGAATTGTACATGTTATATGGATATGTGTTAAAATAACTAATAAAGAAATTGAATCAGATATGTGAAAATAGTTTGACACCAATCAAAACATTGATCAAAAAGTGATCAGACTTGTTGGAAAATTTTCGTCGATTGTACAACAATCAAACTAAAATCGTAGCATTGTGTTTGTTGGTCGGGTTGATTATATTTAATGAACACATTTATATATGACTCTTTCCTGTGTTTTTTGACCCGTCAATGTTATTTCTATCACAATCGAACCCCCGATGTGGTACTACTGGATTCGATTACGATCGGTGTTCGATGAAAAGATCAAGATCTAAATCGAATCGAAGATCGATCGTGCTAAAATCAAACTGTGTAGGCCTAGCTTAACAAGGCAGAGACATAGTAGGATTCCTACTCAAAATTCTTCGTCCATTAAGATAGCGCTCTTATTGCTCTTATGGTGTTTCATCTATTAATGTACATAGACACAAGAAAACTAAATTCTATATCAGTTTTGGGAAGGGGTTGTTAAAAGTTAAATAAAATACTGCTTGCCTGTTTGGTATCCTGACCATCGGCCTTTAATATCTTCTTGAGACCCAAAATAAATATTTTGCTCAGGTAATTGCCACAGATCTTGTCCCTGTTTGCTTATTTGTTTCAGGTGTGTGACTGAAACTGCTGAAGCTAAAAGATGAACTTTACATCCTGACAATTTATATTCTATACACCGTATATACTCATATACGTATATATCATATATAAGCAGACAAATGTGCTGAAAACCCCCAGCAGCTTACACTCGAGTCAGGGTCCCACTTGCCTGTCCAGGGGTTCGCTGGTCTCCCTGCAGGCACCAGCAGCCTCTGTGAATGGTCTAATGTGTATTCTGTATTCTATCTACAGCATTTCCTGGTGAAATGTAAACAAACATATACAGCAGTGTTGAGGACACATTGTTATTTTTTACTGGAGATGGTGGAATTTCAATGAGAAAGCTCCACTATCTAAGTTTGCATTTCCAACCCTGGCTTATATTGGAGTCAGTTTTCCCCGTTTTTGTAGATAAAATTAGGTACTTTAGCTTATGTTCGGGTCGACTTAAAGCCCCCACACATGTACCAAGTGGGGGCCGACAGATCAGCGATGGAGTGCAGCGTGATGACGTCATCATGCTGCTCTCCATCGCTGACAGCATAGGCGGGCACCCTTTGTGTGCAGGTCCCCATTGAAACTAATGGCATCAGCCAGAGATTTACAGACATGTCTGTTCTCTGGCCGACCGAGCTTTGGGACGACAGGGATCTGTCGCTCCATGTGGGCACTCCCGATCAGCGGCCGATTTTGCAGACGGCCGCGAGCGCGCACGTACATCGGTTTTCGGCTGACGCTCGTTGCGTGTGTGGCGGCCTTTGTAGTTGAGGATATATGGAAATTAATATAGAACTGGTATATGTTCGAAATTAAAAGTTTGTAATCTTAAGAAAACACATTTGTAATCAGTCTTGGTGACATCACAGCCTTTTCACTGTTTAACTCTTGGCATCATGAATCGTATGCTATGAGGGCTATTTATGCTGATAACAAATGACCAACATGAAGGCTTGGGCAACAGAGAGACGGAGCATCTATTATGCAAAAGAGGTCATTATCTTCATGTAGTTTCGGCTGATAATCAGAAGATCAATACATACCTTATATATTACTATACATTACAGGGAGTGCAGAATTATTAGGCAAATGAGTATTTTGACCACATCATCCTCT
>CM070037.1:54729635-54748653 GCA_036250615.1 Ptychadena robeensis | reverse complement strand
AGAGGGTGAGATGTCAGTCTTCTGGTAGTGAGGTGTCACTATGTGATCAGGTGGAATACCCCGTCTCCCCCAGTAGTACATGTCAGGCAGGGGAGGCTGTGCTCTCTCCGGGTATTGCTGGTGTTTGTCCTGATCACAGCTCAATGTTGGCAAAATGTCTTGCGATGTGTGTTTGTCCTTCCTGTACACAGATCACACCAGTCGGTGCACACAGCAGCCTGTCTCTTAAGGCCCCCATACACGTGTCGGATTCGCACCGGATTCCGGCACGATCGATTCCGGGCGCGTGCACGCCAAACGATCGTGCCGGAATCGCATGCAGCCCACCTGGTCCGATCGTTCGCGTCCGATTGATCAGGGGCTCAGAATCGGATCCGACGGAGAACCAACATGTTGGTCTTTCTCATGCGATTCTGTCCGGATCAGGGGGAGTTGCCAGTTGTGAGGTGGACAATCGGACACGGAATCGTCCCGGAATCCGTTGGACAAGGTGGTATGCTGCGATGGATACTCTTAATTGGCCGATTGATCACACCTGCGATTCCCGGCAGAATCGCCGGAATCGATCGGATGATGAATCGATTGGACATGGAATCCGACACGTGTATGGCTAGCTTTAGACTTTCTCTAATGTTTTTGTTTAGCTCCAGCTGAAATCAGGGGGAGGGGGGGCCACACGGATAGTATTATGAAAACAAATTTCTGCGGGCACGCCGCTACTCCCATGTTATCTTGATACTATTACACTCAGACAATCACCCAAGTCTTGCGAGACTGGGCAGGCAAGAGTTCCTACAGGCAAGGGGAACATGGGAGAGATGTCCCAAACTCCATTGCGGCTCACTCGGTGCATTGTAAGGCAGTGGGAGGTGCTCACTCGTAAAAAGTGCCCCTCCTGCTGTCAGAAAAGGTTTTTTATTTTCAATTGCAGATCTCATCAGTATCGGCTGAGCTGTAGCCAATACTGCTGAGTGACCTACCAGGTGGTAGGTCCCCTTTTAAAAAGTTATTTGACCCGGAGCTCCAGTAAAGGGGCAGATTGGGGGTTAGCAAATATTATGAGATAGATGCATCGTGCTTGTGTGTCTATGATCAGGAATATTATTTATAATGGTATAATTAATAAGATTAATTATAATCATAGTTACTGTGGATATGATTTAGTAGAATTAAGCCATTTATGAGCTGTAGCCGTAATGCATCTGATCTGATTTTTTTTCTTCAATGAACAGAACAACACCTTCTCAGATGTATTTACCATATCACACAATTTGCCACAAAGGTATGTATTAAATGCACATGCTGATGGAGAGTGTTCTTGAAAAGTCCTTATTTATATACCCTGAATTTATACATTTAAAACTATTCTTTAAACAATAGAAAAATGATTTTGGTCTATGAAACATATAATTGAAAGTGTATGGTAGTGTTAATGCTTTAAGCACTGTAGAATACAGAATTCCTCCACCCATGTTATCAAGATGAGGAAAGGGGAAGTTTTCTGTAGACCCATTCTTGGGTTAGCAACCCTCTACCACCCTGATATATTACTAGGGAAGCATTGTCACCCTATGACAGCAAATCTGTTATTAAAAGGCTAAACAAGTAAAAAAACAATAGATGCACTTTATTGGTTGGTGGTGGTGTTTTCATTTCTTGCTTTAAATCAACAATGAACTGAGACTTAAGCCCCCCATACACCTTTAGATTCCTCCATACAATTTTCATGAGACCTACCAACAACTATGTAGTATAGTGACCTCCCTGATAGAATACATAGTGATTGGAAGATGTAGAAAGGTCCTCCTATTACATGGTTTTGGTAGAAGAAAAGTTGGTTGTACATAAATTGCATGGTAATTGTATGTGGTGTATGGGGGGCTTAAGGGCTTGTTTCCACATACGTTGGGACCCTTATACGCTTAGCGGGGACCCCAACGTAGCAGATACACCTACCTGCTTGGCGGAGGATCTGTCTTCAAGGTGACGAGCCGCTCCGCAAGGCTCAACGTAGTCGAATACGTTGAGTCTCTGCAGGCAATGTCTATCTGCTACGTCGGGAGCAGAGGGTCCCAACGTATGTGGAAACTTACCCTAAGAATTCACAGAGCCGCTTCTTGCAGTGGACACAAGGCAGCTGAAAATCTACAGCAGGCTCTTCTTATTTTTTGGGGGCAAACACTTCCAATTCGGTTTGCTCCGGCCCTGCAGGCCAATGTATGTAGGATATGCATTTAGGGCCAGGTAGGATAAAGGCAGGCAGTTAGAAGGCATTCAGTCTCCCTAAAAGAACCATCCATCCATGAGGGCGTGCTATGGCTTTAAATGTTTGTGTTATATATTGTTATTTTTTTTGTAGACCACCATTGCCTGTCTCAAAACCAACACCAGCCCGTCCCCCTCCACCCAGACCAACAGCTCCTGAACTCCAAACTGCTCCTCCACAATATTACTGGAATCCACCCATCTGAAAATTACCACTTAACCATATGCTTGTGTACTTTGTTTGCATGGGGAAAGAAGATGGATCTGTTAACATTTTCCAGGCACTGGTGCTAGTGATGCTGCTGTCCCAACACAACAATGAAGGAATCGTAAACATTTTCTTGGATCCAGGATGAAGGAATCTTCTGTATCATGCACTTTTTTAAAGATTTTTTTAATCTATTCATGTGAAATGCCCCAGGGGGAGGTCATTGTTTTGCACCTGTATCTATCTATACATGTTCCTAAACTATTCACTGTATTATATTGCTCCTGGAATGAAATATTAACCTTAAGGCTCTGAATATTAAAAGAAAAAGACCAGGAATGATTAGGAGCAGAAATGGACCCTAGGTAAGTTAGAAAGCTTTGAAGCCATCAGCCCTCCACAAGACCCGTATACTGGTAATGTTTTTCTTTTCCCTCTTCAATTAAATTGTATTATAGCAGACATCACATTACTCTTGCAGCGCGTTGTTTGTAACACTATATGATGCAGGTCGTCATTTGAAACTTTGTGAACTGTATGTACATTTACTATAAACATTTTGTTAGCCACAATATAATCAATAGTCAGGCCGCAATATTATAATGATAATTTTAAATAATCTCTCAGTCTAGAAAAGCCATGGGGAAACAACGGCCCGGGACCAGGCCTGGTCCATTTATCTTTTGCATCTGGCCCTTTGTCACCCAAATATTTTACTTCCTTGACATTATGAATATTTTCTTTTTGTTGAAAATTGTACCGTGTACAATGTTCCTGCCACAAGTCCCCGTCATCATCAATGATGCCCAGAGGCACAAGGAATTGGGACACCTCTGCTGGTTGGCCATTCTAGGCTTCAGTTCCGGCCCTTCTGTAAAATTTAAAAACATATTGTGGCCCCTGAGCCAAAAAGTTTGCCCACCCCTGGTCTAGAATGAATACTTCTAGGCAGATGCTGACCTTCTATGATTGAAAGAGTGGAAATCCAATCAAAGAATTAGGCGGATCTGGGACAGTTGGACTGCAAAGGAAAGGAAAATAAGATTTTTTTGGTGATAATGTTTCTCCAACAAATACATTATGTGTAAATTGCGATAATGCAAGATCATAATCAATTCTAGTATTCAAGCATTTGCAAATTGGAGGTGCTGGACATACCGCAAAATGGTGTTTCCGATCAAATAAATACTTCCTGATAATTTTTTCCAATATGTGTAATGATCATTTTGTATGTGGATGTTTCTGTTCATATTTGTAAATTGTAATAAATATATTTCAATTAAAATGTACATTCCCACATTGTAAATT
Organism: Ptychadena robeensis; assembly: GCA_036250615.1. Taxonomy (NCBI): domain Eukaryota; kingdom Metazoa; phylum Chordata; class Amphibia; order Anura; family Ptychadenidae; genus Ptychadena; species Ptychadena robeensis. Next base: position 54,744,872 of record CM070037.1, on the reverse strand, counting down.
GTTAACGAAGGTGAAAAGTGCAATACACAATTTCAATGGCATTTTTCAAGTGAGGCCTAGTCTGAACTGCCTGAAAATTACAACGTTTGACGAGTAGGCAACTCATCCAATGAAACTTAATGGACTTTGAATGTTGTTGGCATGTGTAGACACACATTAACACATCCTTAAAAGAGCACCTATTACTTTTCAGACATGGTTTTACCAAAACTATATTAAACGTGTTTTTCGGTCCTGACATCCAATGGAGACACGGCTTATCTGAATGCATTCGCTTATCTCAATAAGGCTGTTTTTAAGCCATGTTCACAAGGTGGGTATGAGGTGGGTGATGACAGGAGGGTTGTTATTGAAGAATCTGTCCCTTTGCCTTACATGAGCAAGATGAAGGTCCATTAAGCCCCCCATAGACAGGCAGACTTCTCCATACAACTTTCATGAGACCTACCAACAACTATGTAGTATAGTGACCTCCCTGATAGAATACATAGTGATTGGAAGGTGTAGAAAGTTCCTCCTATTACATGGTTTTGGTAGAAGAAAAGTCGGTTGTACAGAAGTTGCATGGAGGAGTCTGCCTGTCTATGGGGGGCTTTACAGCTACCTGTCGGTGTAAGAATTGTCTGCCCATAGGGAGACAACACTGTTGAACAAATTTTCCTACAAAATAAACAGCACTGTCACTGTTTTTATGCAGCAAAATAATAAAAGATCTACTGGTAGGATCACACCACATTAGAAAGAGAGATGCCCTGAAAAGAAAAAGCTGTGTTACGGTGATTGACAGACTGAATTATAAAAAAATCTTTAAAGTTTCCCAAAGTTTGTATATTAAATAGTGAATTTTTTTCCATTATACGTAGATCTAATTTAAGAGCCTTTAACTCCTCAGCTTATGGTCTGTAGAAGATTCCCAGAAAAGCTGGAGCAATATTACTATGCCAACTGAGTCCGCTACTTAATACTAGATTCGCACTAGCCCTGTTTGTGACTGAGCAATATTTCTGTGAAATGCCAGTGTTAATTATAGTAGGGTTTCTCAACGTGGTGATCTTGCAGATTGACATCCACCTGGCAGGTAACCCAGCTGTTTGCCAACTGTTTTGGCAGTGCAGTTTGACAGCACCCATAGTGTGAAAGTGCTCTAAGGAGCTAAAGGGTTACTCCTATGTTCAGTACTCAGAGGAGCAAAACAATCAGACCTGAAGTTTCTCAGCTGGGGTTAAGGGCATTAGGCTGGGTCTACACGTGGTTTGCCCACTATTGGGACGCTGTTTCTGTCAGTTTAAGGCGAAGTATTCTCCATGTCAACAAAACATTTACACTTTTCATTTTGCTTACTTTAAATAACATGACTCCGGCACACCTGCGATGTAGGTTATGACACAGAACGTAGTGTAGACCCAGCCTTACAAACGGTCTTCAGCTTTTAACTTAAATAAAAATGTTGTGATGTCCCTTTCCAGATCTTTCTGCCATTTTCACCAGCTGTTCTGTAGAAAAAGGTACATTTAGGCCCCATACACTGAATCCCGGGGCTGCTCTGGCAGTGCAACCTAATGCTGAGCTCATATCATTTGGAATCCCTCTTCTATTTACCAAACACTTAGTACACCCTGTCTGAGTGAAAAATAATCACTTTGATGTAATCCAACACGGACATGTTGGAATCCAACACAGTCCATATTTTGAGCATAAGAATGAACATACTCCCAATGTGATCAGGAATGTTTAAAATGTAAAGGTGAATCTGATGTGCAGAATAAAAAGTTGTAATATTTGTCTGCTTCTGTTTGGTATATATACACAACTTGATGATCTCTCATAGATCTTTATTGAAAGCAGTTCCGTTATCCTGTATGTTTCCATTACATAGGAAACAATCCCTCCCTGATCCTGCTCCCGCATACTGCATGCATCCCCTTCTTCCTTTGTCTTCCATTTCCTTTTTTTTAGAAAACCAAGCATTTCAGGCTAAGCAGATGAAGAAAAAAAGCAAAAGCCATGCTTGCATGTGTAATATATTGCAGATTTCCAGTCCTTAGTGGCTGCATTAGCGAGAATATTTTCAATAAGTACAAAAATAACCTGTCAATCTTACCAAGTTACCAGAAATGTTTTTGGCATGAGAACAGATATAAGAGAAGAACACAAGAATCTTTCTTGTGAACTACTCTTCCCATCAACCTTCATGTATTAGTAGATCTTTCCAGACCATTCTGTGTGACAACCATGGTTCTCTCCTTATCACAGTAGGGGCTCGTTTACAATCAACCGATAAATGCAGCTTTTGCGCGCTATAGCTGTCATGGGGGTGTTATCTAAGCTCCCCTTGAGCACTTGCACAAGTATGCAAGCGCTTGCAGGCAGGAGCGCCCGGATGCTTTCTGGGCTGCTGCCAGGAAAGCACATGTGTGAATACACCCTGAAACAGTAAGGGCTTGTTTCCATTATACGTCAGGACCCCCTCCGCTAAGCGAATTGCTTGGCAGGGATCTTGACGTAGCACATAGACATTGCCCGCGTGTAAACACAGCATCTGCATCGGCGGAGTGGCTTGCGCAGTGAAGACACAGCATCCACTGAGCTATGTAGTACATCGGGATCCCCCCAAAGCAATACCCTTAACGGAGGAGGTCCCAACGTATAATGGAAACATAGTGTTAGGACCCTGGCTGTTCCGGTCACCGCCTGTTGGTGGCATTGTGATTGCTCATCCATGGGTTATTTCCACAGTGACCAGCAGGTTGCTCCCTGCGAGCGTGGGCTGGGTGAAGCTCACACCTTCCTCGTTAGCTTAGGAGGGCTATTTAGGTGTGCTTCATCCAGACGATGCTTGCTGTTCATTGTTGCTGTTTGCATGTCTGTATTTCACTGGACTGTTAGGACCCTGGCTGTTCCAGTCACCGCCTGCTGGTGGCACTGTGATTGCCCATCCATGGGTTATTCCCACAGTGACCAGCAGGTGGCTCCCTGGGAGCATGGGCTGGATGAAGTGGGAATAACCCATGGATGGGCAATCACAGTGCCACCAGTAGGCAGTGACCGGAACAGCCAGGGTCCTAACACATAGCCTTACTCACATAATTTACTGTTGAAAAGAAAGGCAAAGATTCTAACATGACAACTAGTGCAGCCACTAAGTTGTGGTAAGATATCCTCACTCTGTCTTCAGGGTTTATGTGTGTTTGGTCTGTTACCTAACACTGATAAAATTCTTATACTAGTGCACTGCTCCAACCCCAACCAAAGGTATAAGGGAGCTATATGAACAGAGGAAGAAAGCAAATTGGTGGGGATCCGAGTGTTAAGGTATTTTATCTGGGCGAGGAGTTAGGCTGGGTCAACACTACACAGCAAATACAGGGAAAACCTGTGGCCGCCCCCGGCCTTCCCCTTTGGGAAATCATGTGATAGTCTATACCCGGGGTACTCAATAGGCGGACCCCGGTCCGGATCCGGACCCAAATAGGGTCACATGTGGACCGGCGGCTGCAGCTCATTCCTCCACTCCTTCCTAGTGAGAGCCGATGCTTTGAAGAGAAAGAGAGGAGCTAGAGTCGGTGTTGTAGCAGATACGTCCTTCCAGCCAATCAAAACGCAGGCAGGACACACCCTCTCACACTCTAAATAAATCTGTGTGAGACTAACTTTGAACATGCATAGCACGAAAACCATAGTATAATCATGAAACTTTCAGGGTCAGTAATGCTCCCCTACTACTACTTACACCCTGAGTTTCACCCCCTCTAGCTACAACACTTATACTTAAAATTTCAGCTAAAATACAGCTATCAAATATTGCTTCCCTATGAGCATAAAGCACTACTCTGCTGCATACATGCTTTCACTTATCCTATTTTGAACTCATAAATCTTTGAACCCCTGCATGGTAGAACCTTGACATTTTGAGACTACATCCATGCAAATTTTCGGGTCCCTGAGCACAATTCTTCCTACTAAAAAGCCCCCTATAATATATTGCTTGGATGGAGCTCATTTTTAATATCACTTTTTTCAGTTTCGTTCACTTGTGATTAACTCCGGAACATTATAGCTATAAGAGGTTGTTGGAGCATCTGGGTGTTGAAAGTCAGGAGTATGCATTAAAATCCTCTAGCTCATGTCCCTTAAATCCTCTGTGTTGATTGAGATTTTGTTGCAATGCTCAATGGTGATGAGATCTGGGGGTTCAAACATTACGGGGGGGTACATTTGACCCAAAAGCCAGAGCTGGTGACCTGTGGCATGGAGACAACCTAAATTCGTAGCTCAATCAGGAACAGGGAGGTTCATCTGCAGGCAGAATCTAACCCTTCATGAGGCTGCACAGATGACAGTGGAGGAGACCACCCTACATATGGGGTGGATACCAAACCATCGCCTGGTACTCATAGCGCACTAAAATTCATGTGCATAGGCAATTCTCCCTCTGGAGGCCCTCAGTCCGGGGGGAAAGGGCAGTGCTAGTTGTAGGGGTCCCCTGCCCTGGAAGGTTAATAAAAGCTTGAATTTATATCGATATTTCCTAAAGGAAACTTTGTGAGCAGAGAAAATGGCCATCCCAGGGCTCCTCAGGTCCTCCTACCCCTTTCACCCTCCACTGACCCCTCAATATATACTTGTGAGGTGTCCCTTGTCTAGTAATTAAATACATATGTTTGAGACTGTGTCCTGTATAGACTATAGGGAGAATATATATATAAATGTACTCGACTACGTCATGCTTCTGTCTGGCCGACCGTATCAGTGCCGTGAAAACTGCCGATCCGCCGGCAGCGCAAGGTAAAATTCCAAACTCCGGACCTCAGACTGAATTGAAATTTGGTAAGTGGACCTTTCAAATTTACATTTGAGGAGCCCTGGTCTATACTGTCACTTCATTAGCTGTATCAGGATAAGAAGTTGTGGCAAATGCCCAGCCAAGTGTTGTGGGTCCGTTGTGGTCACACGGCAGTCACATACCACACCCATTGATAAACAATGGGCACGTTACCTGATGTAAACAAAAGGCGCCAGATGTGTTTTCGGGCATAGTTGTTCATTAAAATTGGCAGCATAGTGAATACAGCTCCCTAAACTCGCCGAAACAGCAGGCAAACTGAGGACAGAAGCCATAGACAACTTCAAGCTGATGTGTCCATACCCCACCTGTGGTTTAAGTGTAGACCCAGCCTTAGGGAGGACAATGCAATGGGCTCAAATTTAAGATCATCCAATGGCATATTTGCTTAGATAACAACAATCGTAAACAGTAACTCGGCATTCTTTGTGGAGACTCTTCTCTGGTAAATTTATACAGAAAAGGAAGTGTAGGGGAATTTCCCAAATAGGACAAAAACAAACCTAAAAGGTTTTTCTAATTCAATTTTCTTAAATAAAAAAATAAGTTCTTTATACACAGTATAAAAAATAGAAAAACAAATGATGAACACACAATCCGGACTATTACAAGGAACACACTACACTTACTTTCATCTGTCTATATGCTCCATGCACTGGTGCTGCACTACTACAGAGAATTCTGCAGCTTGCACACATAAAAAGGGACGAGCACCTTCCAAGTTTGATATTACGCTACAAACTAGAACAGTTTGCTAGAATCTAGAAAGATTCGGGAGATATTGGAGGCTCGGTATACATGGTTTTCATTACTCTGTGTCTTTCCTTCTTGATTGCCAGGGAAAGCTCTTTTCCCCGGATGCAAAGGCCACAACGTCTGACAAAATATCAAACAAGAACAAACGATTTTCAGGTTCGTATAGCTTTGATACTGCCCATGGTTTTTTGCAATTGCTGTAGGACTGGCGATAATGCAGAACCCCCTCAATGTCCGTATAAGCAGAAAGTCTTTTATATACTGCATGCATTTGACTGATGTTGTGGTTGTGGTCCAAGATGGCAAGTTGACATTGTGCTACCATGTCATCAATAAAAGGGTGGTGCCTTTTAGAACGATATTTTTGCATCAGGCTACGGAAGACTTCAAGACCACTGGTGTGGCAAAAATGGGGCAACTGTTCCAGGTCTTCAAGGAGTTTTTTGTCTTGTACTATCTCTTTCAGCTTAATATGAGCTGCTGACCCGGGCTGTAGCCAGTCGTAGGTGTCCTCTTCTGGCCAAATTGTAGAATGGTGACACGAGTGGTATTGTGATGCAGAATACCACTGATGAATATTGGCAGCATGGCAACCAATTGAAATCCACTTTTCTTTTAAAAGCTGTGGGTCTTGCTGACATGTACTTGCAGACCACAGAAGGTGGTTCTTAGCTGGGACAACCCAAGCGGACAATTGGGCACAGTTTGCTTCTTTACTGGCAGCTTGGAGTTTGCTCTCCACTGATTTTGCCAAGTGCCATAAATCATGATTATGATGGATATTCCTGTAGTCACTTCTTAGGACCTTCCGAATGCCAGAATGTCTATCAGTCGCAATGACTTTTACTCTTATCTTTTTGTTCAGGAGACGACCTAGTGCTACGCGAAACGCATTAGTCTCCAGATCATCTGGTGAATCTCCTGGCTGGAGCTGCTGCACTTGGAAATCAATGATCTTCTGAGTGTTGATGTCCATGAAACTATAAAAACAAGACTTTGCGTTAATTCCTGGAGGGTCACACTGACTATCACCAGCCAATGCAACAGGTTTGTTACCCAGAGACTTTATCACACCGTTTCGATCACTTTTCCAGTGGTGTTCAATAGTTGGGAAGACATACTTCTGCTGAGTTTTATCGTGTGTGGATACGGATATATCTGGCATGCACAGAAGAGAGAAAAAATCCTTCATTTTTTGAAAATGGGAACCGCTACAAAAGATTGCCCCAGAAAGTAACAGATTTCCTACAGGCATGCGGCCAGCAAAAGGCTGACTTGCCCACATACGAAACTTGTGATCCTTTGAACATACTCCTGTGACCACAAGTGCAGAGCCCACCACGTATTTTTTTATTTTTCGAACTTTTCCAATACAAGTGCTGCTGGCTTTACATCTGCAGTTCCATAGAAGCTCGTCTAAACATGAGCCAAATACCAAATACTTTTTTTCACAAGCGTATGATATAGGTTCTGCGGAATCCTGAATTGGGACGAAAGATACATCGGGGTCATTAGGATCTTGAAAAAGCTCATCTTCCATAAATTCCTGTTGAACTTTTTGGTCCTCTCTAAAAGATGGTCTAGAACGATCATCGCGATAATGTTGTTTTATAACTTTACAAAGTTTAGGTTCAGAGGGAGAGTGGTTCAAAGAGGAAGTCCCTTCTGTCCGCCTGCTTATTGCTAATCCTTTGGGGGTAGCTTGGGGGGATTTAAGTGGAGTTAAAGGATGTGAACTTGGAATTGGTGTAAATTCATCTGATTGGGTCTGGTCATCAGAAGTCTGATGAGGGCTGACTTGATCTAATCGGTTTTCACTTGGCAGTTCTGGAAGAAACGTAGATTGTAAGACAAAATTGATGTATTTCTGTTCCTCATCTGCTCCTGCAGTTCCAGCATTTGCTTCCAGTCTGCTTAGAGATGGAAGGTTTGCCAGGTTACACTGCACCCCTATAGACATGTGTGGTCTTCGTCGCTCTACCTGCACAATTTTGCTTTTCTTTCCAGCAAATTTATCATATTGAGTGCTCTTGTGTGCTTGTGAGGGACAGTGCTTGGTTACCAAGCCAACTGAACGGCGAACTCTCGGGGTGTACTTTCTTTTTTGTCTCTGGGTTACAGGCTCAGGGTTTGCAGTGCTGCTTTCGACATACTCACTTAAAGATTCAACCATTTGCTCCATCTGGTACTCCTCCACAGGCATGAACTCTATATTCGGACTTTCACTGTCCGATGCAATGGTGATATCCTCTGGATCTGTCATGGAAGTGGAAAGAAAGCTTTGATCTGGATTCTGCGCAGAGTCCTGGGAGGAGGACACAGAGGGCATAACCTGCTGGGAGGATTCCTCTAAGGACCCAGGTTGCTGCAAGCACGACCCCGTGTGAGCAGCCTGCATGTCCTCATCCAGTCTAGCGCGCTTAGGATAGGGATGGTCTACATGAAGCTCTACAGGGGGCTGTAAATTCATGGATGGTACTGCGCTTTTTTTCAGAACCTTATTAGGGCCCCGTAGCTCATAATCGTCCTCCGTGAAATGGCTGGAGCAGATCCGATAAGCCCCTTTTCTGGAACTGTGAATTTTTGTCATCAGGTCTTCCATCTTCTCATCCGCAACAAAGATTTTTTCCAGCCAGATCTGTAAGATGTCCCATTTCCTAGGGAAAACATGGAGCATGGTTTCCGCATGTCTAGTTCGCCACGAGAATGTACAGCCAGGGACTAAACAACTTGGCATACTAGAAAAGAAGAAGAGGAACAAAAAGTAGCCGTCAGTTAAAAAAGTTAAAGACCACATAAGTGTTGACTCACTATTCTCGCTCAACATTGCGCATATCCATTCGCAATGCGCACACATATGCGCAATGTATGCCATTAAACAATGTTAAAGCATAATGTGACAAATATCCACCATTGCGAATATCTGCATGCACATTCTCGAAATATTGCGAATTCTTGAATGACGGATATTCAACGAATATATTCGAATAAATATATGAAGACCCCCCTGGCCCAGTGGCAGTATTTGCAGCTTAATCTCATGGTGACTGTATTTTACCAGATAGAAGGAAATAAAACAGATCCTGTCTGGGCTGCTGAATGAAGTGTCTCCTAGTGAGGAATGGACCTTCTAACCATCCTTAGGCTATGTTCCCACTTAGGCGATTAATGGCCTTCGTTAGCGATTTCCACTGGCCTGTGGAATCTCTAGCGGGCAATCGTCTATTGCGAGCGATGTGTGTATTGCGCATATCCATTCGCAATGCGCACACACAGGCGAAATGTATGCCGGTAAACAATGTTAAAGCATAATGGGACGAATATCCCCCATTGCGAATATTTGCGCGCACATTCGCGAAATATTGCGAATTCTCGAATGATGGATATTCAACGAATATATTCGGATTTCGGATATTCTTGCTCAACACTAGCCGTGAGAACACAGCATTCGCCGAGCAGGTAACGTGCATGTGATCAGTCGGAACCCCCGCCAAGCAATGTGCTGAATGTAGAGGGTCCCGACGGATGTGGAGACATAGCCTAACAGTAATTGGGGGGTGTTGTATGATGTACTTTTTAGTGACAGCACACCACTCTTTGGATACATCACAAGACTGAAATAGATATACACTGTTATATCATTATTCCCACTACTGATTACTGGAGCCGCACTGAAAGCACCAAAGGGCTCCATAACTCTGGAAGCAACTAATTCCATCTGGTGGTCTGAGGTTTTATTAGAGAAATCCCCCCTCTTCTGCCTTACTAATATGTCTCTGTGACATACAGCCCCCTACTAAAGCACAGACCACAATAGTAATAAATATATGAAGACCCCCCTGGCCCAGTGGCACTATTTGCAGCTTACTCTCATGGTGACTGTATTTTACCAGATAGAAGGAAAACAAAACAGATCCGGTCTGGGCCGCTGAATGAAGTGTCTCCTAGTGAGGAATGGACCTTCTAACCATCCTTAGTCTATGTTCCCACTTAAGGTAGCCATACACGGGATGATTCCGCACACGATTGCTGGCCGATCGATCACCGGGCGCGTGCACGCTGATCGATCGGCTAACAATTGAGTGCAGCCCACCTTGCCCGATCGACATGGCCCCCTGAATCGGATCAGCCAGAGAACCAACATTTAGGTTGGCCATGTGTCGATATCCCATGGAATCGACACATGTATGGCTAGCTTTAGGCGATTAATGGCCTGCGCTTGCCTGCGAAATCACTTGCAGGTGATCTTCCATTCATGTCAATGGGAGCAATCAGGAAAAAAACCACATGCGATCTTATCAATGGGGAGAAGCCCATTGAAAATCGCAAGCGCCAGGCGATTAAATGCCTAAGTGGGAACATAGCCTCACATTAACCACTGATAAAGATAACACTATGTGACACTGATCAGGATATCACTTTTTAACAAACATCCTCTTACTTGTCTCTAGCTTCACACGGACCGGAGTATTGGCAGACTCATGCAAGGCAATGTGTAGAACAGGCAACCTGCAATGAAAAGACACGATTACTGTAACATCCTCCAAGGTGGAACACTTATGAACTTAGGAAATGACAATTTTACAGACAGGAAATGATGACAAATCTTCCCAGTTCCTGTGTACTTGTCATTGTTCTCACACATGACCCACCAGTGCAGCATCCTGTAATGGCACCAGTTGCGAAATGTCAAGCTAATTTTATCCAATTGACCTCATTGAATACATAAAATAGAACTCCAAGACTCCTATAGGGGCCCCTGGACTTCTTATTTTGTGTATGATGTGAGCAGAGTAGAATATTTCCCTTACTCCTCACTATTCCCCCCAGAGGGGGCATCTTCTTTTCGCTAGCCAAGATGCCTTCATTTACTTTGCAGATGAAGTGGTCCTGCATTGTACATGAGAACATTCATGCCCTGCCCACATACTGGAGAGTGCAGGAGAGAGGAGACAGTTGTGGGGAAATGATGGATAAAGTAGATTTATGCTTACTACTCTCTCAAGAAAATGAGAAATTAAACCACTGAAGAGATCCACTATGATATATAATTGTTTTATGGTTTTCCCCGGAGCTCTACTTTAAAGTGTTAACTATCACCATTAAGGTCTTTGTATAGTTAAAAAAAACTGCCTCTTTAATGCTTGGCTAGCAAAACAACACTAGGGCCTATTACAGTTGTTGTTTGATTTATTTCTATGTAAAATAAATATATACTTACAGCTAGGACAGCCAGGCGATGGGTTCTGCGGTCACAAGGCCTGTGGGTGCAGCCAGGAGCGAGGGATGGTTTGTAGTGTCAACAATGATCACCTCACTCACCCCTTATGTGCTCAGAACCTTTTCAGATCTACCAGCTACAAGGTGACAACCCTGGGGTCATTTCAGTGCTAAAAGAATAGCGTTGTCACCCTACTGAAGGAAGTTACAATAAACCGGATTTACTGGCAGAGCCACCAGGTATCTTCTGAGGGTTTCATGGGCTACTTTGCTTAACGGAGCGTGACTTGGTACCTCAACAGGAAGCCTACATCACATAGACACCCTTACTCAATGCCCACGTGGGCGGGTATTGTACTTTGCCGATGTCCCATTAGCTATAGAAAGCACGTAACTATAGAGACAGACCGGCCCCCCGTGCGATAAGGGCGTGTCCGGGACAGGCAAATAGCCCAGAGAAATGCCAATCATTCTTTTAACGCAAGCGCAGTGCATAGGTAGAGCGTCACAATGAACGAGCCGAAAGGGAACTGGCCAATGGGGTTATGCTTATTGTGCGGGCTGCCCGGAGTTGGTAAATCTACGCTGGCGGCCGCGCTGAGACAGAAGGAGAGTCCACACACTGTAGTCGTATTGTCCTACGACCATATACTAGCAGCGGACGCTTTTGAAGTGCAATCGCTCAGTGACTCTCGCGAGGTCTCCTGCCAGTCTTTGGAACCGGGCGGAAGAGAAGTAAGTGAGCTGACCAATGAAAATAAATTTCTTCATATATCAACCAATCAAAATAGTCAATAGGAGGTTCCCATAGTAAAGATGGTGTTTGCTGACGTTCTGCGAGACTTCGTAGAGAACTAGTGTGGGCAGACAGTGTGCAAGTAATGATGCCTGACTGGTACATCGTGTTAGGATGGCTTATGAAGCGCGTCACGCTGCTGGTGATTTAATGGGGTCGTGTGAGGATTACACGTGAGATATCTTGTACAATGACCCTATGTGAGGAGGTGACATAACCACCCAAAGAAATACCTTTACTAGGAAGTCTGTGAGTATTCTACTGGACGATATCTCAGGTCTGGAAGTTCTTGGAGCACTGGCTGTAAAGATATTATATCTAGATCTGTACATCCTTCTGAGATATACATCACCGCGATACACCTGATATAGCAGACCAATCAGACTCTGCGAAAAGCATCAATCTATCTGACAATCTTTATCGGTGGTTCTCAACCTTTTTAGATCCGTGACCCTGAAAGTGTCCCTTCCTGTATTTGGAACGCGTTCTAAATATCGGAGGGAAACTCCACAACATCAGGTGAGTGTAATGTCCCCTCCCTTATATTTTCCCACCCCGCTTGTGCAAATGATGAGTGGGATGGGAAGTTAAGGCTGCTACATACGCACTGAGCAGCGGCTGATTTTGCCGCCGACTGATGGGTGTGCACGTTCGTGGCTGTCTGTCGGAAAGATCCGCCGCCGATTGGGGGTGCCCCCATGGGGTGACAAATCCCTGTCATCCCACAGCTCGGTCGGCCAGAGAATGGACATGTCCGATAATCTCTGGCCGATGCCATTAGTTTCAATGGAGACCAGCGTCTTCATTAAAGCTAATGGCCGGCACACAAAGGGTATCCACCGATGCTGTCAGCTCTGGAGAGCAGCATGATGACGTCATCACGCTGCACTCCTGATCTGAGCTGCTCTGTCAGCCCCCACTCTGTACATGAGAAGGGGCCTTTAGAAGGGAGAGTAACTCAATGGGCTTGTCCCTCAACTAAAGTATTTGTATTTGTGATCGCGGGCAGCCATAGAGGTGAATGGGTATGGTTAAAAATCTCTATGGGCACTATCTAGGGCTATTCGTGTGCTATTTCTGACGTATATGCAATTGAAATCATGTCCACGGCTGATCGCATAAGTGGGAACAAGCCCTTAGGCGGGAGTGAGTGTTCCTCCCTCCTTACTTCTTACCCCGCTTGTGGGCATCAGCTGATGCCCACTCACTGGAACTGGGTGAACCCAGTGAAATGGTAGTTCGACCCTCCAGGGGGGTCCTGACCCACAGGTTGAGAACCACTGATCTATATGGATATTTATAATGCCACTTGGAGGGAATTTATATTGAGTTGTTTCCTTGCAAAAATGTGCTCTCTATATAAACATATGTATTGGTTTATGGATGCTGTTAATATGAATGTATGTGTATAATATTAATATTGGTCAAGGATATGGTGGTCTGGAAAGTATTTGCAACAGAAGATTATCTTTAGTTTACAGCTTTCAGATAGATTTATGTACATCTGGAATCTGATACGGTATTTGCATGAAGCCTGAAAAATTTAGCAACATTATTTCAGGAGCCTGCTGTTCCTTTTTATAAAGTCTTATCTTCTGGAACTCTTTCTCTGCAGAGTAAGAGACTTCAGAGCACTATAGGATCTCTGCAGTCACAGCGAACATAAATGAAAGATCAAACTGGATTTCTGACAGATCTAAAGGCATTTTGTGCACTTGCAGAATTTTATAGAAGTAAAACTTTGTACTATGGGCATTGATGTTGCTGGAGTTCTTCAATGTCTACAGGACCCCATACACCTTTAGATTTTTCTTTAGATCTCCTTTTTGTTTTACCAAAACCATGTAATATAACTTTCTAAACAATCCAGTCAACCTGTGTTCAATCGCAGAGGACCCGGCACTACATAGTTGTTGGTAGATGTAAAGGATATCTGACCGTGCTAAAGCTGGTCATACACCTTTAGATCTCTCTAACAGGCTTATCACCTCAATCCAAAGCATTGCGAAACATGTTACTTTTGGTGAAGCTGGTTTTTATGGGTTGTTGTGGATTACAGTAATACTATTTATGCAGCATGTCGGATCCACTCTAAGAATAGCTGGCACATATATGCTTTCCTAAAAAGAATATTATAAGGTTTAAAATGCACTTTTCTTAAAATATATTGTCTGTATAACTGTGAGACATTGCACAATATATACCGTATTCTTCGGACACACTTTTCTTTACACAAAAATGTGTGGTAAAATAAATTGGGGGTCTCATGGGCCTGCAAGGATTTGTTCAGTCAGCCTCTGGATTGGCCGGCCGGGACTATGTGATGCTGCTCAGTGCCCTGAAGGGCAGGCAAGGAGCCCGTCATGCAGGAGAGACGCACATAGTCAGGGCAGTACATACTTACATTTTTGATAGATCGCGCATCTGCGGAGTCTTGCTGGCAGCCATAGAGGGGAGAGATGCATGCAGCTTCCATCCCTCTTCCCCAATTTGTGAAAAGGAAGCCCCTCTGTATGTTGACGGCAAGTGTTGACTAGTGGCATTGTGTGGCTGAAATTATTATTGCATTTTTCCACAATTGAGATTAATGCTCGAACGCTTCAAATATTTTTTTCTTTTATTTCTGCTTTAAAAACTGGTGCGTTTTATGGTCCGGTGCGTCTTATGGACTGAAAATGTGGTATATAAAAATAAAATTTGAATGCCTTATGTTTTGTAGCAATCCCTATGGAAGCAGCATCGTCAGCATCTCCTGCAGTGCCTGGACCATCTTCTAGTTTCTCTGCTCAGCTCTTCTCTTCTAGAAGTCCCCTGTGACGTCGCTGACAGTTTGTGGGAGCGATTTTGCCATTGCCTGGCATGTCAAGGACTAATATCTGCCTCAAGCACAAGCTCTGGGTCCCAACAATATATATTGAACCCAGTTCATAGTCCCTTGTACTTTATTCTAGATGATAATTTCTACTATCAGAGCATGCGGTATGAGGTGTATCAGCTGGCACGCAAGTGTAAGTACTTCTTACTTTCCAGGTTATACATTCTATTCTCACTGTATTTGTATAAGTCAGGGGTGTCGAACTGGGACACAGTAGGGCCCAAAATTAAACACATGTTGCAGGCCAACCTTGATCTTTTATTGAAAAAAATTATCAAATTGTAGACGTTTTTCCTTCTTATCAGATATATCAAACCTTTGTATCTGGAAATAAAAGTTTTGCTTAAGCACTGAATGTGGAACAAGCAGAATGTAATAGTATAACACATGGGAGATGAAATGTTAAATAAAAGACACATCTGTGCCCTTCATTTCTTAAATCAAATTGAAAGAACAATCTCAATGGCCAAATATAATTACTCTGTGGGCCAGGGTTTGACAACCCATGTACGATTTCTTAAGCTTTGTCATACACATACAATTCAAGGGTTGTTTTAGGTTGGTTTGCTTTAGGCTTATTCACTTTCAGCTGTTTGTGAGCTGAGGATAATCAGGGTATTCCAACATATGTCCCCGAGGCCAGAATCAAACTCCGAACTCAAACTTTGAGTGGTGGATTGTGTACCCTTAAGCCTGGTTCAGATGTATGATCTTACTATAACATACACAGTGTTCTCCCCAGAATTT
>CM070037.1:54712122-54729490 GCA_036250615.1 Ptychadena robeensis | reverse complement strand
TGATTGGGCCTCAAGTCTTCACATGTTTACAGAAAATAAAGTTGCAGATTTCTTCTCCCATCACACTGACAGCGGATGTGGGGTATTGTCTTAAACAAGCTTAAGTGAGAACCTGGTATAGGGTTTCCTTATTAATATAAAGTTTTAGCAGAGTATGTGCTTCAGTATAATAACAGCAGTGTTTGTGTATTCATTGCTTCTTCTTTCTCAGATTCTTTGGGATTCTGTCAGCTGTTTCTGCAGTGCTCGGTTGAGAGCTGCTTACAAAGGAATGAGAGTAGAGAGTACCGTGTCATGGAGAAGACAATCTTGCTTATGGAGAGGAAAATAGAGAAACCCAATCCAGAGAAGAATGCATGGGAAAAGAACAGTCTGTTCCTGGACAGCTCTGGAGGAGACCTAGGACATGAGTAAGAATGGATAGAACATGTAATGTAGATCCTAAACAGTGGCTTGCAAAATATTTGAACCCCTTGAACTTTTCCACATTTTGTTACATTACAGCCACAAACATGAATCTATTTGATTGGAATTCCACGTGAAAGACCAATACAAAGTGGTGTACATATGAGAAGTGGAACGAAAATCATACATGATTCCAAAAATTTTTTACAAAAAAAATAACTGCAAAGTGGGGTGTGTGTAATTATTCAGCCCCCTTTGTTCTTTTGTCAGTTGCCCATAGACATTGCCTAATGAGTGCTAATGACTAAATAGAGTGCACCTATGTGTAATATAATGTCAGTACAAATACAGCTGCTCTGTGACGGCCTCAGAGGTTGTCTAAGAGAATAATGGGAGCAACAACACCATGAAGTCCAAAGAACACATCAGACAGGTCAGGGATAAAGTTATTGAGAAATGTAAAGCAGGCTTAGGCTACAAAAAGATATTTCCAAAGCCTTGAACATCCCACGGAGCAGTGTTCAAGCGATCATTCAGAAATGGAAGGAGTATGGCACAACTGTAAACCTACCAAGACAAGGCCGTCCACCTAAACTCACAGGCCAAACAAGGAGAGCGCTGATCAGAAATGCAGTCAAGAGGCCCATGGTGACTCTGGACGAGCTGCAGAGATCTACAGCTCAGCTGGGGGAATCTGTCCATAGGACAACGATTAGTCGTGCACTGCACAAAGTTGGCCTTTATGGAAGAGTGGCAAGAAGAAAGCCGTTGATAACAGAAAAGCATAAGAAGTCCTGTTTGCAGTTTACCACAAGCCATGTGGGGGACACCGCAAACATGTGGAAGAAGGTGCTCTGGTCAGATGAGACCAAAATGGAACTTTTTGGCCAAAATGCTAAACGCTATGTGTGGCAGAAAACAAACATTGCACATCACTCTGGACACACCATCCCCACTGTCACATATGGTGGTGGCAGCATCATGCTCTGGGGGTGCTTCTCTTCAGCAGGGACAGGGAAGCTGGTCAGAGTTGATGGGAAGATGGATGGAGCCAAATACAGGGCAATCTTGGAAGAAAATCTCTTGCAGTCTGCAAAAGACTTATGACTGGGGCAGAGGTTCACCTTCCAGCAGGACAACGACCCTTAACATAAAGCCAGGGCAACAATGGAATGGTTTAAAACAAGACATATCCATGTGTTAGAATGGCTCAGTCACAGTCCAGATCTAAATCCAATCGAGAATCTGTGGCAAGATCTGAAAACTGCTGTTCACAAACGCTGTCTATCTAATGTGACTGAGCTGGAGCTGTCTTGCAAAGAAGAATGGGCAAGGGTTTCAGTCTCTAGATGTGCAAAGCTGGTAGAGACATACCCTGAAAGACTGGCAGCTGTAATTGCAGCAAAAGGTGCTTCTACAATTATTGACTCTTGAAAATGTTTGGAATCATGTATGATTTTCGTTCCACTTCTCACGTGTACACCACTTTGTATTAGTCTTTCACATGGAATTCCAATAAAATTGATTCATGTTTGTGGCTGTAATGTGACAAAATGTGGAAAAGTTCAAGGGGGGCCAAAAACTTTTGCAAGCCACTGTATGTAACATAGACTGTGTCACTGCACACAACAGGAATTATATAGTGCATGCAGATTCACCTTATTGTTAGTAGTTTATGTGACCCCAATATTATTATTATTAAATGTGTACAATAGACAAAACATACAAACAATGAGGGAAAGTACATCAAATAAGTTTATGCTGCTTGTTGTTTCTTCTAGTTGGATGACATCCGGTGTCTTCAAACACCATCCTGCCAACTATGCTGTTGTGAACACGCTCTTGTAGTCTGTCACAGTAACTAGGCCAAGTGTGGGTGTTAATCATAGCTGATGTGAGGAGCAAAATCATATTTGCACCTTAACTCCCACTGAGACAGACAGCACTACAAATGCAGATGGAGGCCGGCTACATCTTAACCTCCCTAGCGGTTTGCCCGAACTCAGTTCGTACACAGTTTGATCGCCGATCAAACTGTGCCAGTGCCGGGATCGGGCAAAACCGCCGTCTCTCTGTGTGCAGGCGGCTCTGTAGCCTTCCGGCCCCATGTCTTCGGCGTCATCTGTGACGCCATAGACCTCCATGTTAATGGAGGGGCGCCGCTCTCCTCTCCACACGCCGCCGGCGTCTATTTGACACCGGCGATGTGTAGAGGGCTGGGCGGAGAGCCAGCAAGCATGGCAGAGTACAGTGTACTCCGCTGCGATTGCCGGTAAAACAGCTTTTCGTGCCATAAAAAATGGCACTAAAAGCTGAAACCGCCCAGAGCGTTAATGGCAGAAAAGGACAGCAGTTATTATGTGCTCACGACTTTACACAATTCCTATGTATTCGGGTTACCTCTGCATATATTTTTCCTATCCTGCCATGTCAAGTACAAAATGTGGATGGGGACTAGAGCAGGAATGAAGGTTTCAGGTTTTAGGAATATTAACCTCCCTAGCACATCCCCCATACCGTGCCGTTGGCAGCGTACAAAGTACACTGCCTGCCATTTCCTCCCTCCACCCCTCTCCACACAGTCGGTGTCATTAATGATGCTGGCTGTGTGGGCAGGAAAGCCGTCGCTCCTCCATTTACACGGCGATGTTTTCTCCGGTCGCAGCATTTCCGGGGTTGTGCAACATCACGGTGTGTCACGGTGATGCAGGTGGGGGCACGCCGTAGACGTTCATGTTAATGGAGGGGCGTTGGCTTTCCAGCCCACACAGTGATGTGGACAGGGGTGATGGGAGGGTGGAAATTTTATGCAGTGTACCTTGTACACGGCCGTTAAAAATGGGAGGCTAGGAAGGTTAATAAATGTATACTAATATAAAGTGGTTCCTGACAGAAATGATTGTATTTCTCTGCAATTATACTTGATGAGATGCTGTATTTTGGCACAAGTACTGAAACCTGATGCCCAGCAGCTGTATGTAGAGTTTGATTTGCTCATCTTCATTCGGCATGCAATTTGCATGATTATGTAAGAAATTAGCATGTCATTATGCATCTCCTGCTTATTTTTTCCTTTCCTTCCTTCCAAGCACACTTGCCTTTTCAAGTGAGTTTTACACTTTATATTTGGGGAAGGAGAGCTGTAACTATATATCGGGGAATTCAATGAAAAGAAAAGTTAATATTGTGATTTGAGATTCTAATATTTACCTACTATGCCTTTTTTTTTGTGTTTTTTTTTTAAGTACGCAAATTATTGATTTGTGGAATCAAGCCCTGGAAAACCCTGTGCAACCTCTAGACTATGACCGTAAGGAGAGGGTAGGTATATTGTCCATAATTTGACCACTCAATTGAAGGTTTTATGCTTTGAAATTCCACTACTCTAAGGGCCCTTTCAGACTTTTTTAAAGGCATATGTTTTTCACATTTCATCTTTGTTTGCGTTCGTTTTGGAACAAATCAATGAAAAATTATTCAAAAATAGATACAGCAGGACATTTGGTAACATTGGTTGTTGGATGTAAAAACGTGCGCAGTACAAAACGCATGTTGTTAAAATGCAAAGCATATCGTGTGAAAGGGCCCTAAAACCTACTCAAACTTCTATACTGTGAACTGAATGACTGCGTTAGATTATATTTTTGTGGTTTTTTTTTTATCTGTATACACTTGATTGACTCGATTATAAGCATAGGGTGGGGAAATGCACCAGCTATGGTGCAGAAACGCACGTTTTTGTTACAGTTGGTTGTAATATTTTGACTAGCTGATTTGTAATCATCAGCAAAATTGTTGAAGATGTAGGGAAGGGTTGTGGAAATATTATTTTTTTTCCTACAAATTTTTCCAACATCTTCATCAACTTTTATCTTTTGACTTAAGTAAAAGCCAAATGTACGGACCAGTAACCAAGTAAGGGCTTGTCCCCACTGGCGAGGCTGGCCGCCTGTGGCTTAGAAATGCACCGTCACATGGCCAGCTTCGCCAGTGGGGGACAAGCCCCTAGGCAATATATTATCTGTGGTGTTAAACTGATTTGCTGGGCCTGACAACATCTGGCATGGTATCACTTTCCACCTGCTTAGTTACTTCTGTTAGACCTGTCATTTGTAAGAGGAAAAAAACAGAAGGCTGAGGTAGACGAGCTACCTCACTGTCTCCCTCACTATCCTCTGCGTCAGCCTCTTGCATGGTAGATTCTGCTGCAGATGGACCCCCTGTTCCTGATTGATCCTCGGATTAGCTGTCTCCATCCACAGGTCACCAGCTGGCTTTGGGTCAAATGTAACTCACAGTATAACATCGTTTGAACCCCCAGATCTCTGTATATATCTCAGCATCTTATCTCAGTAGTGCAACTTTTCTCTTTTTAGATTACTACATGTGCCTACTCTGATTTTCGTCCCCCAGATCTCCAACAAATTTTTTTTTATTAGTAATTTGCATTCCCAATTTGACACCCCTAACTGCAACCTCCCATAGTTATTAAAGTTTCCCTGTGGTTATCCAAGTGACATAAATTGTATACGTTTAACAATAAAAATTGCCAAAAAAAGTTGTGTGGAGCTGTAGCTCAGTTCAATCTGCAATATATTGCAGATTGAACTGAGCTACAGCTCTACACATTATTTAACTTAAGCAAGCTGTATAAATATTTACAATTATTGTTCTATATCTTTTTGTTTTCCTCTTTTGAAAAGTACTTAGCGGAGTGCGTTTACTGTATTTAGTATGCATAGGTTGTCCTGTCTGCTTTTATAGACCAGATCTGCCTTTTGTATAATGTCAGTCTCTCTAATTTTATCTGCTATCCTCTGTTACCAGGAACAAGATCGTGAAATCTGTGCAGCCAATCTTATCCATCAGGCAGATCAAAGCCTACGACGGCTTATCTCAGAAACTATGCAGACCGTGAAAGGTAATGATAATGGTAGCAGCATTTCCCAATACACTGATCGCACAGCAGTCATTCCTAGCTTGCCGTATTTCTTTTATCCTAAAATGTTTTACTGGCCTTATGCCAACTGAGATTTGAGAACTACCAACAGTATCTAATGCAGGAGCAACTGAAGTAGTTGTGTAGAGTTTATTTTGGACAATTCTTACATTACATCAAGTTACCTAGAGCAAGTATTTAGGTCTGATATGTGAGCTGAACTGCTTTACTAGTTTTTCGTTGAATGGTACATATATTTCCTTTGAAGTGATGACAGAGATGACATAAGGTGTCCCTGAGACATTCATTGCTTTACCCAGCAAATACATACTAGCAAGGAGCATTATAGTAATTGTAATGTATACTAAATACAAAGTTAAAGGGACAAAGTGCATTTTCGTTTTTTTGGTTTTTTTTTAAAGAATTTTCACAGCTAAGAACATTTAACCTCCTAAGCTGCATCAACCCCCATTAAGTTTCTTTAACCTCCTGGGTGTTTAGCCCAAGTTATTTTGGGCTGAGTTTCATCATGAAACTCCGCCTGAGTTAACTTGTGAGAAACTCGCCTGTCTGCCGGATTCCCCCAGCAATCATTTATGCCGATGCTTTCGGGTCTGCCCCCAACCGCGTCACCGGTGATGTGAAGGGGGCGAGGGTAGGCGGCACCAAAGACCTCCATGTAAATGGAGGGGCGTCACCTTTTTACAGAACAACTCCAGCGTCTCCAGTGACCAGGAGTTATGCACGGGACCTGCGGACGGGCAGGAAATCACGGTGGAGGTTAAACATTGTGACTTGTACATTCATGTTCTTATGTGAACAAGAGCTTACTGACATAAACTCTGAAAGAAACTAGGATAAAAATGCTACTGCTGATTTTTCTTTAGGGTTGAAACCAAAGAGCTGTCCTCCTTTTCGCCCTCCATTACTAATGAACCAAAAATATACAATGTAAATTGATCTGCTTATTCCACATTAACACCTGACTATGGTAAGTAAACTAGAGGCTACATTAAAGTTTCACAAGTTTTGTTTTTTATATTTCAGGGTCAGTGGCTGGCCAGAATATTAAACAAATTGCTCAGGAACTACAATGTGTAAAGTCTAAGGCCCTGGAAAAATTAAGGGATCAAATCAATGCACATACTATTCTACCTAATGAAGCCAGCAGAAGTTTCACTGTGCAGACTTATTTTAATGAAGAAAAAGGGCGGATATTGCAACTGTACTTGCCAGTCTGAGAAGACAGGATCGGACTGCCAACCATCTACCTCCACCTCCTAGTAAATATAACCATTTTTTCATATTTTTTATTCATTCATTTCATTTATGCTTAACCTCCCTTGCGGTTGAGACGAGCCTAGCTCGTCCGAGATTCAGGCTCGCCTCAACTGCCGGGAAAGCAGGCAGCGGGGAGACCCTGTGCCTCCCCGGAAAGCTGCAGCGATTGTCTTCATCACTGCAGCATTTCCGGGTTGGCGGCACTGCCCCGATCGCGTCACGGTGACGCGGAAGGGGGCGGGGGGGGCCGGCGCCATAAACCTCCATGTTAATGGAGGAGCGCCGACTTCCCCTCTCACGCAGCTGTTGTCAGTAATGACAACAGCTGCGCATAGAGCTCCAGCGAGATGCCGGAAACGGCAGGCAGTGTACTCTGTACACTGCCTTGATCGCCTGTATCGTGCCGTTGTAAACGGCGCGATACGGGCGGTGCGCTAGGGAGGTTAATTTCCTCACATTTGAAACAATCCCTTCTGTAATATCAATATACACAATTGCACACCCTATCCAGATTTCTCAAAGGTATAGTATTCACTCAGTGATGGGCGATTTTTTTAAAAAAGAAATAGCTGCTGAGATTGTGTCTTCAGTCCACTTTCTGAATGAGTGGAATACCAAATAATTGGCTTACAATATTCTATATTTCTCATTTCACCAGAACAAATAGGAGGGATGAAATTTCCACAGTGCTTCACAGACAGCAATAAAAACTCTCAAGGGTACTTTAAAGCGGTTTAAAACTCAAAAATGTTAACTTAAAAAACTTAAAACTCAAATGAAAAAAACAGACTTACATTAAACAGACACAATACTCACCTGTCAGCAGTTCAGATGCTGGAAAACTGCTACACAAAAAAAACCCACACTATACTCACTTCACTTGCAGTTCTCATGCCTGCATCTTAAGCAGGCCATACACGGGTCAGATTTTCAATCAATCAACTTTAAAACGATACATTTTTAAGTCGGTATAAAATTGTATGTCGATTGTATCATGCCCCATTTTTGATCGATTTTAATTTTTATTTTTTCGACATAACAATCGATTCAAAATAGTCAGATTGAAATTTCAATCAGAAGTGAGGTAGAATAGGTAGAAAAAAATCGATCAAAAATTGGTTGACCACACTTGGTTCTCAAAATACGAACCAATTTTCAATCGACCGATCAAAATTTACCATCCAGTCCGATCAAAAAACGACCAGAATTTTCACAAAATTTGATCGGATTAGTCGATTTAAACCAGGTGGGCAAAACTCAATTCTCAATCGAATAAAAAACATGTATCTTTTAAGTCGATTGATTGAAAACTGACCCGGTATGGGCGCTTAGCTCCCGGGAGCTGCAGACTTGTGCCCTCACTGACCCATCCTCCTCCTGTCTCTCTCTATGGGAGATGCAGAGACTCGTAGGGGGGTGTGAAGGGGGGGGGGGGAATTAGTTGCTGACTATCCTGCCTGGGAGAGATGTCCCAGACACCACTGGCATGCCTAGGCGCAACGTGGGAGGGAAGAACTTGTAACCAGCTCCCCTCCAGCTGTCAGAATAAGATTTTTTTACTTATTTAAAAAATTGGAAGCATCAATGCTGACTTTGTGTCCACTGCGTCTTTCTCCCTGCTGCGGACGCAGCATGGAAAGAGGCAGAGAGGACACTTCCCATTTTGATGAATGGAACAGTGTCCACTGCATATTCTAAGCTGCATGTCTGCGGTGCTGTTTTGAAGCTACGGGCGGCAATGTCTTTAAAGCTGCGCCACGCGGTGCTGCTGGAGAAACCTCCATTAAAGATCAATAGAGGTGTCTCCAAGACACAGGAAAACAGCGACTGAAGCTTTTCGGACACTGATTTTTCATGTCTCTCCCATACTACACGAATAGCGCATGCTCCTGCCCAGGGAGTGTGCCCTAAACCATGGGCAAACTGCCTGCCAACAGCAGGGGAATCTGCCTGGCAAATGTACCGGTGCGAGCCTTGATTCCATGCACTCGACTTACTCTACAGTAGATACATGCCCTCAGAGTCCTTGCCCATTGCCAGTTTGGCTGCAAAGTATAAATTTATTTTATTACCTCTATTATTTATTTCTTTTTGTATTTTCTAGCATAACAGCTCATTGACAGAATTATTCTTTACCCCCAACCTTGCCATTTTAGACATCACAAAAACGATTAGAAAAGTTTAAAACCTAAACTTTAGAAAGAGGAAACGGACATAAGGCACAAGCCATGCAGGGCTTCAGACCAAGCAGTGACGGTAGACGACACATTTATTAAACAGGATGCTTCACAGAGAAGTTTCAGTCTTTGGAAAAACACATAACACACTGTGGATATACCTACACAAACATACTTAGCAACTTGTGAGGATAAATTAACAGGAAAAGAAAAAAGACAGGCTGAGATTTACCATGATAAACATACGTTATTTCCTTCAAGCCCCCTTCTATCCAAAGGGGAAGAAACTGCTATTAAATAAAATGTATTATCCCTATGACAAACCATTAAAAACAAGAGCATGTTGCTCTGTTATACAACATTCATCAACACTTCCAGCAACAACAATCAATATTCCTCCACAGAATACAATAATGATGTTTACAACTAGAATTAATAGTTTGGTGGCTCCTAATGCTCTCTCTGGTAAGATGCTTCGAAACAGACAGCTGGAAGGCATCTAAACATTAGGTGCCTTGCCCAGCACATAAATACCATGCCATCGACAAGTCCTTTTTTATAGGTGCTTTCTGCTTTTAGCAATCTTCACTTGCACCTTTTTGAAACATTTTATCTTATTTCTTCTCAATACTGTGAAATTAAAATCTTGGCTTTTTTGACAGAAGTCAATGCATCACAAATAACATGAACACGCACATATATATATTTACATCCTATTTGTGTATTCTGCAAATAGCAGGCACTGTAAAAACAGACCGTCCCCCCAGGAGCAGATTAAAACAATCTGGGGATAGAAAAAGGCCACTAGGAGTCAGTTTTGGCTGTGTTGGCCTCGAGCAAAGTGACAAGCAAAGTCATACTTGTTTTTGCACTTGCAGCCACATATGTTGCATTGAAAAGGATTTTCAAAACCGTGGCAACCCATGTGGATAGTGTATAGTATATTGTCTGCGAAGTACATGTCACAGTGCTGGCAGTGATGGAGAAGTTGAGGGTCCTGGACAGGGAGAGCAGGAGCAGGTGTACTAGGCTGGCTGTTGCTGATGCTAGGGGTGCTGGTACGTCCGCTACGCTCGCTGCTTGGGCCGGCCATAGGACTACAGTTCCTGTGATTGTGGGTGGCACGAAGCTCAGGGCTGGCTGGTGAAGAGCTCCGAGGAACACTGGTAGAAACGGCAGAAGCGCAGGCTGGTGCTGAAGGCTGTTGCATCATAAATGGTTTCTCATCTGGGCAAGGACCTGGATCAGGAGAGGCAGGATTGTGAGTATCTGGTGGTAAGCTAGAAAGCTGTCCAGCCAATGTAGACAGCTGATTTAAGGGATTGTCCACCATGAGTTCCTGTGGGTCTCTAGACAGTACTGCATGAGAATTCTTCGCGAGAGTCTCATAAGCATCACTCTGAATGCTGGGGATGTCATGAGAGAAGTCACTCAGATAGTCAGCCTTGTGCACCACCATGGATGGTGGACTCAGGTTGATGAGCATTCTGCGACTGTACCCCAAGCTGCTGACCTTTTTCTGAAGCACCCCCCACATTTTCTTATTGCCAAGAGAGGGCCGTGTGCCTTTAATTGGGAGCATCTTGTGTTTACGGCGCCTGTGATGGGACAAGTTGCTGCGGTCACTGCAGCGGAAAGAACACAATTCACACTTGTATGGTTTTTCCCCGGTGTGAGAGCGCATGTGAGCCTCTAGGTGGCGCTCATAGGCAGATGCAAAGGGACACAGATGACAGCGATGTGGTTTCTCACCTGCAAGCAGATAAAGCAGAAATCAATATTTAAACCTAATATGGATAAAATCCCACAATTTCCTAATTAATCAAGTTCACAATTCTATGTATGATGATAGTCAAGCACAGTGTTTGTCAACCTTTTAGGATACGCGACCCCTGAAGTCGTCTTGAAGTGTAACTTCCTCATATTTTCCCACCCCAGTTGTGTAAATGATGTGCTGTGTGGGAAGTTAGCAGGGGAGACTAACGCCATAGGTTAAGATGGAGGGGGATTACTCTTCCTCTTAACTTCCGTGACCCCTCTGAAATGGCGTTGAGAATCACTGGTCTGTCAAAAGACATTTAATAAACTGTAAAACAAGAACATAGCACAAACAGTACTGCATTAACCAAACCTACATGTAATGTAGTAGAAAAGTTTTTATTGGTTCTAGTATCTTTCCAGCTGAATGGTCTCTGCCCAATTGTTCCACATGGATCATAGGGACAGAGGGGAAGGAGAATCAACCCAGTAAGGTCCTATTGACATTTTCACCCCCCAAAAAAAATTTTTTATTGGAAGGAGTGAAGTACCTTCTTTTGAAAGGTACAGAAGACTGATTTCTATCCAGTCATACCTGAAGTGCAGGATTTAGGGAGGCACAAACACATATACAGGAAACCAAAGATAGTATTAATGTTTAAAGCCAAAATCATCTTCAGACCCTATGTGTTGCAACACCAGGGGGGGCCTGAGACTCCCACAAAGCTCCATGCTGTCCCTCACTATTCACAGATGCTGTAATGAAACTCTGAAATCACAGGTCTCATTTATTCAGGTGAGGTCTAGATATAGTTACCACGTTTTATATACATCTGGACAGTTGAAAGCCTCCTTCCTATTGAAGAAATTAAAATCTGAGATTTCAAGGTTGTCAAATGATACAAATTTCTGTAAAACATGCACAACATGCTCCCCCCCCCCCCCCCCCCCCCCCCATGCATACACAAACAGGGTCCTACCTGTGTGTATGCGAATATGTTCTATGAGACGAGCTGTGCCTTTGCTGGCATAGTTACAGTAACGGCATTTTAATTTTCCATCA
Source organism: Ptychadena robeensis (assembly GCA_036250615.1). Lineage (NCBI taxonomy): Eukaryota > Metazoa > Chordata > Amphibia > Anura > Ptychadenidae > Ptychadena > Ptychadena robeensis. The sequence continues at coordinate 54,717,867 of CM070037.1, read as the reverse complement.
TATGTCCGCTCAAAGCCATCAACCAACATTCCCGCGCTCTCATCCAGAGACACCTCCACTGACGGGTGGTCCAGGCCATTCTGATCACTGTCTGTCCCAGCTGCCGGTAGAGCAAGGCACGGAGAGTTAGCGGTGTGCACATCGAGGTTGTGTGGCCCTATTTCATAGAAAGTCAGTCAATGAACAGAACCTCTGGTAACCGCCATGGGAAAGGCTTCCCGTATGTTATTGATGAATATATATATATACACCACTAGTCCATGTTTAAATTTAAAAAAAATGCAATTTCTTGTTTTAAGATGCTAGTTACCTAACACCCCCATACACCTTAAGATCACTCCATACAATCTCCATTAGATCTACCAACAACTGTGTAGTATAGTGTCCTCCCTGATATAATACATAGTGATTGGAAGGATAAGAAAGGTCCTTATATTACATGGTTGTGGTAGAACAAATGTTGATTGTACAGAAATTGTATTGAAAGATTGTAAGGTGTATGGGGGCCTTTCTTTAGTCTGTTAAAACCTGTAGATCAGTACAATAAAGGGTAACGTAGCATTCACAGAAAGGGTGGCCAAGTTTTTCTCTATTGATAGTCAAAATGAATTTACTAAAACACTTTACAGGGAATTAATGGAATAATGGGAAATCATTTCAGTATCTAAAGCCGGCCATACAATTTACGCTTTTGTGGGCAATTTTCGCACCAATTGACGCGAACATTCGCAGGGATCAATCCTGTGGGAATCGAAGCTGGCCACATGAAGCAAAAAAAAAATCGATTAAATAGGTAATGGACATGACCCAGGTCACCATCCAAAGTATTGAACAGGCATAGATGTGCACACTGGGGCACATCGATTAATAATCGATTGATTGACGCTCAATGATGGCATCGCATCCTGCTTGAGTGTCCATCGATCTAACGCGACTACATGTCTATGGTCGGCTTAATACATATGTGTACAGGGTCATATATAGACAACAGATGTGGATGGGTAAAATGTTACTACATAGTGCTCCATGTTAAACATTTGACTCTACTAAAAAAAAAATTTTTCTGTTTTTTTTAGGTGGGATTGTTTCCCTTCAGGTTCTTAACTGCAGAGTTTATTGCTGAAGAGAACAAAGAAAGCAAGTTACCTGCGTGCCCTAACTTACCTACATGCCTGGGACATAAAGTAAGCGTGCCATTACAGAAAATGGATGGGGCTTCCATTGCCAACTCCAAATAGCAACAGATTGAAATTGTAAACTAGATTTTAGCTGGTCTGCCTATCCACAATTGCTGAAAAAATGCCCTGGTCATGTTTTCATTCCACTAGGTCTATGAATAAGTGCAAAATACTTAATATGTTGGGCTAATAAGTACCACTTACCTCCTTGTAGGGTGTCCCCCTCCTTTTCTCCACTCACAGAGCCTGATATCATGTTGACATGATGCGTCTGCTGAGTGAGATATTCCTGGAAATCCTTGACAAAGTCCAGCGCTTCTGGCTTTTTCTCCCCCATATTCAATCGGTGTGTGTGTCTGTAGAGCCCCCAGCCTAGACGGGAAAGGGGAAGATATTATTGTAGATCGGAATAGAACATGTGCCTGTACGATCAGAGCAAAGAACATCTACTTCTATTGCTGGGCCAAAGTAGCTTTTATTAATTGGGTAAATCTTCTGTTATTTTCAAACATCCTAACAAATGAGCTTAACAAAGTCTTGTGGTAAATGAAAAAAACAAAAAACTGTTGTGAAGAACAAATAGAAACTTCCAGTGACCATTCTTCTTTTAACCTGGTCACATGTTACATAAAAAAAAGTCGTCTTTACAGTTCCCAACAACTATGCAGTGTGTTATGTGGATCCAGCAGTCCCTTGCTATACATTGTTACTGGTTAAATAGGTTGTGCCAGACATTTGCAATGTATGTTGCTTCTTGTGACACCCAATCCTGCTGCACAGCTCCATCATTTTCTATTACATTCTGCCATTTACACTAGATCCCCATACTCAGCTTACATGGACACAGAGAAGCACTACCCCTAAGGCAAAGGGGGGCAAACTAAGGCCTGAGGGCTGGATACGGCCCATTTAGCGTTCTTCTCCGGCCCTTTGTCATCTTGTTGAGTTCTCTGCAATAATGCCTAGAGGTGTCCAAACACTGCCTTGGGGACAATGCAGTCACATGATCAGGACACTCCATCCTCATGGTGACAACAGATAGAAAATCTCTAGAAATTATATGTAGTCTGTCCCCCCCACTACCCCTGCACGTTTGTTTTGTTCACAAGTATGGGTGTAAGTCTTCCGGGACTTTAACCGCGGAAAGTGGGGGGGGAGGGACTGCTTACGGCTCTGACCCGGAAGTCTCTCCAAGCTCGGGACCCTCTTTGGAGGGGTGCCCACCCTGGTCCCTAGTACTCAGGAGACCTGGCTCCGTTTGAGGTCACATGGGGATTGGGACACTCGAGGGTCAGGTGGCTTTGGGGACAATCGAATACACCTGTGCAGTTTGGTGTGGTTGTTTCACTACTGTGTGCACTTTTTTTTGCACTGGGTACACACACCAAGGCTGAATAAAAGGAAAAAATTATTGGAAATGTGAGACAAGGACGGTGTTATCTTTTTACATCACCTATTACACATCACTGTCATCATTAGTGAATTGGCACACCCATGGCAGGTCAACCATTACAGGCTCTTGGAAGCCAATGTGGCCCACAAGTGGGAAAGTTTGCCCACCCTTGCCCTAAGGGGTTGTGAAGATCTAATTGCTGCAAAACTGTTTTTGTTCATGTTAAATAAAGTTTGGGATTTCTACCCATCAAACAGCGTTGTGTCTGGATGGAGTGATCCAGCAGCCAGCCCCTTCGTTTAAATGAGATTGTATCTGGGAGCAGAAAGTGGATGCTAATAAACATTTTTAATATGACTTCTCATAAACGGCTCCACAACAAAAGTTTAGTATGTCCATAACGATTGGTATTTGATACAGATTTTCTGGAACTTTTGAGAATTCATTCTTCTGGTGTTCTGGAAACATCGTGGGTTCTGTGTGTGTCCTCATAAGCAGTCCCGCGTTCCTGATGGAAGCCCACCCACCTACACTGACACAGAGGAGCACAGTGACAGTCTTATTCCATGTTTGTACAACAGGCCTGTGTGTGTGTACAGAGCTGGGTGGCCTCCATCATCCAACTTACTGCAGGGCACTGCCAGGCATGCTGCATTCCGATAACAGAGGAGGCATTGATAGGAGTACGGCCATTTACTGACAAGTAACTAACAAATCAAGCGACATGAGCAACACAGCCATGAAATGTCCAGGGCCCTTAAGAAATATTGTGGACATCCTATATTTAATCCCTGTCACTTCTGTGGTAACAACCATGTTTCATTTAACCACTTTCTTATCAGGGATTTGTTTTCCTTTTACAACGACACCATCACAGCAAATACACAGGAGATTGCATGGTCCACTGTAGTCTGTCTTCAGCTCACATCAAAACAAAGTATTTCATTTATAAAAACAAGCTGAAATGCTGTATTCTTGCACTCCAAAGTTTTGGAGAGAGAATTAGGGTAAAAAAAACAGCAGACACAGCCATTCAGATATCAAGTGATCATACAGAATGTTTCAGCAAAGTAGGCAGGACTGGTCCATACAGTATTTACTCTGCATTCCCCCAGCCAAAAGGCCAGTGCCAGGAGGGAGGTCAGCAGAGTGTGCAGGGCTGAAATGTTACAATGTGTCTATACTCTAGCAGTACCCATTCTCTGAACACACTGACCAACTTATGAAGAGACACATTTTACAATCTGGCACAACTTACCCATAAGCAGCTATTTACATATAGGAGGAGATATGACCGAATGTTAATACACACCACATGCTATCTAGTTGTTAAATGTCTCTCTCCATAAGTTAGTCAGTGTGTTCAGAGAATGGGTAGTGCTAATGCAGATAAGATCTCTTTCTTGGCGGTGGCTTTTTGGCTTGGCTGGAGGGAATGGAACATGTTTGCCTCCTGAGATGCAGAGCTCTTGCTCCCAGGATGGTTGGGAATGAAACAAATATTTTTTTTACAGATTCAGATGCAGGGACATTTTCCAATTGATTTAAATGGTAAAAAGAGTGTCTTATTGTCTGAAAAATATGGTACGTGAAAGTGTACCCGTGGCTGAAACAGTTGTTAGGGATGTCCCCTGATTTCTGTATAGGTTTGTAATTCTCCTCAGTGCGGACATGACAAAGAATCTTACCATCCTCTTTTGGAGTTCCCCCCCCCCCCACCTCAGTTGCTCCTGCTGACAACTTAAAATTACAAGAGGAGGCACTTAGAGCTATTGAGGTCCAGGAGATTGATACCTCTGATGTCCATTGAACAGAGCTGTGTTCTGATGAAGTAGGTCTTCCCTCTCTTATTGGGCAACAGATCTGATTAGTTAGATGTATGGAATTCAATATTAGTATGCACATGATAAGTAGACTGAAGCTGAGCCCAACTTTGATTGGCTCTACTTCAGCCCACGTGCAATGCCTCAATAGTGATGGACCACCCATTATGAATATCCCCAATAGTTGCCCATGAATGTTGAACCCCTCTTTTTATATTTTAGGGATCAGGCAGTCTTTCTGTATATAGTCCATAGCGGTGTCAAACCCCTTCCCCTACACACTGAAATAAAGGACTTCTGTATGACACTGTTATGCATACTCTGGAAATGGCGTGCGTGCGCTATAGGCATTTAGTATAGAAGTGGTTTCTGTAAAAGGCCTGGCAGTGAACGTATGGCTGCTAACAATATAAAGATACAGATGTCCTGGGTGATCAGATATCAGTGGTCTGATTCGCTGGGGCCACAAAGCATGTAGTCCAGTCCCATTATGTCCTATGTTATGTGCTATGTTTACATTGACCCATCACAGAGTCTGAACTGTGCAGGGGATCCGACCAATGCTCTGCCCAGGGACACATACATGAACCCCAGCACTGTCCCTGGGATGGACCCCCACAGTGACCCCAGCTCTGCCATCACTTACACATACTGGATTATTGTTGTGAAGCCTGAGATGACGTCACTCCCCCTTCAGGCCCCGCCCCCCTGTGTTCACACGCCTTACCGTCAGCGGGAGCTTCTTCCAGGTCGGCTCAGCATTCCGCCTCCAGCCCTCCGAGGAAAGCTGCTACAGCTCTCTCTTCCCCGTCCCCGAAGATCTCAGCTCTTCTCAGGGCCCCGGAGTAGACCTCAGTACGCAGGCGCACAGCGAGACCCGCCCCCGTGACGGCAAGAGTGCGTCTCCATGACGCTAACACGGCGCGCAGCTTGCTGGGAAATATTAAAGAACGCCTGAACTAAAGAAATTACCTGACTCGCCTTCCATTTACAATGACTACGTTAAACGTTCTAATAGAGTCTTCTTATTGCCGAATGCAGCGCCGTACCTTCCGGGACGTAAAGACCTGGAACGCAATCTAGGTGCCAAGTATCGCGAGACTCTCGATTGATATGTGGCTTTGTCTTGCAATCTCGCGAGAAGAGGCTTACAGGTGACAGGCTATGGCTGCTGTGTTGTGTCGTAGTGCCCAGGTGAGGACACATAGGCAATGACGACTGTGTGACTTGTCCCTGCTGGGCAGACACGTATCGCACTCTAACCACATTTCTAGGCACATTCCAACATGGCTATTGTCCCCCTATCGTGATATAGCAGAGATCTCGATCTCATGAGTGTTGTATGTCCTCA
>CM070037.1:54675404-54703792 GCA_036250615.1 Ptychadena robeensis | reverse complement strand
CACAGGGTCCCCTCAAGGGATCCCTGCCTATCTCCCGTTAGGGGGGCTCTGGGAGAAGACTCTCGGGTGGCTTAGATTCCCTGCTCCTGGCACCCCCGCGCCAACTCAGGACCTGCGGCATAACACCCGTACAGTCACTTCCACTACCTGCCCAGGTGTGAAACTGATGGATGCCATATTTGTCCAGAATACCATGTGAATGATCTGCTGTCCCTTAATCTAAACTTATTTCAGTTTAATTTTGTTGCATTGCATAGTTTTTTAAGTAATTCCAGTCCCAACATTTTATAGAAATTAAACATCAGCATACATTTTTCATATAAAATTACAATTCTGTTTCATTATTATAAATGTCACAAGAGAGTGGCACCCCACTATCAAGGGTAGCCTAAGCTACACCAGGATAACCACAACTTATTATTCTTATTAACATCGGTAGTAGAATAGGTAAGTAGACAATGCACAGAAATATAAATATCAATTGTGTGTATATTTAATCAAAAAGCATAATATCCACAGATATTTTAAAGAAAACATTCTAAGTATAACGTTTGGCATATTAAAGTCAGAAAAAATATATAGAATGTCTCTTGTCAATTATACTCAACGCGTTTCGCGACGGATTGCCGCTTCTTCAGAAGATCGACAAGTTTAATGATTCTATGGAGAGAAAAATACATGCGAATTGTATATGTAATGACCCCTAGTGATTCCCAATATGGGAAAAGGTAAATACCAGGTGTATATCGGGGTTTATTGGTCTAGGTCGGGGAACGGGGAACTTCCCCATTAAGCTACCGCAGTTTCAGATGACCTCTTAAATAAGTTCTGATAATAACAGATTATTAGTTTTATCAGTTATTTTATTATCAGAACTTATGTAAGAGGTCATCCGGATCTGCGGCAGCTTACCCCTTGATGAAGGACACTAACGCAACCACTACAGTTCACACTTCCTAAGCTTAAATATATGAGATTTGGAGTATGAGGATGTGAGACGTATATATTTGTATAAGTTGGTAATTGTAAGTGATGTGCACAGCAGATGAAATAAACACCATAACACTGTTTGATTACATCCTGCAAATATTGTACAACCATCGGAATAATACTTTTCTGTATTTCAGGGATACAAAGGGATTACATGCTTCATAGTGCCAAAGGACACCGAAGGATTTCACATAGGAAAGAAAGAGGATAAACTGGGACTCAGAGCATCGTCAACCTGCAGCCTCTCTTTTGATAATGTGAAGGTAATGTGGCAAATTGGCGCCTTTATAAAGAAAGATCAATGATGACCTTTTCATGATGTTGACAGTCATTGATGAAATGGTGTCTGTGAATAAATCTTAATACATAAAGCTCAGGAAAAGTAAACAACAATGTAAAACTCAAGCCAAAGCGTTATTATTTTTAGCACTTTAGTAGACTGAGAAATAGTGTGTAAAGCTAGGCATACACGGCTCGATTTGTTAATAGATTCGAGCACATGTGTATGCCTTTTGATAAAGGTCAGTCAAATCAGAAATGGACATGTCTGTATATCCCGGTCGATCTGACAGGGAACTGAAAGCGGCACATAGACGGCTGCAAAGGAGGGGGGTTCACCCTCCCACACAGCCCGACTCGGCTTTGGTTCCCATCTGTCAGCTGAGAGTCAGGACAAAGGAAAGGGGGTGGAGCCAAACCGAGCTGTGTACACTACACAGGCAGAGTGCAGGGGGAGTCTCCCTCTGCAGCCATAGTGTGTCCAGCAGCTCAGAGCCGGTGTTGCAAGTTTCTTCTGTAGGGAAATATCTCACAACACCGGATGTACACGGGACCAAGGAGTGGGACCCGGTTTGCACATTGATTCCCGCTCGATTGATCCGCAATCATTGTTATAATTTGCTGGCTAAATGCCTAGCTTTAGCTTGTTATTGTTGTCTGTATTCCCAACAGTTCCCTTTTTTGTTCACAAAGCGGGAAGCAGATATCTACTAAAGATATGGGGACAGCTGTAATTAGAAAGTGTCTGCAAATGGGCCATCTATTCGTTTTTTAGTGGAAGATTAACCCTTGCTTTCACCCACAGATGACAGTGCAGTTTAATAATCATCTAATAACTATTTTGTACCACCTAGATGTTCCTAATCATTCAGTACAGCCAATATAAGGTTATTTAACCATATCCTGGCAGTTTATCATCCAGCCACTATGAGCCATAGGAACATTCTACAAATAACAGCACCAAATTATTGCATGGCGCCGCATTCTGCAGACTTCAGTATGCGCCCACTGTGGGGAACTTACATGACAAAAAACTAGATCGAAGATACCTGAACAGTTTAATAAAATAAATAAATAGGGAAGGGGTGCACCAAACCCTAGTGGAAGGCAGGACAAAGTGTGAGCATTGAATGAATTTATTTTCTATACCCATGTAAAGCTGACCTTGCTGTGTTATTCATCCAGGTTCCAGAGTCCAGTATCCTCGGCCAGCTGGGGCAAGGCTACAAATATGCCATAGGAATGCTGAATGAAGGCCGCATTGGAATTGCTGCCCAGGTGATACAAAAGGACCAGTGTGTATAGTGTATGGGATATTGGTTATAAATATGTTGCCACATATTTGCTTTTTTCACGCTTAGTTTACACATAGCCCATTTATGTTTTTAGTAACTGTATTGTGTACAGTATATGTTTCTGACCAGGCTGGCTGCTATGAGGCTTTGTCATGTTTTGCTTACTGGTAAGTAGCAAAAAGAGATGCATTACTTTGTAGTGTCTAATTATTATTGTTTGTAGACCCTTATGCCTGTAGTTACATTGCTAAATACTTATGCTTAAGAATAATTTAAATTGTGTACTAGAAAGTAATATGCATGTAATACATATTTAGAAATTCATGTGCATTTTTCCAAGTAATGGCTCTCTGAAAATGCTTTGGGTATAGAAATATATCTGCTTATATGTTAACCTCCCTAGCGGTTGAGACGAGCCCAGCTTGTCCGCTGTTCAGGCTCGCCCCAACCGCAGGGGAAGCCGGGTTTCCTCCCTGGAAAGCTGCAGCATTTCGCTGCAGCATTTCCGGGGTTTCGGCACCGCCCCGATCACGTCATGGGGACGCGGAAGGGGGCGGGGGGGGGCCAGCGCCATAGACCTCCATGTTAATGGAGGAGCGCCGGCTTTCCCACCCACGCAGCTGGCGTCAATAATCACATAGGGCAGTGCGCTAGGGAGGTTAAGATTGGCACCACAGTGCCCTGTGCAACTCAGTCCTAGCCAAATCTCCTCTGCTCAACTACATATCATCCCACTTTACTCCTCTCCATTTGCAAAATATAATTTTGTGCTTCAAACAGTCTTTCATAGATGATATGAGTACTATTTATTTTAATACGTGTCATAGGAACAATCTGATTTAACCCTTTTTTGTGCTGTAGATGCTGGGCTTGGCTCAGGGCTGTTTTGATCACACCATCCCATACACCAAACAGAGGACACAGTTTGGGAAAAGAATATTTGACTTTCAGGTATGCCATAATGATATCTATTTTGATTTACATGGTATCTGTATTAAATATGTACAGCTTGTTGTTATTGTTGTTTATTCCAAGGAAAGTGTGCCATTTTCTAGGACAAGGAGTTTGGGTTGAGCAATAGAGATGGTCATTTGAATTTGTGATTTGAATTTGCAAAATCCCTGAGCATTGTATCATTTCCAAACTTGCTGGAGAGGTAGAGAAGGGTTGAGTGTATATTACCCAGAAAATATAGCTCTAACACAAATAGTTTTTGCGTAAATTAAGTGTAAAGTCAAGTTAAAATTTCTTAATTTAATTTTTGCAAAAACGACATGCGGTAGAACAGTACTTTTTTTTCTTTAAATGTTCCCACAACCCTTTTCTACATCTCCAGCAATTGTGGGGATGATAGGATGCTCACAGGCTTTGCAATCTACTCACAAGTCAGCTAGTCCAAAAAATTCGACCATCTCTATTGAGCAACTGTGGCTGTAGTTTAAGAGGCCCACAGATTTGAATGTAGAATAAATAAAAACCCATCTACACAGACTCTTAATTATCACCCATCTATTCAACAGCATATACTCTGCCAAATGTATTTTATTACCATCTGGTGAGAAATCTCTGATCAAATGATTAGTGTTTAGTGTAAAGACATTGAGCTTTGTTTCCGAAATGACTATACCACTATACTGAAATGTGCTTGTTCCTTTGGCTTCCAACTTTACTTTTAATGTTTCTTGGCTCTTACATTAGATAACAGTATTTTGTCTCATTCTCTGCAGGGTATGCAGCATCAGATTTCACATGTGGCCACTCAGCTTGAGGCAGCGCGACTACTTACCTACAATGCAGCCAGGCTGAGGGAAGCTGGGAAACCATTTAGGAAGGAAGCCTGCATGGCTAAGTACTTCTCCTCAGAGGTAATGCTGCACCAAGTACAATACTCCGTACTCATGGGGTCAGTTCTGCTTTGTCCAACCTTATAAGCTTATTTCCCACTCCAAGTGGCAGAAACAGAGTTGCCTTGACTGTTCTAGTTGACTCTCCTTTATAATAGGGCCAATACTGTGTTTATATATCAAAGTCTGTGGTAAGCTGCAATCCTTAAGGGCTTGTCCCTGCTTAGGTGATCACTCGCAATTCTAATCGCATTTTTGTCCGCGGGCAGTGGGCGGTTGCTGTCGGTTACTGCTGTCGGCCCTGATCACGCCCATAGACCTGAATGGACACATTAAACAAGTATTTTTTTTCTATGGGCGCGATCGGGCGCGGTTCCTGTCTGCCCCAATTGTGTCCAGAAAATGTGCCCAAAGCCTGGGGTGGAAGCTCACACTTTTGGATTACCAGCTGTTTTAGGGCAGAAGCAGAGCCTTGTTGGTCATATTTCTTAAAAAGGTCAACGATGAGCTACTGTATTTAACATGCCTTTTTTTTTCTTGTGAACTGGAATGAAACGGTTTCATATAATCTGTGGAAAAACAAGTGGCAGTACAAGGAGGTTATCTGCTTTATCTCCACTAGGTGGCAGTATAATCTACAAGAAACCTCCGAATTGCTTTGTAATGGTCTGTTATGGGGTCCTTACTGGACGGTTACTAATAACGTGAACTTCAATTAGGACATTAATCCACTGGATTTTTTTCATATTTTAGTTCATATATTGTCGTCTCAACTCAGGGCTCTGGGCTATGGTGCTAAGTTTCGGTACACAAGGTGATATGTGCTGGTGCTACTTATGGTGTTGCAATGGACATATTTTAATTGATCCCTTTCTTGTTTACTTCCCATACCGGAGATGCAATGAAATAGTAAAAGTCCTCATAACTTGTGCCTCTCTTAAAAAATTGTTAACAATGCATCATGTTTCATGGGCCAATCAGTCCCCCATTGTCAGGGTATTGACAGCAGAATCTTGCATACACCTTTGCAGAAGAAATCATGCAGAATCCAGGTGGTTCAGTTGTTCTGCATTGTAAATTTTTCCCACTTAATTCTCAAAGCTTTGATGAAGGAGAACCAATGAGACCTAGTCACTTAATTGACTCTCATCCTTGCCAGGCATAAAGGCTGATTAAGATGTGACTCTTAGAGCAGTGGTTTCCAAACTTTTCTTGCAGGGGCCCCCCTTTTCTATTTAGGAACACAGGTTCAGAATGAGGGCCCGCATCCGCCCCCCATGTTGTGAACCACTGTCTAAGAGAGTCTCCAGTACAATGATGAACTTTGGGTTGTTGTTGCTCTATTGACTAGCTGGAACAACGTGTAAGCTTTTTTTTCTCAGATTATGCAATTCTAAGTTGGCAAAGTAACTGGCTGTTCTGTTTTTTTGGTGGACAGACATTTTTAGGTCTCTCCAGAGATGCTCAATTGGTCAAAGTCAGAGCTCTGGCTGGGCCATTCAAGAACAGTCATGGAGTTGTTGTGAAGCCTTTGTTATTTTATCTGTGTGCTTAGGGTTATTGTCTTGTTGGAAGGAAAACCTTCGGCCCAGTCTGAGGTCCTGAGCACTCTGCAGAAGGGTTTCATCCAGGATATCTCTGTACTTGACTGCATTCTTCTTTCCCTCAATTGCAACCTGTCATTCTGTCCCTGCAGCTGAAAAACACCCCCACAGCATGATGCTGCCACCACCACCCTGCTTCACTATTGGGACTGTATTGGACAGGTGATGAGCAGTGCCTGGTTTTCTCCACACATACCACTTTAAATGAAGGCCAAAAAGTTCTATCTTGGTCTCATCAGACCAGAGAATTTTATTTTTCACCATCTTGGAGTCCTTCAGGTGTTTGTTGTGCCACAGGTGTCAGGTGTGCCACAGAAATATTTTTGTAACATTGACCAGATCTGTGCCTTGCCACAATTCTGCCTCTGAGCTCTTTAGGCAGTTCCTTTGACTTTATAATTCTTATTTGCTCGGACATGCACTGTGAGTGATAAGGTCTTATATAGACAGATGTGTGGCTTTTATACAATTATAAGTTTAATCAAACACAGCTTGACTAAAATGAAGGTGTAGAACCATCTCAAGGAGGATCTGAAGAAATGGACCGCACCTGAGTTAAATATATGAGTGTCACAGCAAAGGGTCTGAATACTTAGGACCATGTGATATTTCAGTTTTTCTTTTTTAATAAATCTGCAAAAAATGTCTACAATTCTGTGTTTTTCTGTCAATATGGGGCGCTGTGTGTACATTCAGGAGGGTAAAAAATTTTTTTAGCAAATGGCTGCAATATTTAAAAATTTAAGGGGGTCTGAATACTTTCCGTACCCACTGTACGCAGACCCAGAGCCCACAAGGCCCTAAACGATGATTTGTAAAGATGTATTCAGCTGACAAGGCCAGATACAAATTCGTTTTTTATTTACTTCCAGCTACAGTACATGAAATGGATAATCTTCATAGTCACCTGATGACCTTTTATCCTCTTAGGTGGCAGCAATGACAACCAGCAAGTGCTTGGAGTGGATGGGAGGTGTTGGCTTCACCAAAGACTATCCAATAGAAAAATATTACAGAGATGTCAAGATAGGTAAGTTTCATGTCATTACAAGATTCCTGGACTACAGGGTAGTTGTAACTCACTAAATGTATATATAGTTTGGTCTTTGGACATACTGTATTTTTCAGACTATAAGACGGACTTTTCCCCCCAGAAATAGGGGAGGGGGGTGCCTGTGTCTTTTGGTCTGAATGTGCCTCCCCTTGCCTTGGCTCCCCGCCAGCACTCCCAGCAAGGATAAAAGCAGGGGAGCTGGAGGAGCTGTCAGGTGAGAGATCTGTCTACAGCTGGATCTCCCATCTGAACTGTATTATTGCTTATGCCAGCAGAGTTCAGAGCCCTTCTGGTATCAGCAATGAAGAGAGTGATAGATAAACACCTTTCTATATCTCTCTCTGTGTCAGTGGGAGCTGCAATCACTCTGCAGCTTCCACTGACACAGCCGGAGAGGAGAGAGTCTTTACTTTTAGGGAATCCATAACAGTATGTTAGACCTTTTCATAGCTTTTCATTTCATAAATTCTCATTGTGTGTTGTTATTACATGTTTACTGAAATTGTGTAAACTTGTTGCTGTAGGTACAATCTACGAGGGAACATCCAACATCCAGCTGAGCACAATTGCCAAGTTCATCGATGAGGAATACTAAAACACAGGAATTGTCCAATCCATCCTCAGGGTCTTACTTCTCAATCACACATGAATGTCATTAATTCAGTCCATAATTATTGGTTTTGGGTTAAGCTTTTCAAAATGTAAAATGATCAGGGAATTACATTGCCTTATTCCGATGCCAAGAATACACTACACCTTGGAGACACCCCCCTGCCTCCCCCCGCCTGAAGATATATATTTCTGTTACAGTAAGAAACCACCCGTTATCTCTTTATATTGGTCAGAGGCTCCAGTTGTGGAGTACATGCATTCCACATCCCCATGTCTGCAAGCTTTTCTCTACTTTCTGCATTCTCTGTTATATTCATTTAGCCGGAGGATCACCTCGGACTGGTAATTAAAGGCGCTATTAATGCCATTTATGATATTAGGGTGTTTATTAAGCAGTAAAAGATTTTCGGTGTCTCAGATAGTATGTACCATACAGCACATTTTTGTTCTTTTTCCAACCTCTGTGCTGGTACTGTGTCATTTAACGCTCTAGTGATTGGTAGGCCCACCTAACCTCTTTGCCCACTGTGAGTGTTGGATAGAAGAAATGCTCCCTTCTGGACAGTATGAAGCTTTCTTTTCAAGGGTACTTTTGTTTCATATTTGTTGGGAGGGAACATGAGAACGTGGGTGTTTTCCACTACTTAATGTGGTAGTGAGTTTTCCAGTATTCAGCCTATCAACTCCCTAGAAACTTGTGACATCAGCAGGGTATGAGATACCTTCCTGAAATGATCATTTATTTGCCGGTATGTTAAATATTGTTTCAGCCTTCAGTACTTATGATGGACAGGTTAACCCCACTAAGAGTGATTTTTGAGAAATAGGCTGAGTACCTAGGGAACCTGGCTAAGAAAAATTGGGCCTTTGTGCTTCCAGCAATAGGTAAGACAATTGTTTTAGATAAACATCATTAGTTACTGTGGTAATGTTTGTATACCTATGACTTGATTTGGGCTGTGATGGACCATAACACATCATTTTAATTCATGCTGAAGCATCATGTTACATAAGCATCATGTTACAAAGAAATCTGTTTATTAATGTAGCACTTTTTGTTATATGAAATAAAGTAAATGTAATTGTAACTGATAAGTGTTTTTCTATGACTACCCATGTATGTTTACAGGTATTAACATTTTAAATCTGAAGCGTAAAATGTTATGTTTACATCTAGGGCAGACAGAAATGCAAGGTCCCTTCATCTAACACATCTGTGATGCATCAGGACATCCTGAAAGGCATGTGTTACAGTGGGAGGGACCTTTCTGCCCATTCTTCTACTCCTTCACGGCCCCAGAAGTGATGATTGCGAAAGGCTGGAAGTGATGTTGGGCAAGTTAATTTTTTTTTTAAGGGAAAACAGTCCGTTCAATTCAGTGTGCATGGGTGGGTACTTGTGTTGGGTACCATTGTGTTAATGCTTTCATTTTTAACGCAGCGAAGCTCACGGCATTACATTAACACATGTGGAAACATGCTAATTGATTGTTATGTCATGCATCAACATCCCTCTGTATGTACGTCAACATAAGGGAATTTGACGCTGTGGAAACATAGCCTTAAACTCAAACACTTCTTTGCTCCCTGTCTTCTGGGCAGAGGGTCCTCTCCACTTCCACATCATGCCATATTGGCCCTAAAAAGTAGCCCCATCACACTCCATATACATTCAGGCAATTCTTAGCAGACTTTTGTAAAGTGTGTACGGTATAAATCTAATCAGTAAAATAACTTAAGCTGGGCATAGACGTTTAGATTCTATGCAGACTGACCCCGCATGATGACATCATCATGTCAGCATATACTTACATTACTATTTAACAAAGCAATGAGATCGACTGAAATATTTCAGACATGTCCGTAATTTTGCAGGCGAATTTCTGGGGCGATTTATGGTGGGTGCGTTTGATTTGAGGCCGATTTCGCAAAATCAACTGCATATCGAATCATCTGTGGGCAGTTTTATTCATTCCTTTTTATAATATTTGGAAATCCACTTTCATTAATACTTGTGGAATTCCATAGGCATTTCTTGCTGTAGAATGACATGGTTCTCCTCCATTGGTTTTCCTTTCTCCTGGACCACTGGATAGTACAAATGGCATACATTTCAGTATAGTGTACTATTGTCAGAAAACCCACCCTTACAGATGAAGTACATGTATGTAGGAAGAGTAGTGCACAGTCATTTTCTAAATGACATTCAGACAGGCTTTAGTCCTACATTTACCTAACAAACCCTATGTAGATATTACGGGACAAAAGGGACTCCCTCTAAGGAGGTGTGAGAAGCCAACATCCCAAAAATAATTGGAAAAAGAAAAGAGAACACAATCTCCCCTGTGTATGATACAGAGGCGAGGCGACGTGCACTCTTGCCTCTGCCTGGATCGCCATTTGATTGATACCTGTCTACCCAACACACCACAGTGGGTCTTGTTACCCCACCATTGGCATATATTGACCTGATATTGACGTTACCTACAGCCTATGGCATCCCTTTAAGGCTCGGTCGACTGGTGTCCGTTCAGGCTCTCCGTTCTTTTGGAGGGATTGACGGCCTGCACCCCATACCTTGCATGGTTTTATCTACTTGATACAGGAATATATAACCATTCGGTCCAACCTCTACCCCCTGAGGAAGTCGTCCAGCAACGAAACGCACGTCGGGGTGGCGTGTATCACCTGAGGATGTTTTTTTCCCTCGATGTATCTGGAATAGGGACCCATACATCAAGCTCCCAAGCTTAAGGCGTGTGGCTACCAGTTTGATGAACTGTATCTCGTTTTTTCACTTTAATTTGTTGTTACTGCTTTGTTTATTCATGTACATTAGTGATGCTCCGATTGATCGGCCGCCGATCATTGATCGGCTGATATTGGCTTTAAATAGCATGATCGGCGCAAAAAAGCCGATCACGGGGGGCGTGGCCTGACGCCGAGCTGCATGGAAGCCTGCTCTTGAGCTCCTCCACTTACCCCTGTTTTCCTGCCTGTTTCCTCGGCCATCCTTCACTCCCGCGTCCCAAACCCACCATCACCGGCTGTAGTCACCCTCCACCCCGGTGGCAGTTTGGCGGGGCGTGCTGCACTCCGGACGCGGCCGAAAAATTAGGCCCCGGCTTCGGCCCTACTCGTGCCGATCGCGGTCGGTTGCGCCCAGCCTGGAAACACTTCGGCTACACCATGGCCTGCTACCTCTGCTGGACCACCGGGCGAGGCCCGCTCCTTCCCTGCCCCAACGACCACGCAGTGGGGACCCATCAGAAGCTCTGGGTGGGCGAAATTGAGGGCCGGCGTCCTCAGTTGGGCTGCCCTCACTCATTGCCTGTGTCTTTGACCCCAATCCTCCACCGGCGCATCATCTGGTAGATGTATGAAGCGCTCCCTTCCACGGTCCACAGTTCTCCAGCCCTCTCTTTGTATTCTTCCTATCCTTGTGTGAGTGACAGTGTATAGGCAGACACTAGTGGGCAGTTGAAAGTGGCCGAAAATAATAAGTAGTAATGAAGCTTGTGTAATAAGGACACATGAGCGTGAACCTATTGCATGTACTTTCTAAGTGATTATAACAAGTGGACACTCTTGCCTCCCACATTCCGCCCCCCATATATACAGCACAAACCTCGCCCCCCATATATACAGCGCACCTCTAAGCCCCCCCCATATATACAGTGCACACTCTGCCCCCCATAGTGCATTCCCCTGCCATTTTCTGATCGGCAATCTGCAGATCATGATCTTGGTGATCGGCCCCAAAAATGCTGATCGGAGCATCTCTAATGTACATTCACCATGTCCTTGATACATGAACATGTTTACATGAAATGAAGCTTTTTATCACTACTAAGATTTAAATTCTCTACCTAGATTGCTCTTTGAAGCCGCTAAAGTCCCCTCGCTCTGTATCATACACAGGGGATATTGTGTTCTCTTTTCTTTTTCCTATGTAGATATTACCCCTAGGTAGTAGCCAGGGCCCTAAACTGCAACTTGATGTTGATCTATGCTGCACTGCCACTATGTTGCAGGCTTCTATGTTTATTAGGTTAAACCCGGCTACTGTTCTTTTCTACATATTTTGTCCCTTTAATTCTATTCATGGGTTAAATTTGACAGTATAGAGAAGTTGCATAATCCTACCAAAGTGATTCTCCCTCTAAGTAGCCAATTAAGAATCCAGCTCTTACTGGCCTAAGTGAAGAGAAAGCAATATCTTAGAAAGAATACATTGGAGAAGAGATTTTTCTTCTCTATAAAACGTGTGCTCGGTTATGTGTGCACAATGGGCCTTATATGCTCCTCATTCTTCTACAAAGGTTAAGATGGCTTTATCAGTAAGCTGCAGATATTTATGTTCCAGTTATGTATCCTCGGGAGCTGTGCAGCCTGTGAAGAGCCCAATGAAAGGAAGCCAGTGGGGGATCAGCGTGTTCGGAGGGGGTCTCTTTTTGTGTCTTTTTATAAACTCACCCTTTACTTAATTTCCTCACTGCTAGGCTTGTCCCAGTTAATAAATGTAATTGTTGTCTTTCATGAAAATACTATTATCCTGATCACACGTTACAGTGGCAAAGCGCTTCTCTCTTTAAACACAGAGACTCTCGCCTCTAATTATTCCCCTATCAAGTGGCCGCGGCACAATAGAACTGCGTGTCAGGAGGCGCTACCTACGAGAGCCAGGCAAGCAGGGAACAATGCCTAGATTACACATTAATTTCCTGCTGAACACTCAAACAATTTGCTATCTTTAAAAGATGAAGGGGAGAGAGAAAATCTTCCCAGCTATGTCCATTTGATGCTCGGGGACTGTCAGGAACATAATACTGCCGGTAGTTTCATACCAATGAAATCTTCAGATGTGTTAGATGACATCTTAGATGTAACCATTTTACCGTGTGCCCTGTTATCATCTCCTTTACGGACAATATGCTGGAAAAGAAGTCCTTGCTGCTACTTAGGCCACCATCTTGATTATGGTAACATGGTATAATGTTAATAAAGAAATAAAATAAGAAGAAAAAGCATCAGCACAGAGAATATATATTATGTCATCCGCATAGTCCCTGACCCACTTATCCCTGCCTTTTTCCCAACAATCTCTTTTCCTGTCGGAAAGCGTTGAATTCGAAAGGGTATGGGTTCGAAATTCTTTCTGCTTCTTCATACAGGTACAACTCAACTTTACTCCAGCCATAATCCTAATCTTACCTAGTAAGTAGTGATGAGCGAGCATGCGTTTGGCTTGAGCACCGATATGCTCGCTTCATGGAGCTATTCGAACGAGCATCACATGTGGTTTTGCACCATTCTCGCGTCTCTGCTCTGCATGTTTGGCGGGTTGGAGACAGCCAATCAAGGGGCAGGTAAGTATTGCCCTCACTGTAATGCCAGTAGCCATGTCAGGTGCTGGCATTACAGTGATTGGCTGGCCGGGACACGTCATTGGGTGCTATATAGCACCCGATGTCGCATGTTCAGCTCAGAAAGTTAGGGATAGATTAGTGTGCGCAGCAATTACACAAATCTCATTAATCAAAGTCCTTTTAAGGTATAAAGACGAATGTTTTAGTGCATGATTTGAACAGCATGCACTTGCATCTAATGTTTTAGAGCATCTGCACACCTGCAGACACTTGCATCTAATGTTTTAGAGCGTCAGCTAACTTGCAGGCACTCCCATATCATGTTTTAGAGCGTCCGCTCACCGGTAGGCATTCCCATATCATGTTTTAGAGCATCAGCTCACCTGCAGTCACTCATATTATGTTTTAGAGAGTCCGCTCACCGGTAGGCATTCCCATATGCTGTTTTAGAGCGTAATTGTTCCTGTAAAATTGATTTGGTTTTTGGCCTCTTGTCGTCCATCTGTAAAAGTGGCTTACAACTCCCAGCTGTGTCTTGGGAGTCCAAGATGCATCCAGACATGGTCACCATGCTGTTCCTGGTTCATTCGGGTGGTGTTTCTGTCACTTTCTTACCTTATCTAATGGACCAGGCATCCTCTTCAAAGCAGGGGATGGCTGGTTGTCTCCCATTGACTTGGGTGGGTGCTCGGATCAATCACCAATACTTTACATGAAAAAGAATTTTCATGTAGAGTATAGGGAAAGCCGACTCTTCACACAGAACTGACAGCCGGGGAGTCTGTGTGACGGGGAGAAGCAGGCTGGATTTCTGTTCAGATTTCAGCATGTTTCACACGCTGAAACCCAGAGAGAACTCTGGGTAACTGGAGGTCTTCATTGAACGGTAATCGATGTGCCCATGTGGTGCATATTGTTTTTCGTTCAAATGATCCCCGATCAATCACAGGGTGGTGACGTCACCACGCTGTGATTGATCGGGGATTGATTGCACGGGAATTTACCCGTGTATGGCTAGCTTTAGGCTCCCCTTAAACCTTTAGATTTCTCTGTCCGTTTTCCTTTAGATCTCCTTTTGTTTTACCAAAACATGTAATATGAGGGACTTTCTAAACCATCATATCTACCTGTGTTCAATCACAGAGGACTCGGCACTACATAGTTGTTGGTAGATCTAAAGGATATCTGACAGAGAGATCTAAAGGTGTATGGCCAGCTTTAAAAAATGGTGAAATAGTATAGCCCTCAGGAACAGAGCAATGACAATCTCTGTATTTCTCATGAAAGATTTTTATGCATTCCCTGGAAGATAAAAACTACATCCGTCTTAAGCCTGCCATACACACGCCGATGTGTGCAGGCAGACTAGTCCCGATATGTTCCGGGAGGCTAACGTGATGGCGTCATCACGTTAGCATCCCGGTGCATTATGGGGCCCCTTCAGTCGGCGGCACCCTTTGTGTGCCGGCCATAAGCTGCAATGAAGACGCCGTCTTCAGTGCAGCTTATGGCATCGGCTTTCATCGGCTCGCGCCGGCCAGAGATTATCGGACATGTCCGTTCTCTGGCCGGCCGAGCTGTGGGGCGACAGGGATCTGTCACATCAGGCACATGCCGACTAGCGGCCAATTTTTAACCTGACCGACGGCGCGAGCACGCACGCCCGTCGGTCAGATTAAAAATCGGCCGCTTATCGGCAAGTGTATGGCTAGCATTAATTGCAGTGGATCTCAAACTGCAGACTTTTGTTATAATTTTTTTAATGATTCTATTCTTTTCATTGATACCCTGTTTCCCCGAATATAAGACCTACCCTGAAAGACTAGCTGCTATCCCCCCTGTGCTTCTAATATAAGCCCTTCCTCGAAAAAAAGACCTACCATGTCCCAGAGAAAGCTTCCATATTTAGAAAAGACATTTTGTCAACGCTTCTAAACCCAGAAATAAGCCTTAGTGCATTTTGCGCACCTTAAATTAATATAAGACAGTGTCTTATAATAGGGGAAACAGGGTACCAGTGTTTCTCCAACTGAAGCGACATTTTTCCTCTCAATGATATAAACACTGCATTTTTTGTTTTAACTACATCTTGGATCACAAGGCCTTAGCCGGCCATAGACGTGCTGATTCCCGGCCATAGTTGTGGGCGTTCGATTAGTATGCACGCTCCCGCCGAACGCATGGTGGTCGGTCGCCTGCAACTACAGGGGAGCTCACCTTGAGGTTTTGACCCAAAAAGCCGGCAGGTCGGATCACATGGCCAAATTTTGCTTTTAAGGATTAGGTTTGTAACGGCGCACTGTAAAATCTAAATGTCTATGGCCAGCTTAAGTCATACTAAACCTTCAGTAATTGTTGCTGTAACCAGCTCATAGCTTGCTATTTCTTGGTACTCCTGGTTAATGCTCTGTGGTCACTCCACTTCAGTAAACTTCTTTTCATTTGGGAGCTATTGTATGTAATGTTGTATATTTCCATTCTTAAGTCCGCCATACACAGGTCGATCTATTGTTCGATTCCCAATTTATTGTGCGCTTTTGTCCTCGTTTTCATAAATCGAACGCAGCCCACTGCGTGAGTGATCCATCCCGCTCCAAGTAAAAAATCGACCGAACAGGGAACCGACATGTTGATATTATCCTGTTTGATTGCCATTTCTTTGGATTGGGACTGAGGGTCCACATCCAAAGTATCGGCCAGGGATCGATTCTGGTGTGCATCGATTACCTGATAATGATGACAACGATCGCAGGGGAATTGAGCCGTGTATGGCCACGTTACGCCACTATACACACACCACTATTTCTACCAAAACAAATTCAGAAAATGTCATTTGCTGCCACGTCTAGTGTCTGCTCTTCAAACATACTTTTCCATTTCTATAAACCCTAAGTGGATTACATTTATTTTGATAAAGCCTTGAGAAAAACACTGTTCCTTTGTTGAATCTTAAGTCCAACACTTATTACCTATTTGTAACTAGTGTAGAGCTCGAATATTCGAATGTCGAATATATTTCGCGAATATCGGCAATTTGAGAATTCGCCAATATCTCGAATATGCCGGCGGATATTCGCAATGCTGAATATTCACAATATGCCCATGTATTCATTTTGAAGATTTTCGCGATGCGAATATTATTTCCGCAATGCGTATATTATTTCCGCAATGTGAATATTATTTTCGCAATACATGGGCATACCGCGAATATTCGAATTTCCAAAGATAGAATTGAATATTAGTAGAATTATTCGTGAATTCAAATATTGCCTGTGCCGCTCATCACTATTTGTAACGTAGGTGCACATTACATTTCTAAGTGCAGTTTTTTTTATAGTGACATGTCTATATAATGTACAATCGTGACCATAATTATTCATACCCCGGGCAAACTTTGACTTAAAGTTATTTTTAGTCAACCAGGACGTTATTTTTTGATGGGAAATGACATAGGTGTCTCCCAAAAGATAATAAGACGATGTACAAGAGGCATTTTTGTTGCTTTTATTTACTTTTGAGCAAAAAGTTATGTCCAAAAAGATTCATCCCCTTCTCAATAATCAATAGAAAAGCCTTTATTGGCTATTACAGCAATCACACGCTTCCTAGAATTGCAGACCAGCTCCTTGCATGTCTCCACAGGTGATTTTGCCCATTCATCTTTAGCATGAGCTCGTAATCTTTCAGGTTGGAGGGTCTTCTTGCCATCACCCTGATCTTTAGCTCCCTCCACAGATTCTCAATTGGATTCAAGTCAGGACGGTAATGTTGTCTGCTAACCATTTCTTCACCACTTTTGCTGTGGGTTTTGGGTCATTGTCATGCTGCAATGTCCACTGGTGCCCAAGGCCAAGTTTCTCTGCAGACGGCCTGATGTTGTCGTTGAGAATCCTCATGTATTGCTCTTTTTTCATGGTGCTGTTCACTTGATTAGGTTCCCTGGTCCATTGGCTTAAAAACACAAAGCATTAGGTTTCCACCACCATGTATGACAGTGGGGATGGTGATCTTTGGGTTGAAAGCTTCTCCTTTTTTATGCCAAATGAAGGAAACATCAAGCAAGCTTTTGCGTGCCTTTTCTGGAGAAGTGGCGTCCTCCTTGGTCTGCATCCGTGGAACCCAGCAGTGTGCAGTGTCCATTGGATTGTTGCCACCAGCAGAGCCCAGATTGACCAGGATGGCCTTAGTGGTGATCCTTGGATCTTTTTCACCTCTCTTACTATCCTCCTGGCCAGTACAGGTGTCACTTTTGGCTTCCGACCATGTGAACTTGCAAACGTTTAGATATGGCCTTGTAGCCCTTTCCTGAGCTCCTTTGTCTTAGCCATGACTGTCCACAAACCAACTGCAGAGAGCTAATGTTTTTTTACCTGTTGAGTTGATTAAGTAGCTAAAAAAACAACATTTGGACCAAGTGAAACTCTGGTCACCAAATTTTGTGGTGGCTAGCCCCTGAGACTTTAACGGCACATGAATTATGGACAAATATAAGGTAAAAAGGTATGGTTTATTTTAAAACACGCATAATAAGCAATATATATTGGTTAAAAATATCAAACAACCGGTTATACATATGTAAAATCAATTGACGCTTCATGATCATAGTCCGAGGTTTGTTGTGCCCAACGCATTTTGCCCTGTTAAGGGCTTCATCAGGGGTAAGTCATAGGTAAGGTGGTCCTTCTAGAAGCATATGTCTAAAAATATATATCTCTTGTTCCTGAAATACATAAATGCTATTAAAACAAGGTCCCATGCAGGGTGTAAACAGGTAGTATATAAGATCCAATCACTGTATCATCCTATATACAATGCACAGGATGCACAGTGATTGTCCATGCTCTGTTATCAACACATCCTTTTCATTTTTTACCTTAAATTGTCACCTCATGGTCATGGGCCTGGAGGTAAACCCCTCCAAGGCCTCCTTGACTATTTGAAATGGTATAGAACTTTGGATTTTCCCAGAGTTTGTGAAGGGTATGAATAATTTTGGACCTGACACTTTTTGCTCAAATGTAAATAAAAGCTGAGAAATATTTTTTTCCACAATAATGCTTCTTGCACATTGTCTTATTATCTTTTGCGAGACACCTATGTAATTTCCCATCAAAAAAGAACTTGCTGGTTGAATAAAAGTATTTTTCAGACTATAAGACGCACGGACCATAAAACGCACCCAGTTTTTAATGCAGGAAAACCAGAAAAAAAAGATTTTTATAAGTTTTCACATCATTTGGGTTAATGCAATGATTTCCATGAATGCAATATTCAGTTCAGCCAGTAGATGTCAGTAGCAGCAGTACACTCTCAGCACAACGTCATTCTCCACACTGATCGGGAGGAGGGGGGCCAGGCTGCAGAGTCTATCCTCTCAGTCTCTGCTCTCCTCTCTGGTTGGCTGTTACTGGGTCCGTGGGAGCTGCAGAGTGATTGCAGTTTCCACGAATGGAGAGAGGAATAGATGGCAGTTCATCTATACCTCTCTTCATTGCTTATGCCAGCAGGGCTCTGAGCTCTGCTGGCATAGGCAATTATACAGTAAAAATGGGAGAGCCAGACACCAGCTGGCATCTCTCAACTGACAGCTCCCCGGCTAATCTCTGTGCCGGGAGAGCTGGCGGGAAGCCACTCGGCCGCAGGGGTCATGCATTTGGACCATAAGGCACACGCGCTTTTTCCCCCAACTTTGGGTGTAAAAAATGTTGTCTTATGGTCCGAGAAATACGGTAACTTGAATGAATTGGTATGAATAATTATGGGCTCAACTGTATGTTAAAATATCCTTGTTGTCCTCATCAGATGCCCATATGACAAGGAGACAATGGAGCACAACTTGGAGACAGAAGTTTGTCACCCCACAACACCAAGCTCTTAAACAATAGGTCTTCATGGCTGGACCTTAAAAATGAAAGCTGCTACAAAAAAAGATTGACAAATGATTTTTACAATGCTAAATGTTCTGAGATGTCAGGGATTGTGTTTACTGGGAAAGGGTCCCTATAGTCAGGGAGGCACATAAGTGGTATGCTGGTACTCAAAAGGGGCCAAAAGCTATGCTTCCCTGCGTTATCGTTACAAAGCTCATATGCGTACTAACAACTTGGAGGCACTCAGTGTCTGGGCGGCCGCAGGGAAACACGAATAACTATGAAAGGTTGCAGTAAGGGGTGTGAAATTGGGAATGTAAATTACTAATACAAAAAAAAAGATTGGACTTCTAAGGTTGTTGGAGATCTGGGGATTACAGTCAGAGTAGGCACATGTAAGGGTAAAATCTGACAAGAGGAGAGCACTGTGTTACAGCTGGAATACGACTATGAAAGGATGACATTTGGACTGCAGGTAGTCTCAGGGGTTAGTTAGTAAGCCAGAAAATTTCAGGGTTGCACTACTGAGATATGAGATCTGGGGGTTCAAACATGTTGTACTGTGAGAGTTACATGTGACCCAAAGCCAGCTGGTGACCTGTGGATGGAAACAGCTATTCGGAGGCTCAATCTTGAACAGGGAGGTCCATCTGCAGCAGAATCTACCATGCAGGAGGCTGCTGCAGAGGACAGTGAGGGAGACCGTGAGGAAGACAAACGCGATCCCCTGGTACTCATCTGAGGAACTCACTAAAAAAGTTATGTACACCCCTGCCTATATGAACCCACCTGCAGTGGTGCCTAGATGTACTATTTTAAAAGACCAGTGCATTGTGCGGATTTCAAGCCTTATCCGTGCCATCCAGTTTCTAGTTAGCGATCCTCCTGGCATCCTCTGATGGTATGGTAATGATCCCCAGGCACTAGGGAGCTTGCTGTGACCTTTCTCCCTGAACATATTGAGTGCTCTTGTGGTAATAAAGAAGACACCTAAATTAAGGAGAAATGCAGGAATCTGTAAAACATCCTGTTAGTGTCGGAGACGCAGCCTCTGGCCGCCTCATAAATTTATGTGAGCGCAAGTGGGAAGACTTATAGGTGAGTTTAGCCGTATTTTCCATGGGAATGGCACCTTCCAACCATTATGCCGGTATTTATTTGATTCTGAAGGAGCACAAAAGCCAGCTCCACAAATAAAGAAGATTGAGGAGCCGCTGGTGAGTGGTGAGCTGGCTTTAAACTCTGAATGAGGTGTCCGCCATTGACTTACTGTGTCCAAGTGCCATTTGTACAGTGTGAGAAGTGGGAGTATTTCTCCAGGCTGTCAGCGCTCACAGCAGAGAGTGTATGTGTGAGTGATGGTGAGTGAGGCGGCAAGCCTGACTACATCACTCCTGACTACACTGTACCAAATGTATCAATCCGGGCCCCAACCTGCCAGCCATTGAGGCTCAGTATAAGAAGTGGCCTTTGTATCAGTCTGGCTGTGTGTACAGAGACCACTGCCACGCAGCTTTATTTCTTCATATTATGCCCTAAACCTGACCATACACCTTTAGATCTCTGTCAGATATCCTTTAAATCTACCAACAACTATGTAGTGGCCAGTCTCTCGATTGAACACAGGTGACCTGATGGTTGAGAAAGTCCTATATTACATGGTTTTGGTAAAACAAAAGGAGATCTTAAAGCCACACACGGTCAATTTGGTCAATCGATGTCGTTAGACGAGGAATTCAATCGTCTAATCGAAAATCGATCTAATCGCCCATCAACATACACCCCAAATTGAGTTCGTGCCGATTAAGTTAGTGGTGAGATTTCGCATTAAAAAAACATACTAAAATTGTGATTTGGTATGGAAAAGATTAAAGTTGCGGATTGTTTGAAGTGGTCATGTTATGTAATCTAATCTAAGCGATCCAGGGAGAAATACCACCACAACATCGATGATTATAAAATGATTTCTGGCACAATCGCGATGTTTTCCAACATGTCCGATCACATTCGATCTAAATTTTTCTGCCTTCACGAACAATTATCGTTCGATCGTTACCATGTGGGCATTTCCGATTTTCTTCTGAAAAAATTCATCTAATCGAGCATCGATTGAACCACAATCGAACCGTGTGTGGCTAGCTAAAGAAAATGTGACAGAAATCTAAAGGTGTATGGGGCAAAGCTCCACGGTAATGCCAGATGGGCACTTTAAGCATTACTACCCGCTGGAGGATTCCATGCCCAGAAAAGGCATTTCTAGCAACTAAATCCCAGCCTGTGATTGGATAGTAAAACTAGCCATACATGTATAGATTTGTGCACGATTGATCATCGATTTAAAAAGGAATACACACCCCTGGTAAAATGTCAGGTTCCTGTGCTGTACAATAATAAGACAAAGATAAATCATTTCAGAACTTTTTCCACATTGAGGCTTTCTTCCCACCCATGGCTCGATTCTAATTGCGCCCATGTTATTAATTGTTTAGGTAAGGGGGGTAGTGACCCACAGCTAAAAGGAAAATAAGGCTCTCGTAGAGGCGCCTGCCGAACGGGTGTCTCACTAAGAGCCTTTTTTTTCTTTTAGCTGCGGGTCACTACCCCCCTTACCTATATCTTCTATCCGGAATGAGTATGGACCAAGCATCCAACAAACCAACTGGTCACCCACAGGCTCACAGGGAGCGACCAAAAATATCAAGTCAACACAAAGTAAAGATAAACACAACGAAGAACTTTCCCCCCTCTAAAACACCCCCCATACCAAACAAAGAAGACCGCTCCTCCACAGGAACCGAACCTATCCCAAGGTAATCTTTTTTCACAGTTAACTTATACATGTTATTGGAGAGGGTCTCTTTCCCGGGCCGCAATCGGTGCCATAGACATGAATGAGATACGGCGTGAGTGTGAGATACGGTTTTTAACCGCAGCCATAAAATCACGCAGCGGGCAGCCGCACATGTGGGAACATAGCCTCAATGTGACCTATAAGCAGTACCACTCAACTGAAAAACAAACTGAAATGTTTTAGGTTGAGGAGAGTAAAAATATAAAAATAAAATCATGTGGTTGCACACCCTTACACTAATACTTTGTTGAAGCACCTTTTGAGGTTATTACAGCACTCTGTGTTTTTGGGTAGGAGTCTATCAGCATGGCACATTTTGGGTATGAGTCTATCAGCATGGCACATTTTGGGTATGATTCTATCAGCATGGCACATTTTGTATATGAGTCTATCAGCATGGCACATTTTGGGCATGAGTCTCTCAGCATGGCACATTGTGACTTGACAAGGTTTGCCCACTCTTCTTTACAGAAACACTCCAAATCTGTCAGATTGTGAGGGCATCTCCTGTGCACAGCCCTCTTTAGATCACCCCACAGATTTTCATTCAATCGGATTCAGGGCTGGGCTCTGGCTGGGCCATTCCAAAACTTTTCTTCTGGTGAAGCCATTCCTTGTTGATCTGGATGTATGCTTTGGGTCGTTGTCATGCTGAAAGATGAAATGCCTCTTCATGTTCAGCTTTCTAGCAGAAGCCTGAAGGTTTTGTGTCAATATTGACTGGTATTTGGAACTGACGGCTTGATATTGGATATTGGCGGAGCTGGAGAGACAGCTCTGCTCTCTCCCCAGCTCAGCTGATGCTTTGCAAGGAGACCCGCGGTTTCCATGCAAAGCAACAGACATCGGCCGTATTTAACGGTCATGTCCCATATGGCTGTTTTCGAGCGGGTCCCACTCGAAAACAGTGATGGCAGCATATTATATGGGCCAGATAGATGGCTGTAAGCGCACACAGCGCTAGAAGTGGCCATCGATCTGGCCCATATCTACATGTCTGTACCCTGCTTAAGGCTAAATGACACAGTAATTTCCTGGGCTGCTTTCAGTCCGCATACAATACATAGCGACCGGCGGACGCAACAATAGGTGACCGCTGGTTGCGATTTTTGCTCCATTACTGGGTAATTAAAAACTTTTTTCGGGGTGTGGCTGTTTTATTTTCTTTAGATTTTGTTTTAATGCTTCTGAACTATATCTAGATTTTTAAATGAAAGGTGCAGTTTAGCTTTTCTGTACACTACATGTGTAGACAATACATGTAGGGTATGTATGGATAGCCCTAAACATTTTCAATACTATATGTCTTCACCATTTCTTGCTGTTTTAATGCAGTCAAGTAACCACTAGGCCTCTGCTTTTTATCTCCTCCTGCAGCATTGATGGGCAGACTTGTGGTCACTAAATGGATGTGCACTCACTCCTGCTAGAACAAACTCTCTTTAGCCCACCATACACGTTCCGATTATTCTCCCGACCGATTTTTCATCCGATAGTGTCACCCGATTTTCACCTAAAATGTTATGGTCGGTCGGCTGGCACAAAAAATCGGAATTCGAATTATCACCGATCGATCAGCCTGTCACTATTTATTAACAGCAGATCGACCAAAATTTACGGACAGGTTCGAAGCGGTCCCATCCAATTTTTCGGACAATTTTGAGAAATCTGGATCGGTCGGGTACATAATTCCGCATGCGATAAATCTCCCGATCGATTAATCTCCCGACCACGTTGGTCGCTCGGGCAAAATTCGTACGAAAAATCGGAACGTGTATGGGGGGCTTTTGTCAGTGTTACACTTATTGGTGACCAATAAGGAAGTATTAAGAGAGCGTTTCTTAATTTTAAGCCAATTAAAAGAAGTAAAAGAAACAAAGGCATGCTGGCGCTTTAAACAGGTTAAGGCCCCCATACACCTTACAATCTTACCATATCATTTCTGTACAATCAGCTTTTCTTCTACCAAAACCTTGTAATATGAGGAGCTTTCTAAACCTTCCTATCACTATGTATTCTATCAGAGAGGACCCGGCACTACATAATTGTTGGTAGATCTAAAGGAAATTGTATGGAGTGATCTAAAGGTGTATGGGGGGCTTAAGACATTGGGTGTGAAAAGGGTAACAGACAACCGAGGAACAGCCAGACAACTTGCATTTTCAAAAAGAAAACTACACTGAGAGTTTTAAGCTCACCACACATCTTTCAATGTCCCTGAACAATTGCTTTTACATCTACTTACAACAATATAGTGCAGGGGCCTCCCCAATCGGACAGACATTCATTGAATAGTTTACAAGGTCCTCATTTTACATTTTTGGTAAAACAGGCGTTGATTTTATAAAAATTTTACTGTCAGGCTGTTAGGTGTCTAAAGTGTGCTTCATGAAATATGTTTATGTAAAATGTAGCCTCATTCTAATCTCTAAAGTAACACTCCACTGTGAATCAAGCATCGTTTTAACCATAGCCAATTCATGAAAATGATATGATTACATATTTAGTTGAGAAATGATTTTGCAGTATTGGATGGGACCTATTGGGCTTAGTCAGCCTGGCATGCTTGGATTTGGGTGTTCCATCCTCCTACCCTAGTGTTCTCTTTTAGAATTTGTACAAGAATATGAAGACAGTAAAAGATTCTGTTAGATGTTTAACTGTTCAGCATCCACCCAAAACTGAGATATCTGTTTTGGGTGGCCCAGCACTTTATTAACCCCCCTAGCGCTTCTGATGGCTCCATCTCATCCAGCGCTTTCCTGTAAGTATTCCTGTGGATGAGACAGAGCCGTCAGGCGAAGATCAGAGCCCGGGCAGCACATATTCACTGTTCTGTGCTGTCCTGGTGGCTCCAATCCTTCAAATGTAAATTGGGTTAACTTCAAAGAGCACATCTGGAAATCACCCCCAGTGTGATTTCCAGATGTGCTCTTTGAAGTTAACCCTTTTAGAGGGTGCCAGAGGACATTGTATTAGATAACTGTATCCAATACAATTCAAAGTAAAACAAAAACACATTTCCAATTGTATTAAACATGTTATTATAAAAAAATATGAATACATACTGTTTTGAAATCATTCATACCAAATAAGTATTTAAGAGATTTTATCATTCAAATGATACCTTTTATTATTTTTTTAACATAATTGTGTGTTTCAAACATTATTATATTCAGGATGTCTACTAGACCCTTGTACGGACATATTTTTGGAATTTACAAGCCTACAACATAAAAAAAATTCCATTAGAGTCTTTGGTGCGCTTTTCGTACAGTAATCTGGACCTTGTAAGAGCACAGGGGAGGTTAATAAAGTGCTTCACTCTTTAAAACAAGTTGATGTGTACGATAGCCTTCATAATATTCATAATATGTCATAGTTGTGTTTAATCATAACCAGCACTGGCCCCTATCTGGTCTAAGCTCCAGTACAAGCTATGCCGTCAGTACATATGACAGAAGCACTATACCAGTAGTTGTTCTGCCATTACAGGGGAAGTAGGTAAAAGTGGTAATTAGTCGCATTTAGTGTTTTTTAACAGCTCATTTGAAAATGAACTGCTGCTTTTTAATGAGACCTGAGTTCTTTAATTACAGGCTTGAAGTAAGCAAGCTCCAATGAGGAAAGCACCAGGCAGCCACCTCTGTATAGGGATTGATAGTGAGGAACGGTGACTGATCCCTGACCTCTATAGATTGGAGTCCTGGGACACAGCTGCGCTCTGCAGACCGGTCAGCTGAAGAGAAATTGAAAGCCCCAATGTCATCGTCATCAATAACCCTTCAGAGGGTGACTGAAACACAGCCTCAGCACATAGCACCCGAAACACTAAACTTTCATGTGTGATGGAAAAGGGATAAAGGACACAACTCTAGGATACATGTGTGTTGGAGAAAGGGTAAGGAACTCGCAACTCTAGGCTACACATGTGAAGAAGAACAGTTAAGGAACAGAACTCTAGGCTAGCCAACAATGAACGAGGGCAACACAAATTTACATGTGTGACCAAGAATAGTAGAGGGACTTACGACTGTGGCCTACATGTGTCACTACATACTTATAACAGACATACAAATGTATACTGAGAATCAATGACAACTCAAGGCTAGCCAATAATAAATCAGGAACTTTGGGTTACTTGTGTAAACAAGAACAGACAAGGGACATATAACTGTGTGACTGAGAATAAATGACACCCTACTCAAGGCTAGTGGCGAATGGATGAGGCACTGAAGCCAGCCATACATGGCTCAATTCCTCTGTGATCAATCGAAACATGCTTACACAAGAATCGCCAAACAATCTCACAATGATTGTTTGGGTAATCGATCCCTGGTCGATACTTTGCATGGGAACCCTCAGCTTTTCCTTGGAGCGGAATCAATCGTTTAAAGTGGGCTGCGTTCAATTCCCGAACAATCCATTATTAATTAAGAACAGATGAGAGTCAAACTTTGGGCTGCATGTGCAACCAACAATGGATGAGGAACACACAACTATAGGCTACATGTGTGACCAATAAAGAATGAGCAACACACAACTTAAGGCTACACGTGTGACCAATAAAGAATGAGCAACACACAACTTTAGGCTACACGTGTGACCAATAAGTAATAACAAACACACAACTGTAGGCTATATGTGTTCGAGAATAAATGAGGCACACACATTTTCAGGGTGCATGTGTGACCAATAGCGGAAACAATACATCTGTATGCTAAATATACAAAGGTAGGCTAAATGTGTAACCAAGAACTGATGAGGAACACACATCTCTAGGCTAGCTTAAACCATATCAAGAACTCATAAATCTAGGCTACATATGTAACTGGGAACTGATGAGGGACACAAAACTCTAGGTTAACGAATCAGGAACTCACAACAATACACATGTGACCTAAAATTAATTAGGAACACACAACTCCAGCATTTATGTATACCTGAGAGTAAATTATGAAAACACACAACTCCATCCTACAGGTGTGTCCAAGAAGCTTTCAAAAACACACAAATCCTACATATGTGACCCTGATTAAGTAAGGAACGCAAATCTCCAGATTCTGGAACACTTGCCTTCAGACTACAAGTCAGAAAGAAAGTTTCAGCCTATACATGGGACCAAGAAGGATCAGGAATTCACAACTCCATCTCTTAAAATAGACCTACACACTATCACGAAAATCATATACACCTTATATGTTAGGCTATGTTCCCACTTACCCAATCAGCCGCGGCCCAGACACGATTTTAATCACATGTGACGATTGCAGCTGATCACTTCCATTGAGTTGAATGGGCTTGTCCTCACAACTAAAGGCGTTTAGATTGCGGGCCTGATCGTGCCCATTTACATGAATTGATTTTTTAATGGGGGCAATTTTTAACAAGAGATTTAGTGTAAAAAATTGCCTGTCAATCGCACCCGATCACGGCAGCAATCGTGTGTGATCAACCGCCCACGATTGTTGTGCAATAAAAATCGCCTAAGTGGTAACATAGCCTTCATATAATTACAAAGTCATGTGAAGATGTATATGTATTACAATATCTGATCATCCTGCCATTAAGGCCCTTGTTCCGTAAGGCCCCCATACACGTCTAGATTTTTCGTTCAATCAACTTCTTTTTTGAAGTGATTGAAAATCTGTGGCAGTCGAAATTCCACTTTCAGTCGATCCCAAAAAAATCAAAAATCTGTTACTACAGTTGGCATAGATTACAATCAATCACCGATTTCACTGATCCCAAAAAAATGATCTTTTTTAAGTTGATTGAAAGGAAAATCTAGACATGTATGGGGGCCTCCCTTGCTCTCCCTTACAGGAAAACAACTATCTGCTTATCTGTGTTGTCACCCTTCCACGTGTGCTAGACTATTAGTGGTGGTCATGTGCATGCAAACTGCACACGCATGGTGCATCATTTTGTCAATCAGGAACTTGGACCATGGCAATCACTTGCTGCCATTGTAGACAGGAAGTGGCTGAAATATCGCAAAGTTGTAAAGTGGCTTTTTTGTTTATACCCTTCCTGTTATTGAGTAACAAAATTCTGTCCGTGTCACAAAAGTTGTGTTGTCACAACGAAATAGGTACAAGAAGAGTATGCCCCCTCTAAACCAATCTTTGCCATTAGCTGTCCTTAGTTCTTCTAAGTTCTTGAAACTTTTCCATATTTATCCATAAAAGAGACTGTGAGCCCTGTATATAAACCAACTTGTAATTGATGTTTACTGGCCCTTTACAATGCTCAGTGAAGGGCTCCTCTGAAGGTTACAGCGCCCTCCAAATAGAGGCAAGATAAGCGCCCCGTCCTTCTGAAGGCATAGAGTGCTCCATCCATCACACATCACATTGCGTTGATTGGGAGATATCCTGCTCATGTTTAAACGCAGCAGAAAGTGGGGAGGTAACTGAGCATGCAAAAGCTTTCAGAACATAATGCCGAAATAAATTGGGGAAGCACACTGGGGATCCCTTCGCCGCAGAACGCGTGACGAGACCGATGCCGATAAAATGCAGGAGGATAAAAATAAAATATGGCCAGACGCCGGGGAAAAAAGAGAAGGAAAAAAAGGCTTTCTATAAATCAGTGGGATGGGAGAAAGGGGGGGGGGG
>CM070037.1:54649473-54675394 GCA_036250615.1 Ptychadena robeensis | reverse complement strand
GAAAGGAGTTTAGAGTCATTTCGCTCTTAAACGAGCCAATATGAGGCAAATTTATTTGTGAGTGAGAAGATCTGCACAGTGTTAACTCCTACTTTGCCAAGGTCTCCCATCACACTGGGGCATTGATATGGAATTGGTTAGTGAGGGGTGAAATGTATCCCCATAGACTACACACAACACAATAGTGAATTCAGGTAATACATTGTAACTTCCTGTACACTGAACCCACATCATAAACAACTATAGAAGTCTTGTTATAAACATTGGGAGGTGTTTGTAGTTTAAATTGGGAAAGCAACTTGGCATTACCAGACTGGACCTTCAGAAATACAGTACGCTGAGTGTTGTTGCTCCATGTCACTCATACCTCTGTCTGCCACCTTCCCCATTATATGACTTATTCATGCTTTCTACCTGTTGCCTGTCCTTACCAATAGGTTACATTTTTACATTCCATCTACGTAAAAGATTGATTGTTTAGAAATGTATTCTATTTTACCTGAATCAAAGTATAAAATTGAAAGAGCTGTAATCAATCAGGTTGAAAAATTTCAGCAGATCGTTTGGATTTTTGGTTACATTTCTACCTAATCATACTGTGGATCATTTCAGCCGGCCCCCGCTGGAGAGGTTATTGTAGTGAACGCTGTCCGCTTGGCCGATGTCCCCGTCAAGGTATGCAATCAACACAGAGGGGACCGACGCAACCGATAACGCCGTGGAAACCAAGCCTAACTGAAGCAAAAGTTGGTATGTATGGTCACTAATAAGTCTTATTAAACTCTTGGGCTTTGACTTGTACGT
This sequence comes from Ptychadena robeensis, assembly GCA_036250615.1. Taxonomy (NCBI): domain Eukaryota; kingdom Metazoa; phylum Chordata; class Amphibia; order Anura; family Ptychadenidae; genus Ptychadena; species Ptychadena robeensis. The sequence continues at coordinate 54,674,590 of CM070037.1, read as the reverse complement.
TAAACGCAGGGACCATTTTACACTAGCCGTGTCTGCGTTGCAGTATCTTGCACTAGTACTAGTGTGAAATCGACCTCAAACTTTATTTGAAAACTTAATTTGGTTTTCACACCAATCGTGCAGATACATGCATAAAGTATGATACATACACACACATCAGAAACATACACACACCAACCAATCATAAGGTCTCACTCCCCAATAAACTAGCCAATATCCCATAACAAATCATAAAATCAAAAAGACAAGGGGTGTGACAAGAAATCCCACCATCGAGCCTGGGTATCCTCTGAAGAAACAGAGGCAAGGGAACTTTAGCGGCTAGAGTTGTTCATATAAGTACATACATAGTCAAAACAATAATGATGATCACAAAGGTAAATTCATTTGATGAAAAAAATAATAACAGATTTAATAGTTCATAAAAGTCACTATGTGTGTCCATTCATGGTACACAATAAGCCAAGTTGACACGGCGCAGAAGAGTCACCAGTGGGGTATTTTGGCCACCTTTCCACATGATTAGATAGAAGCATCGACAGAATAAATCACCCCGAAGTATGTTTCGTCAAGATATAGACTTCCTCAGGGGATGACATAAATAGGGCAAGATGGTGATCTGTGTAAAATAGGCAGCAGAGGCCAATTCAGTGAGGCGAACAAGGAGCCCATACAAACAAAGAGCACAGCCAGGCCCACCAAGGGCAACCATAGGGTTTACATGGAGGTAACATCCAGTAAATAATTGTTAGTGTCAAAGGTATAGTTGGGTAGAGACTGAGTACCTGGTTAGTGATCGCCTGTGCTGGCGTGTCTGGCCTTCGCATACACCGAAAGGTAAGCTGCTACATACACACACCAATCATACAAAAACATTCATCATTCACATAGACAGACACAGAGAAACACAGACACACCATGGATGGCTTCCTGCTTGTCCCTCCCTCTAGCTGCACCCCCCGTTGAATATCTGCACGCCTCCCCCGTGGGACCGCCCCCCAGTTTAATACTTACCTCTGTGGTTTCTCTTGTAGAGACTGTAGATTTACAGTCAACATAGTGTATTTTAGCTAGATTCTGAATGCTGGATGCCTCATGTCACCAATGGCTGTTTGTGTTGACTGTATTGCCAGCATCTTGAGCATTTTTACAGCATTTGCAAAGCTTGAGGGTTATTTTCATTGGCCAGGGTTTCAAGTTAATGTCAAGAGTACCTGTCTTCCAAGAGAAAAAGACAGAGTACAGGACCATTTAACCAGTAAAACATACTGTATGTGTACAGGGGAGTGTAATGTATTTATCTTTGTTGTAAGTATTTTTGGAGTCCTTTTTTACAACTAGGATCTGGTAGGCAATGGAAAGAGTGTGCCCACTTCAGGTCACACCAGACCCCTATAAGCCAGACTAGCAAAGCCTGTTCCAGATTTAAAATCAACCTGGTCATTCACGTCTATGGCCGCAAACGGAGGCGAATGGGAGCAGCCATAGATGTGAATGTGACGGGAGCAAACAGACAGGAAGTGAGTTCAAGCTGCCGCCTGCGGCTCTGCCTAGTCTAAGGGAATACACTGAGTGAAAGGGGTGACTAATGTAAAAGCCCCCTCCTCTTCTCATCCTCCTGTGTCATTTTGATTGCCTGTGGGTGGGGATGAGTTGGTGGGACCAGTGGCATTTTATACAACAGTCCACAACAGTAATTATATTGTTTTCTGCCTAGTATCCAACACATACATAGAGATATATAAATTAGGAAAAGAATCACCTGCCCATGGTGTACATATTACATAAGAGCACAGTATCTGTGGAAGACATAATTCTGGAAGACAGATAAACATGGCTGTGATTATATTACATAAAAATATACACGGCATGGGTTTTATAGTACACAAATGAGCCAGGTGTATGATGCCAGGTATGACATGGTTTATCTGGGCACAAAACTACATTGCTGAAGGAGTTCTGTACTTTCAATCATTTTTCTCTGTTAAGGTAGCCATACACGGGCCGATTTGTCACCAATCAATTCCCGATCTGATCTTTCCAGTCGATCGGAAATCGGCAATTGATCGGATCGGCAATCGATGCAATGCCACCTTGGGAATCCGATTTGTGGCTGATTTGGACATGAACCGATCTCCAAATTGGCCGATTCCACAAAATCCATCGATCAGAAAGACTGCTGCATAGGGCTATGGGTCCACCAACGTACTATGATTGCAAAACGATCGAACAAAAAAAACAACATTTTGGTTCAATGTCCAATCCGATTTTTAGTTGATTCCGATTTTGTTTGGCTGATAGTTTAGGATGGGCAGAACCCGATTGATTGCTGATCGCCGATCGATCTCGTGAACATGCGTAGTGATCAATCGGTCAAAAATGGTGTGGAAAATCGACTTGTGCATGGCTACCTTTAGACCACAATTTTTATTTTATTTGGATTAGCTTTTTTGGATGACAAGTGTTGCATACACTTCTTTGCTTCATGTCCATCTCAGCACCGGAAAAATCAATTAAGGTCCCCATACATGGGTCCGTTTCCCATCGGATTCCGGGACGATCGATTCCAGGCGCGTGCACGCGAAGCGATCGTCCCGGAATCGCGTGAAGCCCACCTTGTCCGTCCGATCACGTCCGATCGTTCAGGGGCCCAGAATCGGATCGGACAGAGAACCAACATGTTGGTCTTTCTGATCCGATTCAGCACACATCAGGGGGAGTTGCCATATGTGGTTTAAGCGATCGGACACGGAATCGTCCAGGAATCCGTGGGACAAGGTGGTATGTAGCGATCGGACACACTTAATTGGCCGATCGATCGGACCTCCGATTCCCGCTGAGATCGCCGGAATCGATCGGATAGGTGATCGATCGGCCATGGAATCCGACTGTGTATGGCTAGCTTTACTAATGATCGGTCAGTTGTTTTATTCACTTTAAATCCAATTCAAAGAATCTGCCTGTGTGTACCAGGCCTTATCTACTTTAGTTGGTGTACTATGGATACCAGGCTGCCCTTCTGCCCCAGTCTAACATTTATTTGTTCCCTCGACTTGTCCCCAGGGCAGGAAAGATGTGCAGTTAAAATATGGGATAGAGAAGAGGGGACACAGAGTCCCAATAGGGGTGAATCTTTTTTTTTCTCTTCTTGTTTTAATTCCTCCCGTGGGAAGCCATTAGTCTATCAATCTAATAAATTGGAAAGCTATTAGCAGGTCCAGTTTATGCGTTTCAAGCTGTTAACTAGAGTTTGATGAATAGCGCTCCTTTTGATGGGATATAGAGCCTGATCTGACTGGCTTGCGTTCCGCTATAAATTACAGGGCCGGCTTCCCAGAGAGAATCCAGCCTGCGGGCACAGCCTGCTTCCAGCACTCTGCACAGCTTCTGCTTTATGGAGCCATTTAGCCAGCGAGCTCCTCAGCAATCCTAGCCTCCAAAAAATCGAAGCATAATCAAGGTGTATGTTTGGAAAATTTATTGTTATAATTTTCCCCGAGTAATCTCCTCCATTTTCCCGGCAGCTCCACGCCATAGATCATCATCTAAAAGGCAAAATGAATAGCAGTTTAAAATTTATCGGTCTTTGATTCTCAATTATACGTGTTTATGGCTTCATCTGTCTTCGGTGGCTTCAACCTTTTCCATTCCGATGGAATATTATTTGTACGAGATCCATTAAATTCACAATCCAGCCCTAATGGTCGGCTGTAGCATTTTCAGAAGGAAATTTTTTGAAAGGTGGTTTGCAAAAAGCACAGCTGTTATGACATTAGAAATTGCCTTATTGATGGCTCTTCTCTCTCCTGCGCTGCGTGCAATTTGTAATCTGGTCCATATCTATATCTTAGCCTGACAGCTCGGGAGCGGCCCTCTGAGCCCCAATCACACATCATCTCCGTCAATGACAGAGGGGCACCTAGACAGACAGACAGACAAGCCTAGAGCAGACATGGCGCTCTGCGCATTAAGACAGGGCCTCATCTCGGTTAAGGCCAAGAATGATGATGTGAAGTAACCCATAGCAACCAGGCTCCAGCTTAGTAAGATAATGGAAAGGTGAGCCACAAGCTAACAAGCATCTAACATGCCTGCAACCCATGGCAGCTAGATTCTATTTTCTTCCCCTTCTTGACACCCTGAAAAAAAACTTGGTCCTTGTTTTTTTTTTACAGATGTGATTAATGGTTTATTATAATGTAAAGTATATTTTGACATAATCCATAAAATCATATATTGTCATAAACATTATGTTATTTAAAAAATTGGAAGCATTCTTTAAAAAAATACAGAGTGATCCTGCCATGAAAGTCCTTGCTTAGGCACTTCCTCTTATGGGATGACTTATTATATAATTATTATATTACTGTGTCACACAGTAGCCTTAGAACTCATTCTAAATGTAAGATCCATTAGTGGTTCCTTACATACTTTATGAAGACTGTAGAAAGAGTTGACAATAGAATATACTGTAAAAATGTATATCAAGCTAGTTATTTATTGTATTTTTTGAGTTTATGAAGGTGGTATTGGCCAATAATATGTGAAGATGCACAAATCTTTAGACTCATTACAGTATGGATTGCCATCCATCTTCCATGTGGAATTGGACTAAAATGTGTCCTCTGTGGCCCTCTTATAAAAATGGAGATACTGGCCCATGCCACAGGGACGCCGTCAGAAATCCTTGGGTCCCATACTAAGGCCCCCCAAACAAAAGCTATTGTTGAGCGGGTGCATACTAGATGCTGACCACCGGACCCTCCTAGCTGCTCTGGCCCGGGACGGGAGTGCCCTCTGTCCCCCCTGACGGCATATTTATTACACGCCCCTATATATTTTTACACACACCTTTCTAACATACAGTATGCACAGTAGTAATCTTAACTACTCCAGTAAGTGGATTTTATGGTGCCTTCCATTTTGTAACATTATATTGCAGTTTACAAAAATGCACACCTTGTCTTATATGAGGGAAATTGTCTGGATGACTCTGAGGGAAGATTATGTAGAAGGCCCAGGAGTAGTTGGCAGCGAGCCATTCGGCTGCCTCAGGGGAGTAGGCCATGATCCTTCATCATGCTCCGCGGTTGCTATGGGAAACCATCCTCTTTTTTTCCCTCTCCAGGCTTTTTTATTTTATGAATGACCCCCAGTGTGTTTTTACTCTAAACAGGTCTATTTATTTTTTCTCAGCTCCAGCCGAATTTCCAGTGTTTTGCTTTACGGCCTTTAAACAGCTGAGGCCTCTCCTAGGACTTGGGTTATCTAAATGCCTCATAAAGCTTGCAGCCTACCAAGGGGTAAGCGGACGAGTAGCAGGAAATAAGCCTCTTTGGCAGAAGGCCCCCTAAGTCAAAATGCACAATTGCCAAGAGTGAAATGGAGTTTATTCTAGTATAAAGAGTAGCTATAGCCTGTCATCCATCATCCTATCTTTATTTCTGGCCCATTCTTCTATAGCGCACACAGCTGATACAGTCTTAGAAATCCGGCCGTCTTTCTGGGGCTGATAGCTAAATGTTTGCTGTACGATGACAAAGCGTATTTATTTTCGGAGGTTATATATCGCTGACGTATGGTGCGAAAAGCCTTCTACAAAACAATACCTTGCCCAACTAACTATCTATAAATGCCTATTTACACCTACATAGGCTTGCATACTTGTAATGAAGGGTCACTTTCATTTACCTACTCTTTCAATTTTCTTTGAAAAGAAAATTTTTTAGACACAGTAAGACATCATATTTACCTGCTGTGCGGCATAAGAAAACTTTCCTTAAAAAATAAACATTAACTTTATTTATTTTTTTAAACTGCATTCAGGTAATATTTGGTAATAGTCAATTTTTTTAAATAAAGTATTTAAAAGACCCTTAAACAGATCTTGGGAGACTGTTAATACACACATAGGTAGGCTATGTTTCCACATAGGTGATCAGCTGCAGGGTGGACACCATTTTAATCGCATGGGTGATTTTTCACCGGCGATTATAAAAAATATTGCGTCCACGCATGATTAAAAATTGCGTCCATTCATGTCTATGGGCGCGATCGCGAGTGCGAGGAATGTGGGAACATAGCCTTAAAGCTCAAATCTAGTGATAAGTAGCATAGGCAATATTCTTATTCACAAAATATTGGCAATAAATGAGTACATTCCAGAATTTGTGATCTTCATTGCACAAATTGGCACTTGTACATGCGCATATTGTTCAATGCACAGGAGTTACAGGTACTGAGTTCCAAATAAAAAATCTTGAATATTTGCGAATAAAAAGATTTAGCACTATATTTGAGATTTTCGTGAATAAAAATTTGTGATTAGAATATTCACAATCAACACAAATGAAATATATGAATTTGATGCTACCCTTGTAGTAGTTAGCAATTAGCAGTTAGTTAGCACTAGGCCAGGTACACTGGGGTCAGAGGTTGGTAAGTCTGGACATAATTATGTTCTCCCCATGTCTGCATGGGTTTCCTCTAGGTACCCTATTTTCCTCCCACATTCCAAAGACATAATTGTAAGGTAATTGACCTCCCCCAAAATTGTATTTAGATTGTCTTAGTTGCATAAAAATTATGTTAAATTGTTAGTTATATAACTATATGCTAGTGTTGCGTAATATGGCGATGATATGCCACTTACGGCACTGTCCTCCATCCCCAACCAGTCTATGGGTGGGCCCTTAGTGTCCTCCCTCTACAAGGTAGAGCCATAATCTCAGATCACAACTCACAGATTGTGGAGCTGTCTCTTGTATTTGACTTGACATTGAAAACTGCAAAAACATCTTTGTTCCACCTTTCTTATCAACCATAATGTTTTCATCCAAAATGGCAATATATAAACTAAGCTTGACTAATCCTATCGTGGCAAGTGTATATTGTGTAAGTATGTAAATTATTCAACAGGAACAAAAAGGAGCATTCCTGCTAACAACTCTTATTACACTGTATGTAGACAAAAGAGACATCCCTGCTAAAAGGTACATAGACAATGAAATATTTTTCTCACCATTTCTTCCTCCATTTTGTTTTGAAAATAAATACAACAATTGTGAGTTTGGATGAAAAGTTTATGTAGTATAACAGTGCTATTAGTATTACATTTCAAGTACATATAGTAGAGAGTTGTACCGTGTTAGCCGTCGATAAATATAGAAAGTTTGGAGTTCCAAACTCTCTATATTTTAAGTACATGAAACCAAGAATATGAGTAACGATGGAAGAGGATCAGAAGGATTTGATTTTCAAACGAGACACTGAGATATTAGGAACTGAAGCATAATAATAATCATCATCATAATAATAATAATCATTATTATTATTTCATCTCCACTTAGTCCACTTTAAATAGTATTATAAATATGAATTTCAAATATAAAATGAACTGAGTTGTCACAGAAGGACAATATTCATCTATCCAAACTGGCCAGTATGACAAAAACAACTCAGTATGTGTGTGTCTTCACCTGTTGTCATTCTACATGGGTGCTGACTTTACTGTCTGTCCTACAGCGTATTGAATCTACAGCTCTCTTTAGGAAATACATTCAAATATTTATATATGTAATATATTTCTGTATAGTGATGAGCAGCATATGCAATATTGGAATTAGCGATATTTTGCAAAAATTTCTACCAATATTCTATTCAATATTTGCAATTCAAATGCATTAAAAATATATATTAACAATTATTATTGCATCGCGATTACCTTCAACAAGGATGGTCACATGCGTGTATTTATTTTTGCATTGCGAATATAAATTCACAATGCATGGTCATACACTCGAATTGCGAATATTCGAGATTGCTAATATCCGTCGAAAATTTTTGCGAAATTTGCGAATTCTCGAATAACTGATATTCATTATATATTCGCACTTCAAATATTCAAGCTCAACACTTTTTCTGTATAGGAAATTCCACATGTCAATATACAGAGATGAACATTCAAGTGAGATTAAATTAATATGCTCATATAAATGTTACTTTGTTTATCATATTTTTTTTCATTCTGTAGAATTTTTTTTCTTTAAATACAACTTCCAGCTATGAATATCTCATTGTTTAAGCTGGCCCTAGATTTGCAGCAGATTTTGCCGCCGATCGGCCACAGATCCTAATGCTTACAAGCTAAATTCGGACAGGAAATCGATCTAAGAAATTACAGACATATTTCTTAGATTGTTCCTATTACTTTAGATGGGGAACAGCGTCCACATCCAAAGTAATGTCCGGCACACAAAGGGTGCGGGGCCAATTCTCTGCATGACCGGCCATGCGTGATGATGTCATCAGGCATGGTCGATCTCAAGAGAAGTCTGCCAGAAAACGAGACATATATGCATTAGACATTTCTTAAATGTGTGAGTGTGGCTCCTGTGTTTGCTCCCTGTATTTATGCCGATCCTGATTTCAGTAGACTGAAACTTGGGGAAAAGGAAGGGTTAACTGCTGGTAATAACCAGCATAGTCAGTAACATGTTTCCTTTGGGGGTGCCTGTTCATATTTGGGGGCACCTGACATCAGTGTGGAATTACATTATATAAGGTGACCCAATGCTCTGGCTGTGAGCTTTAAATGGCAATGCTCCACTGCTGAAACAGATGTTATCATCTCTGTCACGGTGGTATTAAAATGTCATTAGGTTATAGTAGCACACGAGGGTGCCACCGAGTCATTGTGTATAACAATATGGGACAATAATAGGGTCAGATGGGACTAGAGCCTGGGGCCAGATCTGGACTGGGCCCGTGCTTGGATCGTCAGTAATTCATCTATTACAGATGGAGGAATGAACCCGGGTTTGTAACAGTACTTAGTAAAGCTGTGCAGAGTGCATGAACCCACGCCAGCCAATTATATTACAGGTTACTGCTGCCAAATCACTGGGAAAACTCTTTCATTAAAGGTTTATATATATATTTATCCCTCCATTCTGTAATGCATCCAACTAATTTTAAATATTAGATTATTTCATTATGGATAGAGTAGGAAATAGTAACATTTCTTCTTGGATTAAATTAAGCAAAAAGGCTGCAAAAATCATAAACTACTGTAAGCAGGCATTTTCAGTCTGATCAATGGTTTTTTAGGTGTCTCTCCTAATGGTTACCAAATGGTTGGTAAAAGTAGACTGAAGTTGTGTGTATTCACAATAAGAATAGATCCGATCTGAATTCTGAACACATTGCTGTACATATGTATACAGTGTGCTGGGACTTCCGATCGATTAACATCGGTCAACATCCACATGGAAACATTTTTAACCTCCCTAGCACTCTTGTGAGGTCCAGATTTCTGTACCAAAGACATGGATTTTTTTTTATGTTGTAGGTCTGTAACTTCCCTAAATATGTCCGTACAGGGGTCTAGTAGACATCCTGAATATAACAATGTTTGAAACACACAATTATGTGGCAAAAATTATGTTTAAAAAATAAATAAATAAATAAATAAAAGCGATCTCTGACGGACAGCCCCGTCTCGTCCAGTAAAGACAGGACAGCGCTGGACGAGATGGTGCCGTCGGAAATGGCAGGGGGGTTAAATTGATCAATCAAATGCTGAATTGGCGGATGATCTGCTATTATGTACTGCACTAGGCATACAATCTAGCCATGCACTGATCAATGTTTGCTTGTTTGATTTTTGACATTTTTAAATATCGACTAACGTCTCTGAATCGTACTACCACACACCACACAGTGTGATTGATGCACAACCTATTGCTTAAATTTGATCCCCTTCCAGTTATAAAACTCTGTGAATCCTTTCGATGGCATTACCACAATGTACGATCTATGACAAAACAATCCCAAAGCCCCCCTTACAGTTCACGTCATACAATTTCTATTAGATCTACCAACAACTATGTAGTATAGTGGCCTGAACAAAAGTTGATTGTGCAGAAATTGTATGGTGAGATTGTAAGATGTATGGGGGCCTATACATTTACCAATTAAAAAAAAACAGTTTGCACATGCTCCAAAATAATAATACAAATTGATGGAAAGAATGAAAAACATTTGCACCATCAACAGAAATTTTCCAACCTGACAGCTCTTTAAATTTTATGCTCACTTTCTATAAATTTTGGTCCCTCAGTTTAGTAAACAATGGGATTGATTTAACCAATTGAATTAATCCATCTATGGCAAACTTTAAAGTGATTTTGTTTTTCCCCTCCCTATAGTCTCAGTTACATTGGTGGTCAGGAGAAAGAAAGAGGATAAATCTCCTAAACAGGGATCTAGACAGCAACAGCAAAAACGCACAGGGGTTCTAAACTCTGACCCTTTCGACTATCCTTGATCAGTACTTGTCCCACAAAAGTTTTCTATCATTAACCTCATTGATTTATGATTTTTTTTTCCACACATAGGAAACAGTGATATTTAAAAGAAAAAACAATGCTACTAAAATAATCTAATTCACAAAAGTAAAGAGCACTGATACAGAGAGGACTAAACTGTGAATAGTCCCTTTAACAATAAACATTCTCTAAATAAAGAATAACATTTCTGAGATTTCAAAACATTTTAAATTCTGTCAATTTGTTCAAAAATGTTTGACATGACAATGTAGCTCCTCTACAGGACACAAGATATGTAGGCACTGAAACCTGTTTAGTGTACATTTCACAATCCTCTATGTGTGTAATGTGATGTTATTTCACATCACAGCACTATTCTGCAGGCACGGCTTGGTCTGGTATTCACTTACTGTTTGATATTAGGGCTCATACTTATCAACATTGGTTTATCTTTTTTTCCTGCCTAAACATAATGTAAGCACAATACTTTGCAGGATTTTTAAAGTTTTCCTAAAGCCAGAGAACAGCTCTCTGGACAAAACCAGGACAATAGTACTCCATGGTGTGCTACCCTGTTTCCCCGACAATAAGGAATCCTCTGAAAACAATCAAAATGATACAGGAGGATCAGAAGGGGTTACTAAAATGGTAATCCCCCCCTATGAGTCTCCTGTGCCATTTTGATTCCCCCCTCTGACCCCTCCTGTGTCATTTTAAGTGATTCCCCCACCTTGATACCCCAGTGGTGTATCCTTCTTCATGGAAAAATAAGACATCCCCCAAAAATAAGACGTATGGCATCTTTGGGAACAAAAATTTATATAAGACACTGTCATATCATATCTGTCAACATCGTAATATCAGTCTACTGATTGGTTTTTATTAAAGCCGGCGATAGACACGGTGATTCACGGCCCTTCTGGCGGCGACTTATTTCAACACACTGTGATGAGTTGTCTGCGGAACTAACGGAATCCTGTGTGTGCCACTAACGCAGGGATTCTCGTCAGATTGCAGTCAGATACTTTGGATGAGGACTCTGGTCCCCATCTAAAGTATCAGGATTGTCCAGAAAAAAACCAGCAAGACAAATCGCCATGCGATCCAGCTGGCGGGGCTTTTTGGGTCGGTCCATCAAGGTGGGTACCTCTGTAGTTGCAATCGACCACCAAGCATTCAGCATGAGCGCATGCCAGTCGATCTCACGCATCTACGGCCAGGAATCACAGTGTCTATGGCCGGATTAACAGGTCCAATAGAGCCCAAAACAATGTTGCAGAGGATTCCATCAATAAAATAATGCTTGTGCTCCCTAAAGTTTTGGTCTGTATACGTGGACTCTTAAGCCGGCCATAGACACCTCGATTCCTGGCCGTCTTGTAGGCGACTCATTACAGCATGGTGACATCCGATCGATCGATCCGGCAAGGTGGGCACGATCTCCCACAACTATGGCAGAGAATGTCCTTGTCTATGGAGGGCTTAATATTTATATATTTTGAAAGCAGTTGTAAATGAATATACCAATATAAATATAATGGTAAAAATATAAAATATTATAAAAATAAGAATAAAAATAAGACCTATAACATGGTTTGGTGGAACAAAAGTTGATTGTACAGAAATTGTATGGTAAGATTGTAAGGTATAAGGGGGCCTATAGTTGTTGTTAGATCTAAAGGAAATTGTACAGAGTGATCTAAAGGTGTATAGGGGGCTTAAGAGTCTCCTAACGTGATCCAGAATTCCCACAATAGTTTTAAGTTTTAAGTAAAAAAGTCCCGCAATTACCTTTTACTGCAATGGTATCATTATCTAGTATCATTATCTAGTCAATTATCTTTTACTTACCTCTGAGCTTGCACGATCTTAAGCCCCCCATACACCTTCAGATCACTCCATACAATTTCCATTAGATCTACCAAAAACTATGTAGTATAGTGGCCTCCCTGATAGAATACATAGTGATTGGAGGGTTTAGAAAGGTCCTCATATTACATGGTTTTGGTAGAAGAAACATTGATTGTACAGAAATTGTATGGAAAGATTGTATGGTGTATGGGGGGCTTTAAATATTAAAAAATATATATAAATCCCTGCTGTTTCCTTTGTGCACTGCCATCTCTTGTACTGAAATATATTAAAGCTGTTGGCAGTCTTCTTGCAGTATCATGAATGACCACTAGATGGTGCAAGGTAATTATTTTCAAAGCTGAAAACAGATCACCCTAGACTTGGGAATGGAGTGCCATTAAGGCAGGGCAGTCTCCCTTCCCAAGTCTCTCTATGCCTTGCAAAAGGGGGAAGGCTTGCACCATGTAATTGGAGGGGATTAGAAATGGTTATTTATTTTACAGATTGTATGATTAATAGGTGCTTTGATGGTTAGGAATATGGAGCACAATACGGGAGCATGGTTCCACTTTTAAAAAAAGACCACACATTTTATATTTGTTTATTCATATTTATTAGAATTTATTAGAGCATTTATATTGTTTGTGCAATCTCAATTAGATCAGACTTACAATGAAAATAGACCTGGCAACATTTTACTCATATTAATATATATGAAATAATAAAAACTTCCAAATTGTTGAGGTTCTCCTGACCTGATTTAAACCAATGACAATTTAAACCACTGTGCTAAGTCTACACTGCAAAGGCTTGGCTCAGTAAGGGTTAAGTCAGAGATGTCACGCTCGCCCATTCTTTACACAGAAAAAAAAATAATAGTCCTTACAATGTTAATTCTTCCCCTTTGTATCTTTAATTTCTGCTATGTCAATATTTTGCACCAAGGTGAAAAATTGGAGTAAAACCGCACACCAGGGGTGCAAAAGAAAAATCAAAGAGAGTCCTTTTTCTATTTATTATTTTTTAGATATATTTTGTAGATTGCGAATAAAAGTCAAGGAGAAAGAATTGTTAGTGGGGTGAGATTTTTCATCATTTACTTGTTCGATGATGATGGATGCTTAGCTATAAAAATACCTAAACTAAAACCTTTAACCATACAGCAGGCTACCATTCTCATCATCGCTTTAATAGGACTCAGTGGCTGCTCAGAGCCATTTGTCATTTTCACACTGGAAGAATCAATATCTCGGCTATGAAATTAATAATTTAACACTCCCCCATACATTATTTTTCCCTTTCAGTTCCTGTTAAGTAGAAGTTAGGCCGAGGAGCCTGTGATCAGGGGCACAGCTGCCCCTCCAGCCACACTAAACGCCGAACAGAATATTCATCATCATACACCACAAGGGCTCAGCATCCAGAGACAAATCTGCCTTGTGATTGGCTAAACACCTTATGAGCTCACAAAGGCCCAACTGCAAAGGATCTAATTCAATTTCTATAGAGGAAAAAGGACAAACAAAATACTCTTTAACATTTTTTGCCATTACATATCTACTAATATAGTATGTTCTATACAACGTTAACAGTTCATGTCTATAGCCCCCCATACACCTTTAGATCACTCCATACAATTTCCTATAGATCTTCCAACAACTATGTAGTATAGTGGCCTCCCTGATAGAAAACATAGTGATTGGAAGGTTTAGAAAGGTCCTCATATTGGTTTTGGTAGAAGAAAAGTTGTTTTTACAGAAATTGTATGGTATGATTGTAAGGTGTATGGGGGGCTTATGCCTGTTCTCAACTACATCGCCTTTATAATAAAACAGAGCAAAGGACTCATACTCCATCAAAGATTTTTATACCTGTTTCAGATAGTCCAGGTAGGACATAAGCAGGTCCACGCGATCCTATCCGATGCCGTGCGCGCTCCCCCATCCCTTAAGGATCAGGTCGTGCAGAAATTGGATGCAGCAATCAACGAGGATGAGGCTAAAATCAGCCGTCCTGTCGGATCGCACAGTTTACCGACAGGACGGTAAATTTGAGCCCGATCCCATTAGTTCGGCTGGGGACTAGCGGGCAGGCGTGATGGTGTCATCACGCCGCTCCTACTGCAGAGAATTGGATAAGGAATAGACGGTAAATCGTACCGTCTATTCCCAGCTATACAGGGAGTGCAGAATTATTAGGCAAGTGGTATTTTTGAGGAATTATTATATGAACAACCAACCATGTATCTCACAATGTAACCCCAAAAACATCATTAATATCAAAGCTGAATATTTTTGGAAGTAAGTTTTTAGTTTTGTTTTTAGTTTTAGCTATTTTAGAGGGAATAATCTGTGATGTGCAGGTGACTATTCACTGTGGCATAATTATTAGGACAACTTACAAAAACAACTTTATAGCCCATTATCACTTATTTATTCTTAACCAGTGAAACCACTATAACATCTCACACATTCCACCAGCTATACATTTCTGAACATTCAAAAACAAAACAAAACAACTCAGTGACCAATATAAACACCTTTCTTTGGCAGTAACGCCAAAAGCCTGCGCCATCCATGGACTTCTGTCCGTGTTTTGATCTGTTTCACCATCAACATTGCGTGCAGCAGCAACCAAAGCCTCCCCGACACTGTTCAGAGGGGTCTGTTTTCCCTCCTGTAACATCACACATTTGATGATGACCACACGGTTCATCCAAATTGGGGTTCATGATCAGGTGAACAAGGAAGGCCATGTCATAAGAATTTCTCTCTTCTTTGCTCAATACCCTTTCTCTTGCCAACCACGCCAGTGTAGTACTTGGACGCGTGTGATGGAGATTGTCCGCGGAAAATCATGTTTCGTGCAGACTTCTTCCTGTACCCACTGCTGAAGAAGGTGTCCTCCAGAAAACGTAGTAGGGCTGAGAGTTGCGCTTGACTCCATCCTCAACCCGAAAAGGCCCCACAATCTCATCTTGCCAGTGATACACCCAAACCAGTAACTCCACCTCCACCCTTGCTGGCGTCTGAGATCCGGACTGGAGCTCTCTGCCCTTTAAACACACAGTCCATCCACGTGCCCATCCATCTGGCCCATCAAGACTCACTCTCTTTCATCAGCCCATAAAACCTTAGAAAAATCAGTCTTGAGATATCTTGGCCCCTCCCTTGACTTTTCAGCTTGCTGTGTTCCCTTGTCAGATGTGGTCCGTCTTTCAGCCTTTCTGTCTCTGAGTATTGCCACCTTGTGCTTTTGGGGCATTTCTCCAGTGATGTTGCAAGCTCTGAAAATATGGCCAAACTGGTGGCAAGTGGCATCTTGGCAGCTGCATCGCTTGACTTTCTCTCATGGTCAGTTATTTTGCGCCTTTGTTTGTTCACACGCTTCTTGCGACCCTGTTGACTATTTTGAATGAACGCTTGATTGTTCGAGTGATCACAGCTTCAGAAGCTTTGCATTTTAAGAGTGCTGCTCCCTCTCAGATATCTCCCTTTGTTGACTTTTCTAAGCCTGTCAGGTCCTTCTTTTGACCCATTTTGCAGGAAGAACAGTTGCCCTAAATTCTGCACACCATAATAGAGGGTGTTGATGTCATTAGACCACACCCTTCTCATTACCGAGATTCACATCCCTAATATGCTTAATTGGAGTAGGCTTTCGAGCCCTATACGCTGTGGAGTAAGACAACCTGCATAAAGAGATGATGTGGTCAAAATACTCATTTGCCTAATAATTCTGCACTCCCTGTATAGTGATCAGGAGAAGTACAAAAGAGAGGTTGTATACAAACTAATGGAACTCTAAAGAAAGGTTACGCTTATACCTATGGCCATTTGTTAAGGTTCCTTTCCACATGGATTACAAAATAAATAATCTAACTAGTTGCTTTGGACATCTACACCTTATCGCAAGATCTACTTGTCTTATATTTTATATATCCACCGGAAATTAAAGTCCATTGTCCATGGTTCTAACACACACCTGAACTAGGCCAGATTTGGTATCACACAAAACCAACTCCATTTTAAAATTCAAAATATACTTGTACATTTCCAAACCATCTCATTATGAAGAGTTTCAGATGCATTTTTTAAGTACTTCCACGATAATGTGGTGTTATTAAGGACACATTTTTCATAAAAGACATGGGAGGCATGGAAGAGAACCGTGTTTTTTATTGTCTCCAGACATTCACTCATTTAAAAAAAATCTGCAAAATATATATATCCACTGAGTCTTGGGGGGAATTGGATGCATATCTCAGTGCAGGGCTGTGCAGGGCTCCCGCTATGCCGAATATGTGCACGCATAGGGCCCCTAAGATGGGTGTGTGTGTTGAAGGGGGAAAGAGAGAAGAAGAAGAGGAACCCCCTCCCCCCGGGTTGAACATTTCTACACACATCAGCAACCCCCCCCCCACTTGCTCGACAGTTTTCACCAATACTGACCCCCCCAATGCCCCCCCCCCCCCCCCCGCCGGTGTGCCCCTAAGCAAGAACTAGAAATGGCACTGCATCTGTGTACCCAATTATAATTCATAAGAATTTTGGTATTGTGGTGCATTAGACACCTTGTCTAAAGCGGGCCAAAGAAGTGCAGGTTTATGCTCGATTTATGATGTCATCACATAGCGCGCAAGCATTTGAAATTGAACTGTGAATCGATGAACTTCGATTCCTGTTCAATACTTTGGATGTGAACCCTGGTCCCCACCATAAGTAATTGCGATTGACCAGGGAAAAGTGGACATGTCAGTTTCCTGTTTGATAGCTTTTTTTTACGATTGTAATTGATCTTTCCATGTGGGCAGCTTCGATTTCCACAGGATTTATTGCCGTGATCGATCCTGCAAAAATCGCCTGCTAAATTGTAAAGCCTATGGCTGGCTTTAGATGTAGACACGTTTGACTAAAATCCCCCTTTCCCATTTCTTTCCTTGGCCACTCTGACTAGTCTTGCTTGGACAGCACTAGATCCCGCTCAAAGGAGCTTGGTCGAACAGGGTTCCAACATGTCTAATTTCCATTACTATATCCGAAGTATCGGACGGGCCAGCTCGTCTGCATATCGCTTGGGCTTCCTTAATCTGGACGAAAGTCAAGTGTTGTATGCCTGGCTTTACTTTCTATGAAGCTTCTGAAGGTACAAATGCCCCATATTGTGCTGTAGAAAAGCATTGCAGATGCTTTGAGTATATCAGCCAGCCAAAGTCACCTAAGCATGGTATTTTGTGTCACCAAACTGGAACCTCAATCCTTCAGGGTCTATGATCAGCTCTACCTGTATCACATTCTTCTTGCCTTGCGATGTTGACCAGACCACCTTATTTGTGACCACAGTGTATTCAGAGTTCAGAATCTTATCTCTAAAAAGTGGAGATTCTGAAGTGTAGATTGCCTTTAATTATTTATCCATGTGAAAAGGAAAGATTACTATTTAGAGTGAAAACAACAACACTTCCTATTACAGTAGTTTCCAAATTGGGGGGCCATGAAGGTAGTCCGGGGGGGCGCTAGCCCTCATTCTTAACCTTTGTTTGAATAGGGAGGGGGGGGGGGCTCTATAATGTTCCTTAATAGAGAAGGGGGCCCTGCAAGGAATGTTTTGGTACCACTTTCCTACTAGCTTTACACTGACCCAATGATTGACCAATGACAGGTCACAGAGATCAGGCCAATGGAAGGTACATTGTCCAAGGAAATATTTTACATCTGATGTTCCTATACATCACTGAACACAAACAAACGAGTCCTGTAAGACTTAAGCTGGCCATACACCTTCAGATTTCTCTGTCAGATTTCCTTCAGATCAGATCAGATCTACCAACAACCATGTAGTATAGTGTCCTCCCTGATAGAATACATAGTGATTGGAAGGTGTAGAAAGGTCCTCCTATTACATGGTTTTGGTAAAACAAAATCTGATCTGAAGGAAATCTGACGGAGAAATCTGAAGGTGTATGGCCAGCTTTATACTGGAAGACAGGGGAGTATAATATGAAAGATCCTCTCTGCAGTTACAGAAAATCTCCAACTCCTGGTATTTGTAACGGCCTATTAAGAAAATGAATGCACCATTTAGGCATGCCATAATAGCTCATAATTTATTCTGAGCACTTCAAGTGACACTCATGCTTTAACAGATATCAAAATATTAAAGTGTTAAAGCCCATAATCAATACAATCCTATTTCTGCGTGTCAATAAATTACACTTTACATGGGGGGGTGAAGCGCTGCAGATCATTTCGAATGCTCCGACAGTGGTGGCTCTGCTGATTAAAAGGCAGCCAAACAGAAAATAAGAAATGGTGTATTGGAAAAACAGGGTTAAAGTCATTTTTATGGTGGGGGGTTGATATTTTCTTTCAGATACCGGTAATATGCAGGTACCTCATAACAAGTAGCAGTTACTTTTTGCGTTCAATGACTCTTAATTAGGGGAAGTCGCTTTTCCAGTTAGCTTTGTATCAGTGAGGGTCAGTGTACACACAGCCTGTTTATTCTGAGCTTATAGCCTGTTTAGTGCCCTTATAAAAATGCAGTTGAAAACTCTATAGAAAACAATCTTTGCTTTTATATTTTGGCTGCTATCTATTTTACATTTACTCCTGATGTCATTTGGACACTTGTAACAGTAAAGGTACATTTGCTAATCCTTTCAGGCTATCATGACCACCAGCCAATCTCACCAGCCATGTGTCATAAAAATATTTACCTTGGCAAGTGAAAATACTCTAATGTTTCCACCTATTACTTCAGTATCAACCTACCGTATTTTTCGGACTATAAGATGCACCTGACCATAAGACACGCCCAGTTTTTAGAGCAGGAAAACCAGAAGAAATTGGAGAAAAAATCTACCTGCAATACCTAGTTAGCCACAAGATGTCCCTAGTGAACATTGCCGTCATTGTGCAGATTATATCTTACTCACACATCGGGGAAGGGGGGGCAGAGGGGGAGGCTGCGTGCTGCAGATCTCTCCTCTCTACAGCTGACAACACAGCTACAAAAAGCTGCGGTACCTGTGCATACAACAGAGACACCAAACTTTTACCACACCTTCGGACCATAAGACACTCATTTTCACGCTTTTTTTGGGGGGGGGGAGTGGAAGACAGGGGAGTACAATATGAAAGATCCTCTCTGCAGTTACAGATTACAACTACAGATGAATGTGATTAGCTAAAGGGACTTCATCATTATCATATCAATGTATATAAGTGATTTATAAAGCTTTGCTTCTATTATAATTTATACAAGTGATCAGCCATAGGGGCTTCATCTCATATGCAGGCTGCACTACCTGTTTGCCATGGGGGTCTGCATTGTAGTACCACAGTAAGGCTAGCATTGAACCTGTGTACCTTTCACACTTGTGTTCGCGTTTATGGTAACGCGAAATGCAGCACGTTACCCTCAATGCTCTACTGCACACCGTTTTGCAACCGCAGTGCAAGCTTTTCCTATATACTTGTATGGAAGACGCAAAACTTTGACACGGTTAAGGCATGCGGTAGCATTACTGCTACTGTGTTAGTAAGGCTGGGTCTTGCAGTATTCACCATGTTGGCAATACCGCACCCTATACTTCTCATGAGCAAACTGTGCTTGAAAAAGCATCACTGTGTTTTGCTCACATCGTGTGACGTGTCCACTACACCGTCAGATTCACAACTCCCGGCCAGGCATTGCGCATGCATCACGTCTGCTGCGACTTGACATGGGTCATAGACTGGCACATTCCAGTAGGGGAATGCAGTCTGCATTATATGGTTTTCCCTTTCTAAAGGTGGGTTTACACGTGTAGCTTTTTTCTTCAATCAACTGCCAATTCGATTTTATGTTCGATGTCATTGTCGAACATCGTTTGTTCATTTATGGAATGTAATGTTAGATTTTTTTGTTCGTTCATCGCTGATATTGAATGAAAATACATTTGAAATTACAACGACAGATAAAAATTTACCAACATGTTCGATGACCTTTCGAACGATTTTGTGTTCTAACAAAATTTAAACAAATTGGCCGTTCTAGATTGTTGTAACCAAAAAATCATTCGTTCTTCGTTGATCGAACAAAAAAATCTACACATGTACACCCACCTTTACTGCCAAAACAATGCAGTGCCTGTAGAGTGCATGTACCTTAGAGCTAGCAATACATGGATCAACTTCGGTTTAATGGATGTTCAACCCAATATCAATTGGTCCTACTAGCCAGCACACAATGTGATTGATGCAAAACCTATTCCTCAGGGTTCCCATACACCTTTAGATCTTTCTGTCAGATTTCCTTTAGATGTCCTTTTTGTTTTACCAAAACCATGTAATATAAGGGACTTTCTAAACAATCAAGTCTACCTGTGTTCAATCGCAGAGGACCCTATACTACATAGTTGTTGGTAGATCTAAAGGATATCTGACAGAGAGATCTAAAGGTGTATGGCCAGCTTTAAATGTGCCGAAAATCCTTTTTGAAACCCATTTGACACCTGTACTTTGTTAAACAATTCAAATTTCTATCCTCATGCACCATGTAAAGGCCCATATACACCTTACAATCTTACCATACAATTTCTGTTCAATCAACTTTTTTTCTACCAAAACCATGTAATATGAGGACCTTTCTAAACCTTCCATCACTATGTATTCTATCAGGGTGGACCCAGCACTACATAGTTGTTGGCAGATCTAAAGGTGTAGGGGGGGCTTTAATTATACTGGCAATACATATTCCTTAATCACAGCTCTTAAGACATGAATGAAGCTACTTGAGCCCCTTCAGCATTCTGTATATATTCACATTTAGGTTTTTTTCTATTCTATTCTATTTCTATTCTGATCAATATCTTCGATAAAAAACGACCTTATATTTTTTTTTCAGATAAAACATTTATTAAACGTGTGCAAACTATAATGGCATCCTTTGGAGTGATGCTCTCAAATAGAAATCTCTGATGATGAATCGCACTGTTGTAGTGTGGAATGGAACAATGTGTTTAAGTTGTAGATTTATGATACTATCATTGCCGGCTAATCTGCTGTTACAATTTTCCATCAGTATAACAGAATTCTGCACAGTGACTCGGGATACAGATCCAGCCTGATCCTAGACCAGATTTTATATTATATAGTAATATTTATCAGGATACTGACAAGCGTGGTAGAATTATGTTAGTTTATTTAATCAGTGAGCTGCTGCATGTCTAAGCTGCTTTCTTTAGTGACAAATTCCCTTTAAAACAGTTTCATTCCCTCATCCGGTCTGGAATTATATTGTCTGTTGCAAGGTGTTAGCTCTTTGGACGGCTGTGGCTCTGAATGGGCTATGAAGGTTTGCTAGCCCCCATCATTGCCTCTGTCAGTTCTGTAATTTATGGTCGGTGGAAGGTGGGCATATGGTCTCCTCCAGCCATAGATCACAACATCAAATTTTTATTGGTTTAAAGAATGTGCTCAGTCTGAATTATTATCTGACCCCCCAACTAAGATTAAGTCAGAAGAAAGTGACCTAAGAAACCAGGGACAATTTATGGCGGCCTGTGAAATTACCTCTGATATATAGGATTTGCTGTGTGCTTCTGTCACTCCCAATATGAAATAATACTTTCAGCTTATTTAATAATACAGAACAAGGCCCAACGTGCTAAGTGGGAATTAGAGCACGCAATCAGTATATCGCTGTTACTAGACTTACTGCTCTGCATTATGATTGGTTACTATAGGTATAAAAATAATAACATTTCCAGCTGCAGTCAACTAACTCGCCAGCTTGGTCTGAGGTGAAACATTATGGGCAAAATATCAAGGTGATTACATTATAGAATCTATTCTGAGAAATAGTATTTAGGTTTTTATCCGATTAAGTTTTCCACTATTCTCCTGATACTTTTAACTCCCAAAGACTAGGGATGGCATTCTAGGCTTTTCAGGGGGACCGCAAACATACCATGATATATAGCAATGGTGGGCTTCTGAGTTCATATGGAGGGCCACAAGTGCGGCCCTCAGCATCACTAAAGGGCCGAACATAACATTTTCAATCTATACTGACTTGTATAGGCCTTTTATAATGACAAAAGGACAGCAGGCAGATCTAGAATATTATTATTATTCATTTTAAATAACAAAACTTGTTTTTAAAAATACTTCAAGCATTAGGGAACACTGTAGTATGGTAATATACTTTTTGTGTCATATATATCATCATAGCCTTTGATGATATCTATGGGGAACATAACCTTTGAGGCAAAGATTATGTGCCCCTATTCTGCAGTTATGTGACGCAATATATATTATACAATCATCCCCCATTCGTTCGTGAGCATAGGCACTCACCTGTCCGCCAATACCTCGCCAACACGTCTTTGCTCAGCATCTTCTTAGAGCAGAAAGAGGAGGAGAGGCAAGGAACTTGCTCAGACGCCGTCTAGGTCACTGACCTTAAGCGAGTCACGCTCTCCTCCTCTTCTTAAAGATCCCAGGCCAGGACATGACAGCAGGGGATCAGTAGACAGGTGAGTTCCTATGCCCTATGTATTAACAGTTAGGTGTATTAACAAGTGGAGGACAGAGGGAAGAATGTCCCCGGTTGGCAGGTTGGCAGGATAGGCACCTGGGATATAGAGCATTATGAGCAGTCCCAAAAATAGGCCAGTGCCCCAAGTTTCCTTGTCATATCATATTACTGGACTGTACCCAAAGGACAAATTCCAGCATTTTTTTCCTACATAGCTCTACTGCCAGCTTATCTTTTGTTGTAAAAAAAAGTTCATGGGGGCACTTAAAGCAGACATCATCTCACAACTTGTGATCATCAGTCTCATAGGGCAAAGGTTAAACAATATGTCTGTCTCAAAGTTGAAAAGCTTTATTTTACCCTGTTAATTAATAAGGGCCTCCAGAAATGGCCCCTGAGTCATCTACTGCCAAGGGAGTGCCATGGAAGCACCTACTACAACACCTATTATACCAGCCGACCAATCACATTAGAAAATACTCAGACTAGGCTTCAGACTGAGTTGCACTGAGCCTTTTACCAAATTATACAAACTTAAATTCTAATTTGCAGTATTTAAATCTAAATAGGATATATTTCGTTTGTAAGTTTGCAATCAGGGTCCACAGGTTGTTAAAACTTCTCATGGATCATGGTGGCCAGGTTGGCCAAGATCACCACAATTCTCCCTACTTTATTCTCTAGTGTAGTGGTCTCAAACTTTTTAAATCCCTGATCGTGGAAGTGACAAGTGTAACGTTCTGTATTTGGAACCGAAAGTGACATTTCGAGACATCACTTCTGGCATGATCAAGTAAGTCTAATGTCCCCTACCTTCCCACCTTGCTTGTGCAAATGATGTGCATGGTGGGCAGTTAGAAGGGAGAGTAAGCCCTATCTTCCTCCGTGCTTGTGGGGACCCACAGGTTAAAAACCACTGCTCTAGTGAACCAAGCATCTGGTGGACCTGGATGCTGCAGATCTACCTGTATGCTCATCATTTCACTTCTGCCTACTTTATTATCAAGGGAGCCATATACCAAGTGAACCAGGATGCTGCAGATCTTTATCCTTATTTAATTCTCTATTGCCCCAGCATGCTGCAGAACTGTGAAGAATTGTGAGCTCACAATCACATATCCCTGCTACAGATCTACCTTCAATCTCATATACTAATGTAGTAAGCAGGATGCTGCAGACCTGCACAGCATCAGCATGCCACATCTTACCTCATTCTTTAGGATTCTGGTGGACCAGGTTGATTTCCACTAGTGTGGTCAGCCACGGATGCACACGTTTTGAAACGCGTCGCCGTGTCCATGGCTGAACGTATGCATAGAAATCAACGAGTCAGGTTCCACTTATGCGCGGATGTGCGCTGCAGATCCACCTGTGATCTCATCATCCCACATGCTCACTTGATTTTTTAGTGGACCAGGGTGCAGCAGACCTGCTTGTGATCTCATCATCATACATCCTCACTCCATTCTATAATGGACCAGGATGCAGCAGACCTGCTTGTGATCTCCTCATCACACATCCTCTCTTTATTCTTTAATTGACCAGGATGCAGCAGACCTGCTGGTGATCTCATCATCACACATCCTAACTCTATTCTAAAATGGACAAGGATGCTGCAGATCCACCTGTGATGTCATCATCACATATCCTCACTCCATTTTATAATGGACAAGGATGCTGCAGACCCACTTGTGATCTCATCATCACACATCCTAACTCTATTCTAAAATGGACCAGGATGCTGCAGATCCACCTGTGATGTCATCACTCGGCCAGCAGGGGGCGTACAAACACCAAAGTCTCGGCTTTATTTCTCTTCTCAAGAGCCTCTAAAATGTACAAATTCATGGCTGTTATTTTTGATTTTTATGACTTATTTACCTAGTGCCCATATTAAACAATACTGTTAGCGTTTGAAAATTCGTTTTGGTAAACATTTTTCGTTCTAGAGCATCCATAAAAATGTAAAGAACTCCTACACGCAAGAGGAAGTCATTTTTTTGTGCTTTGTTTTAATAGAATTCGCCTATAAAAAGAACGATTTGGTTGCCGAGGAAGATTAAATGTGGCAGACATTTCCATACGATGGAGTAAAATGTAACAAGCATTTTAAAGGAGAACATTGTCATTCTTTCCGGCCTGAACGGTGTGTATGGATGGTGTTCCCCTAAAATAAGTTCAATAACCATCAGCACCAAGTCATTTATTAGAAGAACTCCGGCATCTGTCATCCAGGAATGACTCTGTGCCTGCTCCGAATCCAAAATCACTTTGTCCTCCTACATTTCTGCTAATCCATAACAGCCTACCTGAGCACAACCCATCATATTCTACAAGGAGGATGGATGGATGGACAGGCAGGCAAGAGAGAATGGGAAGGAAGGAAGGAAGGAAGGAAGGAAGGAAGGAAG
>CM070037.1:54570771-54632894 GCA_036250615.1 Ptychadena robeensis | reverse complement strand
TGGGGCCCACACTCCTCCATTTTGAGAGCTGCACACCTACACACAACTTAAACACCCATCATTCATACTGACTCCATTTTGCTCTGTGATCCTTGCTCAGGCCCCACACACCAACTGAGGGCCTTTCTGGCCACTGACATCACTATAGCTGTGTTATCACTGCTAAAGGTTGTGCGCAACTACCCATTATCTTTCTTAGCTTGTTAACTGGATAGTCGCCAATGTTTCTTGGTTTCCTCTAACCACAAAAAAGCCAACACAATTCTGGGTTTTCTTTTCAGAGCTTGGTGCTGTCTTACTAGACCAGGGGTGGCCAAACTTTTTGACACATGGGCCGCAATGGGCCAAAGTGGCCAGAAGAAGAACATGTAAAGCCCATCTAGTCCTGTGTCCACCCAGCCTGGGTGGGAAACTTCAATAGATAACATCGATACATTTTCCATACTGCTTAAAAAATGAAATATTCATACTGACATATATATGGCTTTAAAGAGTCAACTAAAGGCCGCCACACACGCACGAGTGGTGGCCGATTTTACCTTCTACCGTTGTGCGTTATCGGGGATGCCCACATGGAGTGACAGACCCCTGTCGCCCCAAAGCTTGGTCGGCCAGAGAACGGACATGTTCGTCAATCTCTGTCCGATGCCAGAGACCGGCATCCCTATTGAAACTAAAGGCTGGCACACAAAGGGTGCCACCTTTAGTTGTTGTGAGCGACGGAGTGCAGCTTGATGACGTCATCATGCTGCACTCCATCGCTGATCTGTCGGCCCTCACTCGGTACGAGTGTGTGGGCCTTTACACATTCTATTGTAGACATGGGCAAATGATCATCCTTTAAGGCATTTTCAAAGGGCCATATTAAAACCCTAAAGGGGCCAGATTAAAGGTTGCACGCTCACGGACATCTATCTGGCGCATATTATATGTAGCCATCCCTGTTTTCGAGCGGGATCAATTGTGTTTGAAAACAGGGATATTGGACATAACAGTCCTCATGCAAAGCATCAGCTGAGCTGGATGACGCAGCAGTGCTGCGCCTCCAGCTCCTTCTATATCAAATATCGAGCCCTGATATGGCCTACGAGCAGTGGTATGCCATGTCTGTCCTAGACTTATAGAGTTAAGTATTAATCGATGAATGGATGAAGGACAGCCAGATGGCATCACTGTGCTGCTCTTGAGCATTCATTGGTTGGATGGCGATTCGATGCGCACCACTTTGCTGGTCCCCATCCAATGTAATGGCAATCGAACAGGGATTTACCAACATGTTGGTTCCCTGTTCCAAGCTTTTTTTGAAAGGCTTGCAGCAATTGATTCCCAAACAATCAATCACCGCAAAGCTCTGGAATCAATTGGAAATTAACCAGTGTATGGGGACCCTTAGATGACCAGTTGCTTCCTGTCCATTGAACAAGTTAGCTTTAAGGACCTCTGAAACATATTGGCTTTTCATGATATAGAAACCCAAATAAAATCAGTTGTGTCATTGCTGTGTTCTCCTTTTTATATTTCTTTCCTATTAACTTAAGAAAAGAGTCCATGTTCACTTCAGCCACCCTTCCTGGTGCACCTGCCTATTGACAGCCAAAATAAAAAGGATTGAGATGTATGCTTTAACCTGATTTCTACAATAGCACTGTCACTGCTTTTTGTACATAGATTGTGGAAGTTACACCTCAAATGCTCATTATAACATATATATTGAATGCAGATATGTTTCCTTACCCCATAGACCTTATTTTAGTGATCATAATGAACAATTTTGCCAGCCTGTACTGCAGGTGCACTCTCCCTTTAAGGTAAATAGCCATGTTCCAGCAAATTGTAAATTACAACTTAGCATGCATGCGGACAGAGTAGACACAACTCAAATTTCTCGTGTGCTTTTTTTCGGAGACTGAATAACAATTGGTATCTGATTCCAGTAACTCATGCCCTCAGTAGAAGATAAAAGTTGAGCTTTCTAGAGATGCCCCTATACAAGTATTTTCTCTGTTCAGGATCATGTTTTAGAAACAAGTCCTCTTTGTTGTATAATGGAATTAACCTGCCACACTTTTCCACTGTAGACACAAATCATTTGCACTGTCACTGGAATCTGAACGCTTGAATATTAAAACTTCCGTAATGCTGAACACAGGTGGATGATGGAACAAAGATTTAGATCTCTCACAATACATGTTGTATATAAGTAAGACAACACAGAATTTTACTTCTCACTGTAGGAAGGGATCTGTAGACTTCTTCCATACATTCGGGCTGCTATGGTGGATGAAAGTTGAATAGACAGCACTATGACATAGCAAACAAAATTCTGCAGGGTGGGAATTACATGTATCTGTGTTTAGGAACTCTTTTATGGTAAATGCAGATTTTATCCACTTATTAGGCTGATATAATTTTCCCTAAACTTTATCGTCTCACTTTAACTTGTTGACACATACATTAGTGAATATGTGAAGCTTAGGTGCCATCATCTTTATAGATAATTCAATAAGTAGAGGTGAACATATTTGGTGGTAAAGGAGGGAGTAGTAAATGAAGAATAAACTCTCCCCTTTCATACTGACAACTCAGCCTTATTTACTAAACTTTTCTAAAATTCAATGTCACAGTTGGGATGTGTGCACCTTTAAATATGCTTGTCACCTGCCTGCGTCACGTATCAAAGCAGCAGCAGGATACATCCAAGTTAAATGAGAACTCTCTATATCCATACTTGTTTAAAGCCAAAAGATTGGCACGAAGGCCAGACAGCAAGCATTGTTAGAACTGTGTGGCACCCCACACTACTGGCTTTTATTAATTACTTTTACTGACCGAACCATTATAGCAGTTCTAAGGTCTTCTAAGGCTAGGAGAGGGTTGCCCAAAGCAGAAAGGGGCAAAGAACAAAGCTGCCACATGCTGCATACTTCATTGCTATAGACCAGAAGTTTTCAACCTGTGGGTTGGTACCCCCTCAGGGTTGCTGCTGAAAGCAGCAGCACTGATGCCACAAGGTGAAACATTGGAGGGTGCGTATTGCCCCCTCCCTCCAAACTTAGGAGGGTTGAGACATTATTTTCCCTTCTAACTTCACACCCTGCACATCATTTGCAAAAGCAGGTGGGAAATTAGAAGGGAGGGGACATTACACTTACCTGATTATGCCAGAAGTCAAGTCACGGAGTGTAACTTTTGGTATTTGGAACACGGAAGTGCAGGGGCAGAGTGTCCAAAATACATTATGACATCACTTCTGGAGTCGCAGATCTTAAAAGGTTGAGCACCACTGTTATAGACTGTTCCCCTATGTGGCTGGGCCTTGGTTTCACTGGTCCATATTTTGTGAAGAGTAAACTCTTATCTCCATACAGAAAAAAATGTTGTTAAGGTGTTACTATCTTTAGTGCAGAAACAGTATTTACTAATAATTATATTATCTATTTAGTGGAAGCAATAAAGCAACACTACTGGATCAAGCCAAGGTACCAAGGAATGGAGATAGAGAACCCAATGCTGCAACAATAACACTTGAAATACACTTAAACATTTCATATGATCAGTTAAATTAAATTATGAATTATGAATGTCAAAGCCAAACCTTCTAGGTACATACAGTAGTAATTATCTAAGCTTCGAAGGCTATTTGGAGGAACACACACCACCAACACAAATCAGCTGATATGTCCGAATGATTGGAGTAAAAACATCTGTTAACAGGTGAGAACTAGTTAGTGATGTAAAGCTGGAGCTTCAGGAAGGGTCTGAACTAGTACAAAGCGGTCCCAGGTACAGAAAGCTGAAAGGTTATTGAAAAGTTGCATTTTCTATTTGGAGTGTATACAGTGAGCTGGCCTCCTGGTGTGCATGTCTGCATGTGTGCACCTATTTATATGTACACAAATGCTCTGATTATCTACTGAGACATCTGTGTATTGGTTATCTTCTGCTGTGTCATGTACCTCACCCTCATACTACAAGATAAGAGAGCCCAGACACTAGCCAGTCTTTTGTAAATAATTGCTGGTTATGCTAGTAATTATACACCTATTCTTGCACTTGTCAGGGTGGCTGAACCACACAAACTGCCACTGTTAGTGATCTGCAAGACACCTTACGTAATTGTAGAGGAGGTATTATGATGGCTACTTAAGAGATTTCTAGCTAACAGTGGTAATCACTAAATAAATGCAACACATATACATGGAGTAAGTTCTATAGTGGGCTGTTGTGGAGATCAACTGTATAAAAATGTAATACTACTATGGTATAATAAAGTAAAGTAATCTCAATCAATTTGATTTGGCTCAATTGACCTGCTTAGAATTGTATTCTCTAATTTAAGAGAGTGTGTTTGGGTGGGTTACAGTTATTCATTTTATTTGGTTTAGTGTTCCCTATAGTTTAGATTTTCTTTATGGTACGTTTTATAGTAAACGAGGGGCCATTTTGTAACTCAAGGACAAGTCCAGAATAGATGATGGAGGTTTCTTTAACCCAAAAGAAGGCATTAAAAACTTATTGTACCATAAAAACAACTTAAATTTGTCTTTTCTGCCTTATTGTATACCTGATGGATACTCTTATCCTCCCTACAGTCCTCTTAATAAGAAAACATGAAACCAATGAGAAATGTTTTTCTTACAAGACAGATTTGTACACCTAGGATCAAAAATCCTCCCAATGAAGTCACCAGGACACTTTGGAAATCCTTTTCTACCTGAACACTCTATCAGCCACCAAAAACAAAAATGAATTGATCTTGTAAGAACTTTATTTCAAGCACCTCTGTTGTCTTCCGCTTGAATCATTTTATATTGGCCAAAATCTGAAATGTGTGTATGAATTTGGGATTGCACATGGTCTGATGAAGGACAGACTCTCTGATAGTTTTTCAATGAGAAGGTCTTCTAGGGTTAATGACCTGACATCATGATTAAAGCTGACCATTTGTAATGTGTCTGGTCCATGGGGTAGAGTCCTGAAAAGGTTAATGTTCTAAAAGTGGAAGCCTTTTTATCCTGCACCTGCCCCTCTTCTAGGCAGAGAAAAGGGGGGACGGAGCCTGGAGAGAGTAACAATAGAGTAGAAGATACACACAGAGAGAGGAAGGTGAGAGGTCTAATAGTATAATCAAAAGGAAGACACTGACTGAGATAAAGAACTCCTCATCAACAATGACATTTCAAGTTGGAAAAAGTACAGGGATCCAATTAGGGTTAGTATGAAGAGAATGAAAACACTATGTACCGTAATTATTCAATCACAAATTTAACGTTAAAGATTTTCTATTATATGGTTTTCGTATGTGCCAGGAGAAGGACTGTTACATCTCATGCTGGGTCCTTCGGTAGCACTAACTATATCTATAATATTGACGTCCAATAAAGGCCTGAATCTGATTGGTGGCTATAAAAAGTCCATATTAGTAGCAAATTAAGGTTGAGATCACAATCGCAACCACACTGCTTAAAGCTGGGCATACACGTCACGGTATTTCTTTGATCGTTTTTTAATCCAATCACCCATCCGATTCCGGAATCGATTTAAATATGCGAAAACGATCGCAAACTGCAACATACCATGCATTCAATTCCTGACCAACAGCACACAAACAAAGGTAATTTCCACAAGAATCATAGATAAAACGATCGCATGAGACAGCTAATGCCAGGCATACACGCGGCGACCATCGCCGACATCTGCCCCGATTTCTTCCGGGATTATAAACGTGATGACGTCATCACGTTTACAATCCCATTGCATTCTGGGGCCCCTTCAGTCGGCTGGGCACCCTTTGTGTGCCGGTCATAAGCTACAATGAAGCAGCCGCTTCATTGTAGCTTATGGCATCGGCTCCCATCGGCTCAGATTTTCCGACATGTCGGATCTCTGGCCAGCCGAGAAGTGGGGCGACAGGGATCTGTCGCCCCATGTGGGGACATGCCGATAAACGGCCGGATTTTAACCTGACCTGACCTGACCTGGCATGTGTATGGCCAGCATAACAGCACTCGATTCATGTGCTTTTTAATACAATTTTCAATCAGAATGGATCCGTGCACGGTCGTTTTTCTGTCCGATTTTTGGCAAAATCTATCGCTCTGACACTTTGACATGCTTCAATTTTTATTCAGTCCGATCGTGTGATCGATTTTGTTAAACAATCGCACTAAAATTGAAGACAAAATCGTGACTTGTATGCCCAGCTTTAGGCTGTGTTTCTACAGTGTTAAGGGATGCGTTGCATTAAAAAAAGTTTTTCCCCTGTTTGAATGCAGAAAGTGCATGTCAAAAACACATACCCGTGTTTTTTTACATGCCCAATGAATTTTCTATGGGTGCATTAACGCATCCACAGTGTGTTCTGATTACGTTGTGTTGAGGTTATGGCACAGTGGAAACCATTTTATTGACTAGAAATAGATACGTTTCTGTTGCGTTACGTGCCACAAATGCATGGATTTTGACACAATGGCCTAACTGAGTGGTCATAATTGGTAGAAAGGTGGCTAGTGGGGAGCTATCAACTACAGTGGCACTTGCTGTCTTACTCCTGATCCCCATACTTGTTCTTGGTGAAGAGCTCTACATATTTTGTCAATACAGGTTTGGTTTATTTGAGGACAAAAATGAACTTTTTTCATAGGGCCTGATACAAAAAAAATATAAAACCAGGAAAACAGGTAATGACCAGTTCAATCATGTAAATACTAGCTGCCATTCTATTTACTTAATACAATGTACAGACACAGCAGATATTGGGTTAATATAAGCAAAGCAGTCTTTTGTACATTGCACAGGCTTCTTATTTGAGGATGCATATGGATAGCCTCATGTTTACTAAACCTCAATCTCAGAAGATCCGTCTTTGAGGCTACCATAAGAAATGCTGACATCTACAGGCAATACACTGAAAACTCCACATCAAAACTACAGTCTTCTGGACAGAGGGTAGGGCACTTCATCAATGGGGCACAAAGAATAAATGCCCATAGCTGGCAGTGCCAATAGACACTTTAAAACTCTGTAGTTTTATGATATAAATTCACTTTCTGTCAATCGACTTTAACAATAATTTTTTTATTAGGACGATGTTCTCAAGCTTCCATGTGTTGCATTTGATGGCCCAATTCCTCCACATTTGCATCATTGTTGCTTTTGAAAGTCTGTATTTTAAATGCTGGATAATGACAGGAAGAGTTAGAACTCTCTAGTTTTTGTTACTGTCTGATAGAGATGGTCGAAATTAATAAAATTCAATTCTACTTAAATTTCGAGTTTCCCAATCGAATTTCGATTCGACTGTGAAATTTCAACTTTTTTCTAGTCGAAGTCGAAAATTCGCATAACGCCAAAAATTCGCATAAACACTCAAAAATTCGCATAAAGCCTAAAATTCGCATAAGGTAAAAAATTCACATAAGGTGGAAAATTTGGATTTGCTGTATGAGCTATAATAGAAGAATCAGTGTACATAGTAGCAGAGCTTTACAATCAGAGCTGAGATTTAAACCCAATTTATACACAAACTTGACATGTTAGAGCAAAACTTATTGTTTTCAAATGTTTCCCCCAACCCTTCTCTACATCTCCAGCAATGTCCCCCCAACCCTTCTCTACAACTCCAGCAATTTTTGTGAGGATACCATTTTCAGGGGCTTTGCAATAAGCTGAC
This sequence comes from Ptychadena robeensis, assembly GCA_036250615.1. Classification (NCBI taxonomy): domain Eukaryota; kingdom Metazoa; phylum Chordata; class Amphibia; order Anura; family Ptychadenidae; genus Ptychadena; species Ptychadena robeensis. Next base: position 54,625,222 of record CM070037.1, on the reverse strand, counting down.
AAAGTTAGCTAGCACGATGCGAATTTACGCCAATGCGAATTTTCCAATCATTTCCGCATACTCGCACGCGAAATAGCGGCATGACAAATCAAAAGCAAAGTTACTTTTCAAGTTGAAATTTCGATTTCAGTCGAAATATCAGGCTGATTTTCGACTTTTTCGGCGAAAACTTGAAATGACCCCATCAGAATTCGACTATGCGAATTTTCGGCGAAAAGTCGAAATTTCTACTTAAAAATTCGCAATGCGAATTTTTCGACCATCTCTACTGTCTGAGTAGATCTAGTACTCTCCCATTTATTTCCCTATGTACCAACAAGTATATCATACCTGTTTATTTCTTCAGCCAGCCATTCTTTCTTACATCATTCTTGATATTTTTTGGGTATTAAACTCAGGCTAACCAGGCCTAAGCACTTTACATGTGCAGAGCGACGAGTAAGAGGAGAAAAGCTTGAGCTGCACATAGTACACTTTATTTTTTTCCTGAATCAATTAGTCCATTAATTAAATCTATCAAGTGAGTATTTAAAGATTCTACTTCTAGTTAAAGAACTGTGCTCATGTGACAGACATTTAATAACATTACAGGCACTTTATTCGATAAAGCAGGCATAATAGTTTGGAGCTAATGAAAATATAATTTGAAAATACCTGACATTTGTCTCTATTGATTTCTATAGAGTCCAGTAATTTTCCTTTTTTATAAAAAAATTAATGCTCAATATAAAGGCACGGTAATTATTATTTTTTTCATGAGAAGAGAACTACACCTAATACAATGGTGGCTTTCCCTGCTTCACCCTCCCTCATTTCAAAATACTACTTTCCTGGCTAACACTGATTGATGTAAAATGGCTGCATGTTTGTACCAGGTCAGTGGGGCTTGTTTACTAAAGGCAAAGTAAATGTTCACATATTTAGATGAAATGTTTTAGTAAATCAACCCTAATGATATAATGAAATAGACTCCCACAACACTGGTGATAACTTCCATCTTTACTGTATGTCAATGGAGAGGGGGAAGGCAGTAGATATCATGTCAAATTTAATATAAAAAGTTCCCCCCACCTGTACCCATGTTCCCCCATTCTTGTTATCTGTCATTTATTTTTCTTGGGTAGTCAAAGACATAGTGAATGTCATAGACGTAGGCATGAGTTTTAGGCCTTTGTGTTATTTGGATGTACATGCCTGTATCACCTAATACATAAGAAACATCTATATCTAATACCTATGACTACCTTGAGAAGCCTGTTAATAAGTCAGATACTTTACTACATAAGACAGCCTCTGGCTTCCTAAAAATAGCTCAGCAGTCCGACCAGATAGGGGCATTGTGGGAGGATCAATAAACCATTTCCACCAAATGCAACATTAATTCATGAATCTTTTTCTCTTACTCCCCAATAAAGATGACAGGTAATCCGATAAGCTGGGGGCTGGGTTACAGGCACCGCTACTGGCATTGGGTGATAGTGTAAGAGTGTTCCTTTATGAAATAGCATTGTCTCAGGTTCCAGGCGCCAGACGCTTGTCTCTCATCCAGCAATCATACACACTAGGAGGGAGGGAGGGGGATATTAAGGACGAAAAATAAAACTTATATATACAATCTCTGATTTTTTTTGGTTTTTGCTCCATTAATGTCCTTGCTTGTTCTTAAAGGCGCAGTACATATAAAAAAAAACTACTGAAAAGTGTGCATGCAATCTGCATAAAGCATTCCTTTGTCAGAATTGACACCCACCACCCCATAAAAGAAAAACTGTTAACATGGACAATAATATGAAATGTGCACTTTTATAGATCTTTTTTTAATAATACGTCATAATAGGCCAGAAAGAAGTTGTATTCATTTATTTCCACTGGAATTAGTAGCAGGAAGTTATAAGAGTGTCACTAAATACCTCTCATCAGCCGCAGAAACGTGTGGTGCCAAAGTTCCCCATACACCTTTAGATCACGCTATACAATTTTATAAATACATTCTTAACTGTATAGCTTGAAGTCTAAATGTTTTAAATGAATGTTATTTGTTCATCATTTAAAAAACTGGTTAGACCTGCCCAACTGCAGCAACCCCAAATGTATCCAATAGGAGGCTTGTACCTATTTGCTTAGTTGGTGGTGACTTTTTTTTGGGACGGACAGTGTAGTTTTTGAAGAATATATAGAAACTAAAGTTTTTATTAGCAGCATTAACCCACAGAAACAATGTAGTAGTTATCTGACTTTATCCTGAGTGACTAAGGGTTTGTTTCCATGTACGTCGGGACCCCCTCCGCTAAGCGTATTGCTTGGCAGGGATCCCAACGGAACACATAGACTTTACCGGCTCGGCTGATACTGTGTTTAGACATCCGCCGAAGCAGAGGCTCAATGTACTTCACTAAGTTGAGCCTTGCATCGGCAGAACAGCTCGGCTCAGTGAAGACACAGCATCCGCCAAGCAGCTAAGTAAATGTGCTTCGTCTGGGTCCCAGCTAAGCGTATTGCTAAGCTGGGCATAGAAGGGCAGATTCCTGCCCGATTATTCAGCTGATCAACCACGTCGGTCGGCAGAATATCGGATGCGTCCACCTGGTCAGATTGACCAGGAATCTGCTGCATGTTGGATTGTGCGCTGACAACAGTCCCCATCCGACATGGCACTAGCGGCTGTACATGATGACGTCATCACAGCCAGTTGGTCAGCTGAACAGTCAACGGGGAAACGACCCGTCTATGCCCAGCTTTAATGATTTAACCTCAGTGATTCTCTATCTTAACAATTCATATTAAAAAGAGTTTACTTAATAGGCAACCCATCATGCTTAGGTCTTGTTAACTGAATTTTAAAGGACATTCTACCTCTTTTTATGTAGAAATCCCTTCCGATGGTTCATCATTCCTGGACCAATCTTCTTCACATACTTTTTAACATTTTTAGACTTGATATGTACACTATGCCTTGGGAGAAGGGTGGTGAGGAATGGGGTCAATTGCAACTTAATCATGCCCTTGGTTTATGTTGTTTTTCTGTTGTATGTGAACTCTTGTTTATTGTGTTTTTTGTTTGTTTATAAATGATATTTGTATATAATAATAACAATCATCATCATCATCAAATTTAAAACAAAACAAATGCAGAAATTGCAGTAATATATGCAATGTTAGACTAGCATTAAGCTAGCCATACACGTGTCGATTCCTGAGCGATCGATCGACGATCCGATCGATTCCGGTGAAGTCACAGGTGTCGATCGATCGACCATACAAGTCTGTGCCTACCACCTTAGGCCACCGATTCCTGGACGATTCTGTTACCAGTCGATGGATTTACAAATGTCAACGCCCCTTGATGTGTGCCCGATCGATCAGAAAACACCAACAGGTTGGTTCCCTGGCCGATCCGATTTGGGGGCCATGTCCATCGGTCGGTGTCGATCGGTCGGTGTCGATCGGTCGGTGTCGATCGGTCAAGGTGGGCTGCACTTCATTCCTCATCGATCGATCGACGTGCACGCGCCTGGTGATCGATCGGCCAGGAATTGAGTGTGAAATCGACCTGTGTATGGCCACCTTTAAAGTTGTCTGATAAATTGCTGAACTTTAATAAAAAATAGATTTATGATTCTGTAGGCAAACAGTATTTACCTTTTTAAACAAAAGCAACTGGCAAGTTTTTATCTCCAAAAAAATGGATGATATCAGCTGTACTGTTATCATAGAACTTTGACATTTCATTCCTTACTGTGTATACAGAGGTGATGGAGAAGGATAGACTATTGACCTGTAATGATTTACAGATGCCTCCACATGCCTCTCCTTCTCCCCTCCATTACATCACAGAACAGGTGTATGGGAGGGATGAGTTTATCCTGGAATTTCAATTTTTCCGGGGCTGTCTACAGCCTGTGATTGGTCCTCCAGAGTTGTGAGTGTCATGCAAATGTAGCCACACCAGCAGGCAGTCTGGAGATCAGTGGGGACTTAGTGCCGAGGAGGGGAGGGAATGCAGTCTGTGTGTGCAAACTGGAAGCCAAGACACCCCCAATAAAAAGAAATAATAATAAAATATAGCACCCCCTCCTCCCACCACACCTTCTCCCAGCATCTCCATCATCCTCATCCTCTCCTCTTTCTTCCCATGTACTCAGGATGAGCAGCAAGGAAGAGGTCACTAAGTGCGCCCCAGCGACCCTCTCCAGCTTCACCATCCAGTCCATCCTGCAGGGCACCACATCTGACCGAGGACGTGCCAAGCCTTGTGCCAAGGAGCCCGTAGCAAGTAGGCAGCCCAGCCCCAGCACATCTTCAGATGAAGAAGATCAGGACGAGGGATGGAGAGAAAACAGATGCTTCTGCCCTGAATCATCCGGCAAGGAGTCCAGGGAGCAGGTCCCACATACCTGCAGCCAGCACAGGTGTCTCAGTAAGTACCTACCTTACCTGGGCATAGGGCACCCAAGGGAGGGCACACTCCTGTCACTCCCCCTGCCTTAGCTTGTATTTTAGGAGGCGTTTAGGGCTGTGTACCGTCAGGTTTTATATTTGGCAGTAAAAAGAGATGAGATGAAAATGTCATGAGGCTGAGCCACTGACACCGGGCTCCCTGAGTCCTGCTCAATCTGCCCAGCGTGACACCACCGAGCTTCCTGCCCTGAATTATTCACTAGACATGATAATATGCTCTCCGGACCCCCATTCATCTCCACGCCAGACTCATTGGGGGACAGCACAGGGTTAATGGGACATGGCGAGCAAAAATGGCATCAATCACAGCCAGCTAGAGCCTTCTCTATGGATTCTAATGCTTACCAATACAAGGAAATTCACCGCATGATAGACAGATCGATGGATAGATAGATAGATAGATAGATAGATAGATAGATAGATAGATAGATAGATAGATAGATAGATAGATAGATAGATAGATAGATAGATAGATAGATAGATAGATAGATAGATAGATAGATAGATAGAGTATTAATACATAATTGGAATTGGTAATAATGGACATATTGTAATCAATTATTTAAATTTTAAGTCAATGAACTAGTTTTTAGATATGCAAAGTGTGGACCGAATTTCGTTTTCTTAAATAAATCTTTGCAATGTCATGTGCTATGCTTGAAATTATATAGTCAATTTTGAATGTATGTAAGGATGTTTACCTCCCATATTTGTTGAAATATAAATATCTTCTCTATATATATTGGGTTTTTTTTATTAGTGAAATAATAAAGAGTCATAGACCAGGCACACATGCTGCTATCACTTATCAAATAAAAACGTAGAGGAAATATGTTCTAATGATTAATGATTTAGCAGATCTTTAATTGGCCCTCTAGTTAGGAGCCTCGTGTGGTTGAGCTGACAGATTAACCCTTTATTCCCTGTGCCAGGCTGCCATTGACCGGCTTGTTCTCTGATTTCAGACAATTCTCGGGGATCTCACGGTACAGAAAGGAGCCAGCTGTCTCCTCCATCTCACCAGGACTATACAGGGGACAGACATTGCACCCCATTATCAGGAGACAAGCAGGGCAACTCCAAGAAGAAGACCCGGACCGTGTTCTCCAGGAGCCAAGTCTACCAGTTGGAGTCCACCTTTGACATGAAGAGGTACCTGAGCAGTTCGGAGAGGGCTTGTCTGGCCTCCAGTCTCCAGCTGACAGAGACTCAAGTGAAGACCTGGTTCCAGAACCGCAGGAATAAATGGAAAAGACAACTATCTGCTGAGCTGGAGGCTGCCAATATGGCACACGCTTCTGCGCAAACTCTTGTAGGCATGCCATTAGTATTCAGGGACAATTCAGTCTTGAGGGTCCCAGTGCCCAGGTCTATAGCCTTCCCTGCTCCCCTTTATTACCCTGGCAGCAACATGTCCTTGCCACTTTATAACTTATACAACAGCAAGCTGGACTACTGAACATGATCAATTCCCCTGTCCTACCCTCTGGACTACAGAACAATCCCCTTGTCCTGACTACAAAACAGTGCCCTGTCCTTTCCTCTGGACTTCTAAATCAGTGCCCATGTTCTGCCATCCAACATACAAGGGTAGATACACCATGTGTATGAGCCCTGGGACTCCTTCTTACATTTCCCTGCCTTGCTGCCACATTTGTTTTTTTGCTGTATTATTTACAAAAGATATTTGACAATTTTGTTATATATAATTTTTATGACCCCTCTACCCCCAATCCTCGGTGGAGAAATACTAACCCTTGTGCTGACCTTGGACTGGCACCGATGCCTATGCGGAATAAGGGGAAGGCTCTCTCTGTAAATATCTCTTTTTAAATAAATAATCTTTCAAACTGGTTGGCACAATATCTCTCTGCTTCCCAAACAAAAAAACGAGGAGGAAAAGGGATGAATGAATGCAGAACCTGGTGGATTGACTTATTTCTAAAAATCTATTTTGTAACCACTGAAGCAATATTTGGTTAGATTTTAATTCTAATGTAACGCTAATGTTAATATTCTATTTATTATGTCAGTGTTAAACACGCAAACCATTAAAATAATATATTGTTCCCCCCACAGCTTGTGGTTATAAATCCAGAATTATATTCTGATGTACGAAACAGTTGGGTTGTTTTTTTAAGTAAATATAAAGTCAAATTTGTTAACTGTGAACGGAAAATTACATAAAAAAGGAAAGCCAAGAATTATATATAAATGGACCTAAAACTACATTATATTCTGGTTAGCATTACCGTCCAATTATTCATTTATTTAATAATTCGTAATTTGATCATATGGTTGTTAGTGCGTCGGACATCTCATACAAAAAAAGCATTGTTTACAAATATTACATTTTATGGTTAACGGTTCATTGAAAGTGATGCGGTCGGGTGGGTACGAGTGTGTGGGTGAACGCCCTGGCAGCGCTGGGCACAGCAGCCACCTGTTCTGTGGCAGAGAAACAATGCGGAGCCCAAGGATGAGGCTGACAAACGTGTCATTCTCTCTCCTCCCAAATCTCCGATTGTCAGGGTAATGAGCTCTGTCAATGAGGCGATTTGCATGTTTACCTTCCGCAGGAAATCAACCATTTTAATATGCGAAGCGTTTAAACCAAACTGCGCGATAAATTGTACGCTGAGAGATGCGTTTTCTCTTCTTTTTTTTATTGTCATTCAGCTGCCAGGGACATGTGACTTATCAACGTGACTAACAGGAGCTGTGATGATGGTAATAAAAATTGATGAAGAGAGAAACCATCATTATTCATCAACAGTATCGGTGGAGGTGACAACAGCACCGATAATATCATCTCTATATTCACAATCAATAGCACTTCATATTGCCTCGTTTATTTTAATTCTGTAATTTAGCTACTTTTACATTTGATTAACTTAATATTTTAGATTTATTTTTTCATAATTTTTTCTCATTATAATTAGAATTCCTAAAAATCATATTATTAACAATAATTAATTATAATTGTAAAAGTAATAATAATTTTTGCAATTGCAGCAATATGTCTATTGTCCCTATGTATGGATAGCTATTGTTTAAATATATATTATATAGTTTTTCTAATAATGTATAATATTACATTTATATATATAAATTAATGGGTATACACACATACACTGCTCAAAAAAATAAAGGGAACATATGGAGTTACATTGTATTGTATAAGCGTTCCCTTTATTTTTTTAACAATATATATATATATATATATATATATATATATATATATATATATACAGTATATATATATAAATACACGGTGTATATATATATATATATATATATATATATATATATACACATACACATATACATAGATAAAACGAATGCATCATTATTGAGTATCATCATGCCAGATTTTCTGCTGCTCCTTTATTATATTTCACCAGACAATAGCAGTTCAGATTTTTCAAGACAATTGAAAATTCTCTATTATATTATTTTTTTTTAAAAAGACATCTAGGATTTTTTTTTTATTGAGAGATTGCAGGAGCAGATGGGAAAGCAGCTTTATCATAACATTTTACTGACTTCTAATTTACCCTCTGTCAGTAAAGATGCTTCAAAAGGGGATTCCGGCTAAGAGAGTCAATAGATAACTCTTTGGTATGACATGTTTACTATTTGAAAATAGTTAAAAAAGAGTACTGAAGGTTGCACAGTTTTGTTGCAATATTTTATAAGCAATAGGTGCTAATTAATTATTATCGATGAGCTCAGATGAATGATAATGTGTTTTGTGTATGTTGATACAGATTTGTATATTGTCTTAGTGAATAATTGTGTTGTATCAGCAGATTGCACTGGAAATGGTTATTAGTATAAAAAATTTGCCCCATTTTGTTCTAAGGAGAGGAGTGCTCCCTAAAGTGATGTAACTACTAATACATTGTGTAAATTGTCATTGGACTATCAGTTTAACAACAACTTAAAGTATACTGAAGGATTTCTTAAATCAGGGGCTGCAGGAAAACAAAATCATTTTTATTCCTTACATTCTTTGTGAGCTGGTATTAAGAACAAGCATTACCTTGCTGTTTTTCTGTATTTAGGGAACATATTGTGGAATGGTAAACATTTTATATGGAGCAGCTGACCTGTGTTTTAACTACCACTGGAGCTATAGAAGTATGTTACAACAAAAATGTTAGCAGGACTATGGTTCAATGGGTTGGTGAAACGTCACAACCTATAATTCCCATTTTAGAGCAAGTAAGATATAAGGTGGGGGACATTTTCCATTTTACCTTTATATGGAAGAGGATTTTAAAGTCAGAAGCACATTATTTTCATAAGAAACCTAGCAGTTTGCTTATGTAACTTTTTTTTTTAAATTCACATTAACATCTGTGAGATTTGCCTGTAAAATGTCTAACAAGCACCTTGGCAGCTCATCTACAGAAAGCAGTATATAAAGGTAAGACACCAGTAGGGGGTTTAGGTGGGTTAGAACAATGTCAGGAAAGTAATGAACGCATTCCAGCAAACACAACAGCTGTGCAAAAGTAATAACAAATGAAAAGTGTGTAAGCCTCTCTACAACAATCACAGCACCCATGTTAAGGCAGAAGTGTACATCCAGATACCCCAACTGTGAAATCTTCACTTTCTAAACCTTGTATCACCAATCACAATTAAAACTTCTGAATTTGACTGCTGGCTGTAATTTTTTTTTTCATTAGAACTTTCTGCTTTTGACACATGAGAACAGCAAGGAGTCTTGAGGTGGTGTGTAGTGTTGAGCTTATTCGAATGTTCAATATCTCGAATATGTTGGCTGTATGGCCATGTATTGCGAAAATCAAAATTGCATTGCGAAAATAAACATAGTATGTGAGATGTGACCATTCATTTTGAAGATTTTTGCAATGTGAATTTCATTTTCGCAATACATGGTCATACCGTGAATATTCAAATTTCTGTATATCAAATTAAATATTAGTAGAAATATCCGTGAAATATCGCAAATTCGAATATTGCCTATCATCACTATTGGTGTGCTCAAGTTTTCAGAGTGGATTTCCAAGTTCTGAAAGTAATTATAAAAAAAGTAGAAACTAAACAACTGAGCAGACAAGCTATGTTCTCTTTATAGAACTCAAGTTTCTATTCATTAATATTAGTAATTCCAGCAAAATTCTATCGCTCTGAAATGCAATTTTCATTGAATCATTTAAAAATCACTCTCATGCTGTTATTGCAAACATCATCCTCCAGTCTTTGACAATTTGATATATATATATCAAAGTGAATACAAGAAGGACATTATTAACTATACAAATAAATAGATGAGAAAAAAATCATATAAATATTTATAATCTAGATAAACATATAGAAACCTGCTGTCTCTACTTTAGCACCTAATATACAGCTAAGAATGGTTAGTCCCCAGACACAGAAAACCAACAAATTTGCCAAAACATATGGAAATCTATCTTAACCCTAATGCTGCACTCAGTACTAATCTATGAACCATAGACAGAACACTCCACATTAGTATGAACTGTATGAACTGTTCATCCCTCACCTCCCCCCTCCATGCCTCTGAACAGTGATGGGAAACGTTTTTTAGGTCCTAAGGCAAAAAACTAAAAAATCCAACAAATTGTGCCCCCCCCCCCCCCCCACTCATTTACTGAGAACTACTTTAAAGTCATAGGTTACAGGTCCTGACCTTTTTCTCATCCTTCCTACTCATGTGCCCAAGGTGGATACCTCTGTTGCCTATCCCTCAAACTGGCCCTGCCAAAGGGAGCCTATCCACTACCACAGGTTACCATGCATAATGTCTTTCCTTACGAAGTACTCCTCATAAGGCCATCACATTTTACTGAAGACATTTTTCCAGGTGTGGACAGCAAATTTAGTTACTGCAACAAAAAATATGATGAGGACAAAGAGTGGGAAGTGTATGAAGAGAAAGAGTAGGAAAGATGAATGAGATGGAATTTCAAAGACAAGTAAGAATGAGGAACAAGTGAATTATGGAACAGAATTAGGAGTACCTTAGAAGGTTCACAAACAGGAACCCCCTAAAGTTCGTTAACAGAAATAGGATGACTAAAGTCAAGAGGAGGAGTGAGAAGACTAACTAGCCAGGGTTTAAAAAGAAATGTGATCAGGTTTTAGAGGTGATACCAAAGAGGAAAAATAGGTGACCAGGGTTCAGATATGGCTGAGCCGCCCAAAAAGGACTTGCAGTCTATACTAATGAGGTATTCCACAGCTTATAGGGGACATACACTTCCATTTTGGTGTTGAAGGAAAGTGTCATAGCAAAGAGTAAAAGTATTAGGGTTTCGGGAAAGAGTGAGGGGAAAGCAAAGCTTCAGAAAGAATAGGGATTTAGTTATAAAGATATCAATACCATATGTACGTGCATTATGCACTGTGGGGGTTCACTCAAACGGCGTCTCCAAACAGCATTACTCCACACTGTTATTTACCTTTTATGGGCTCCTGCCCATGTTTATTTGCACACCAACAAATTGTCCAAAGCAAAATTACCCGCACAGGGGTTAATATATAAACAAAACGAACATTGGAAATGCCAAGCCTCCTGGCTTTACCTGGTCCAATATAAATCGTCCTTGGCTTCCTGGCTTCTCTGCAGCAACAGGCCTGGGCCTCACACACTCTGTGAGCCCCCTGTAGCAGCTGCCCGGTAACCACAGGCGGACCCCACACTCTTTGTGTGCCCCCTGTCTCCAACTTCCATCAGAGCCCTCACACACTGGACTCTGCAGCTATTTGGAGTCCCACCTAGCTCCAATCACCTGCAAACCAGGTGTTAACTGTTTGCTTCTTCCTGGGGGAATAGAGAGGCCCACCCAATTCCATCCTCTCTATCCCAGAGTCCGGAAGCCCTTTAAGAAAGCAGAACTAAAACAAAACACCTATAACCTAATGGTGCTGGCCGATAATCATTTCTGGACTCCTTCCAGGAACCACCAAACTTATTCATGGTCTAATATCACAGTGACAGATGACCAGTCTGTCACAGCACATATATTCCAATGGCAAGTACAATAACAATGTACATCTAACATATTCATCTTCACACAGAAACAGAAGCAGGAAGTAAAAAAAATGGAGTAGAGGGGCCTAGATGATGACAAAACCAAAATTTGAGTTCTGTTCCTGGAACCTATAGTACCAAGAAAGTGATGAGACCAAGACTCCTGACAAATTATCACTACACAAGTCATTTAGTTATAGAAAATTGTGGTTGGTTGTTTTTCACAATGATCTATCGATTTCAGTCAGTTTTGATTTCTAATATAGTGATGATCATAGGCAATATTCGAATTTGTGAAATTTCTTTAATTATTGTCCAAATATTCTAAGATTTGCGAATTTGAGATCTCCTGTCCATTATATCGGCATTTGTAATGTAATTTATTGCAAAAGTGGCAGAACGTGAAATTGCAGCTGTAGTGTAATCTTATGAAACAACTCAGAAGTATTTCTTTGTGGTTTTTGAACATGCAACTGCATTCCCTAAATTGTGAAATATTCAAAATTATGAGTATATAGCACTATATTCAAGATCTTCGTGAATTCTTGAAGTACTGATATTCGCATAAGAAATTCACGATTCAAATTTTTCGGGCTCATCGCTATTCTTATATTGATATTTTGGTATCTGCAGTAATTACATAAATATTAGATTTGTAGATAGGATTTCACAGAGTACTCATCACCTGACCCTGTATATGGATTACTGCTTCTCCTAACAAACACAGAAATCAAAGCAAAAGCTACCTTTGTTGGGTGATATATTCTCAGGTTATGAGACACTTATTGGAACAAGGACACAAGGCGTACAACCTGGTACAACAAAGTAAGGTATTGTATATGGTAAAATTAAATGAAACAAAATAAAACCAAAGACAAAATACTAACATTAAAGGAGCTTTGCAAGGATGAATCACTCAGGGCCATGTGCTTTCCAGGATTATGTCACTTCCTGGTTAGGGATGAGATCACTTCCTGCTTACAGATCCTGGAGGGCTCAACAGGAACAATGGGACATGTTTCTCAGCTTAAAACGTAATCTCTAGTGATCTCATTCCTAACTAGGAAGTGAGGTCATCCTGGAAACCACATGGCCCTGAGAGATCAATCCTTGAAAACCTCCTTTAATGTGAGAACTTTGTCTTTTGTTTCATTTTATTTTACCATATACAGTACTTTACTTTGTTGTACTAGGTTGTGCGCCTTGTGTCCTTGTTCCTATTTGTCTATTACAGGGGGCCACACTCTGACCCAATTTTACTCTGTGCTCTTTGCCCAGGCACCCTTAAGGCCCCCAGTGGGAGCCGACAGAGCAAGTCAGATCAAGTCAGATCAGCTCTGGTGTGCAGTGTGATGATGTCATAACGCTGCACATCAGAGCTGACAGCATCGGCCGGCACCGTTTGTGTGCCGGCTGTTAGCTTTAATGAAGACGCCGATCTTCATTGAAGCTAACGGCATCGGCCGGCATCGGCCAGAGAATATCGGACATGTCCGTTCTCTGGCCGGCCAAGCTGTGGGGCGACAGGCATCTGTCGCCCCATGTGGGCACCCCCAAGCGGCGGCGCACTCCAATCGGTCTGCGGCAAAATCAGCTGCCGCTCGGTGCGTGTATGGCAGGCTATATACATACTGAGGCCCCTTTGGCCACTGACATCACTGTAACTGTGTAATCCCTGCTGACGGGTGTGTGCAACTATTTATTATCTTTCTTTGTATGAGACACTTATTAACTAGATCACTGTCAGGCCAAACACACACAGCCCCACCTGCTCTTACAACCTTCTTACAAACTTCCCTTTGGCTATGATGTGGTCACTGTTGACACTTACCCCAGTGTATCTCCAGCACCAGGATTCACTCTTAGCATCACATCGGTGATGGTATGAGCCCAAAATGTTCACTGCAATGCATGTGTATTGTCCAATGTTTATTCAACACAAAAAATGCTAAACGAAAATAATTTTTGGAGATTTAATGTACATTTTTTTCTTGATATAATACATGGGACTCAATGATTATAGGTAAGTACTGAATCCACTGACTTATATCTTATAAAACAATCTAAAGCTAGGCATAGACGGGATGATTTTCCGCTGAGCTGACCTAGCTGGCCTGATGACGTCATCATGCACGGTCCCTGGCACCCTTTGTGTGCTGCCCATTTCTTCGGCTGGGGACTGCCGTCCCCATCCGAACTAATAGGATCCGATCTGAATAATCTGTCATGTCGGATCACTGTGGCGCACCCGATTCCATGCCGACCCAACCGCCAAATCGGCAGGGAATCTTCCCGTCGTTGCCCAGCTTAAAGGATATACCCAGGTATATTTTAACTGTTTGTTAAAATCTTTCAAATGCACTGCACTGCACTGACTTTTTTTCTCTTAACATAAAACTGAGTTACGTTCAGAAGACTCTAAACCAGTAGAGTAACGTGGACTTGACAGAGAATTACCCTCAGCATTTCTACAGAAGAATGTGCTCTTCATGTATTATATTATGTGCTTCATAACCTTTTTAGAAGAAACGACATGGCCCAATGAAGTTATGTTCGAGTAATTTAAGAAAATACTCAACCTCTGCCGTTCATTATTATCATTGATAAAGCTAATCCAAAATGGAATGTTAGTGTTAGTTTTATTCTGCCTATAAGTATTTATTTAATCTATAAAGTAAAACTATCAATACCTTTGTGCAGAGTGAGGTCCTTCAAATCAGTTCCTTCTTCTTTTTGTATGAGGTAATAGGTTTTTACATGCCTGTGCTTACTAAAGCCCCCCATACACCTTAAGGTAGCCATACACGGGTCGATTTTCCACTTGATTCCTGGCCGGGCGCGTGCACACCGATCGATCGATGAGGAATCGAGTGCAGCCCACCTTGACCGATCGACCCCGCCCGATCGACATGGCCCCCAAATCGGATCGGCCAGAGAACCAACCTGTTGGTGTTTTCTGATCGATTTGGCACACATCAAGGGGAGTTGACATTTGTGAATCGATCGGTCGAGAACAGAATGGTCCAGGAATCGGTGGCCTAAGGTGGTAGGCACAGACTTGATTGGGCGATCGACGCCTGTGGCTTCACCGGAATCGATTGGATGGGCGATCGATCGCTCACGAGTCGACACATGTATGGCTAGCTTTACATTCTTACCACACAATTTCTGTACAATTAACTTTTCTTCTACAGAGTGGACTGAAAGTACCCTCAGTAGGTACTTTTAGTTGGCAAACCCTGCCCTTAGATAATCAAATTAATTAATCACAAAAAGTAGAAGACGGTGACATGTTTATTTATTGGGCGCAAAAATAGATACAAAACTTTTTAAACCATAGGTTGTCTTGTCAACATGTTTCGCCCCTAGACTCGGGCTTCCTCAGTACAATAACCATCATAAAAAATCTTAGAATGGAGACAAACTGCCCGAGCAGAAGAAGCTGAATACTGAAGATACCATACAATTTCTGTACAATTACATTTTTTTGTTTCTACAAAACCCATGTAATATGAGGATCTTTCTACACCATGCAACCACTATGTATTCTATCAGGCAGGACCCAGCACTACATAGTTGTTGGTAAATCTAAAGGTAATTGTATAGAGTAATCTAAAGGTGCATGTGGGGCTTTAGTCATGACAGCATCAGGAAACAGCATTTGCTTCAGCAGCATCTGTTTTGGCAGTTTCCAAACTTTTCCCATCTAAATGTTCCTCAAAAAATAGGATACTTGCAAAGTAATTTGGTGTAGTGATAACCAGATGGTAAGAGTGACTTCCCTGACCCTTGTATACCTATAAGTGACTTGGGAAGCACAAAAGCCAATTCTTGACCTCTCTCTGCTACCTTCACCATTAGAAGATGTCTCATTCTCCTGTTGGTGTATAACTAAAGATGGAGTACACCACAACTTCTGCAGAAGCTTATTGTCACATTGTGTCTAGAGTCATCAAGAGTTATCAGAAGCCAGTGATGGATTAAACCCACATTAGTCCGCTCATCAAGTCATGTTGCAACGAACCATCCTTGATAGTGATGAGCGACTAGGCAATATTCAAATTCGCAAAATTTCGCGAATATCCACCATAATATTCGATTCCATATTCGTAATCTTGAATATCCGCACTTACAACATGAATTGCGATCTTAAAATCGCAATTGCGATCACATATGCGCAATACATGCAAGTCAATGGAGCTCGGATATTCGACTGGGAGAATATCCGTCATTTCCGTTTAAAAAAATCGCATTGCGATTATATAATCAAGATCCCATTCATTGCAATGGATCGCGATGATATATTTGCGATTCTAAAAGCGCAACAAATCGCGAAAAATCGCGATCGTGATGGATATCCGATGATATATTTGCGAATATTCGCGAAATGGTGAAATAGCGATATTCAAGCTAAATATTCGAAAATCTAATATTCGAGCTCAACACTGGTCTCTAAGTTGTTCACTTGCATAATGAAACTCCCCGCCACCAATAACAAGTGGAATATGCTGTTTTATCTGTTCTCATATATTTGCTATCAGCAGTTTTCTTTATTTATTTTATATTCATTCAAGTGATTGATGTTGTCACATGGGTTTGTTTGAGGGTAATGAAAACAGGGCTTTGGTTTTGTAGGATCCATTCTTTCAAACGGGCTTAAACATTTTTTTTAACAATAATAAACTTTATTACAGAGTGATACAGCGTAACACAATAACCCAATGCATATATATATCAACACAATAAGAAGTCTTAGGCTTCATCTACACTATGGCTTTCTGCACCACGTAGTGCAGCCACCCCCTGTATGAGAAATGATGTGCCAGTCTATACTGGCGCATCATGACCGGGTTTGGGGGTGGCGCGGTGGCGTATACACAACGCCCCCACAGGGTGTTGGGGATCAGGTGGCATCTCGCAGATGCATCATTGGTAAACAATGTGCTTGCTGGCCGAGTTTGTTGATAGTAATTATAGGATGCGATACTGCTGAAACAGCGAATACTGTGCCCTATATGCCCTGAAGCAGCGCCAAAACAGCGGGTGGACGATATGGACATGCACAAGCCGACGTGTCCATAAAGATACCATCGGTTGCTGGAGCAGTGTAGTGTAGACCCAGTGTTAGATCTTCAAGACTTACACAAGCAGCCCCAAAAGAAAGAAAACAAACCAAACAAACTGTTCCCAAGACAAATTTAAGTAAGGTAATCATTTAAGCTATCAGTTTAAGTGTGTAAAACAAAATAGTAGAGAGGAATTGAAATTCAAGGCCCCAATAATTAACCCAATAAGCAGCATTTAGGGTTCAGAACTACAGACATGGTGTCATGTAAGAACTGAATTATTTGAGCCAGGCTTAAACATTTTTAGTTGTGTTCTTTACCCTTCTGTTACAATATACGTATGTTGGAACATGATTGGGTACAGTAAGCAAGGCTTTCATCATCTTCCATTAGTGGAAAAATGTAAGATAGTTGGAGGAACTTTACAATGCAGCATCCCGGAAGAGTTCCACGCAACTATAACATAACATGGTGTCTGTCCGATAATTAAAAACTTCGGTTTAACATCCAACAATTTTATAAAATACTTTATTTTTTGAGATGTACAGGCACAAAAAAATTATAAACAACACCAAGCCCATATTTAACAACCTCAAAAATACAAAGAGGCAAAGAGTACCCCCCCCCCCCCCTCCAAGACATAGGAACTGTAAAAGATAGTGTAGTGCAAGTCAGCAAGTGACTAATTCAGCAAGTGACTGATTAAATTAGAAAGCCCAATAAAGTTTTAAAGAGGATAGTATAGACCAGTGGTTCCCAAACTGGGGGTGCGAAGGTGCCTCATTCTGTACCTATGTTTCAATGGGGAGGGGGTGGGGGGCTCAAGAATGTTCCTAAATAGAAAAGGGGGGCCCTGCAAGGAAAGTTTGGGAACCACTGTTATAGACTGAGATGAGAAAACATAACTGAGATGGAGATATTGAAAGAACCAGGTTCATGGGATTTTTTATTCCAGAGAATTTTGGAATTAGGAATTAAATAGCATTGCCTTGGTGAAGGTGGTTTTTCCAGCATTGAATGTAAATATTAAAGTGTAATCATATCACTTAAATTTAACATAACATCTGTTCCACAGTATTTTGCTGATCCAAGCCATGCAATAAACTTTTATGAATAACATTTTGAGTATCACCCAACCACATGATGAACATATGTTAGTATAGAAATAAGGAATGTACCAAAGCTGACCTGTAATGAGAGCATCATGGACATTTATGCAGTGGACCCTTGACTTAGGAACTGAAATGTTTCACAAGGGTTGTTTGTAAGTCATAACAAATTTTCCCATAAGAAAATACCATAATGTGTTCTGAACCTCCCCAAGCCCCTCTTTCCTCGCCTTTTCATAATTAAAAGTCTTGTTTAATATGGGGGCGGAGGAAGACGCGCTTTCAGCAGCTCTCGGCCACCCGACACTGATAATTCGCATTTTCTATCTGCCCTTCGGGGGAATCAGAGGGGGACATTGCACTCTCCTGCTGGGCACGATCTGGGGCACCCGCGGAGGTGATATCCCGGCTGCCTGCACGTTCCTGTGACCTGTGGAGGTGATTTTGGGACTGACAGCTGTGTCACTCTGCAGCTGCTGTGAGCGGCAGCGCGTGTGTGGGCGCCATCTTGCCTCCATCCCTGCTCCCAAAGATCCCAGCGGCTCCTCCAGGTGAGCGACACCTCCATAGGGTACCTGAACTGTTGCCTAGGGCTACTGATGCCCGCTAGGACCCGCAATTCCCGCAGTTCCAGAGGTCGCCCAGCGCCAAAAGGCGCCAACCCCCAGCCGTGGCAGTGTGGATGGCTGCTCTGGAGCCCACTCCTGCTGGCCCCATGGCGGACTAATATGACAAAATCCTCCAGGCCATAGCGGTGAGCAAGATTGAAACCATTGCGCGCATTGACACGCTTGCGGCCAAATGCAGTTTCATCCGTGGTTGCTTAACTGAAAACTGAGACGCGCATTTCTACTGTGGAGGACACTGTCACCTCGCATTCTACCGCCCTGGCGGAGCTGCAGCGGAAGGTCAAATATCTGGAGAATCGGTCTGAGGATTACGAGAACCGGCAGAGGCGTAATAATGTTCGAGTTGTCGGGCTGCCAGAGGGCACTGAGGGTGACAGGCCGGTGGACTTTGCGGAAGGATTCTTAAAGTCGGTCCTGAATTTATCCTCTGTATCACCTACATATGTGGTGGAGCGGGCTCACCGTGTGCCCACGGGCCGTCCTGTGCCTGGGGCCCCCCCCCTAGGCCTTTCCTGGTGCGGATGCTGAATTACCGTGACCGAGATTTGACCCTGGCGTCAGCGAGGTCGCAGGGCCAGGTCCAATATGAAAATTCCACGCTTCATTTTTTTCCTGATTTCTCGCAAGAATTGCAGCGGAAGTGGCGCTCGCGGTGGAGCCCTTGGCAGTGGCCGTGCGCTTGGCTGCCCGGGTTAAGGGTATCAAGGTGGGTGCCCTGGAGGAAAAGGTTGCATTGTATGCAGATGATGTGATCCTTTTCCTGGCTGATGCGGATGCCTCCCTGAGGGGTGCCTTGCAGGTCATGGACAGGTTTGCGGGCTTCTCTGGCCTCCGGGTGAACTGGGATAAATCCCAAATTCTCCCTTTGCATTCCCCTCCCCCTAAGCCCCGCCGCCTGATATCCCTCTTAAATGCGTGACGACTATTAAATACTTGGGCATTCAGCTTACTGTGTTGCCTTCCAGTTATATCTCCCTGAATTTGACACATTTGGTGCAGTCCCTGAAGGCTAGGTTGGTGGCCTGGCAACACCTGCCCCTCTCCCTGATAGGTATGATTAATCTCATCAAAATGAAGATTCTCCCTGCGCTGTTGTATGTCCTTCGTAATTCTCCTGTGTGGATACCCCAGAGAACAGTTTAGGAAAATTGACACGATCATCCTGCGCTTTCTCTGGAGTGGGGGCTCCGCCAGACTTAGACTGTCTATCCTGCAGCTTCCCTGGCTGGAGGGGGGACTCGCCCTTACCAATTTTTTTCATTATTTCCTGGCCGGACAGCTGGTGGTTGTACACCTCTGGCTGGTGGAGGAGAGGAGGCCGCCATTATGGGATCTTATGAGGTGCTGGCTCACTTGATCCATAGGGGTCCTCGCTGATAAGAGATACTCTCAGGGCCTGGAGAAGGGCGAGCCAACTGCTGGGAACCTCCTCTTCAGGGGTGTCCCCCCATATTCCACTTTGATCCTATATAATGATCCTACTCTGCCGCATTTTTCCCTAATACAGGATCCGGTGGTCTGGGTTGCCAGGGGGATCAGGACGCGTTGAGATGTGGTGGAGGGGGGTTCTCTCCGCCTGTTTCCAGAGTTGCAGAGCAGAGCAGGTTTGCACTTCTGTCTGTTCCGTTATTTGCAACTTAAGCATGCATTTTAATCACAATTCGGTCCTTTGCCCTTAGTGGTACAGACACCTGGCCTGGAGGTATCGGTGAGAGACCCGGAATTACAGAAGCCGCTTTCCTCCCTCTATCGTGGGTTGGTGACGCTGCCTACCTCCCACCTGGGGGCGATGCAGGGGGGCGTGGCAACAGGACTTCCCTGCTATGACTGATGAGGACTGGGAGGAGGTGTGGTCGTATCCATTCTCTTTTCTGGTGTCGGCTCGAGACAGGCTAATTCATTTTAAGATCTTACATAGGGTTTATTTCACCCCTGCCCGACTTTCGAGAATTTATGCCTCGAGATCAGCAAACTGCTGGCGCTTCCTTCATATTTTTTGGGACTGCCCCCTCATTGCTGGTTTTTGGGCGTCTCTTATGTGTCAACCCTTACTATGGTGCCGATGACCCCCTCTGTGAGTCTGTGTTTGAGGCCTGGTTGAGCATGTGGTTCTGACTGTGGCTGCGTGCGCATTTCTCTCTCTTGTATTATGCATGGAAGCTGGTTGTACTACAATGGCAGAAGAAGGACCCGCCCACCTTGGCGGCCTGGAAGGCTCTGGTCAATGCATCCCTTCCATTTTACCAGACTACTTATGCAAGTAGGGGTTGCTACCAGAAATTCGAGAAAAACAAGATTTTGGGGTCTGGGTTGCAGCCCAGTCTTCCGCTTAATACTCTTACTGGGGGGGGTGGGTGGTTCGGATGTGGAGGGCCCAGTGGTTCCAGGGTGAGTGAATGGTTGAGTGACTGAGCTGTTGCAGTGTTCTACTTACTACATATGTGAATATTATATGTACTGCTGGTTTACTGACTTTCTCCTCTGGTGGCCTTGGATTCATGTGTACCCTGGATATTTACTACTGGTTATGTATACCATTTCCTTGATTTATTTTTACGATATGCCGGTGGGTGGGGCACTGTGATGGGTTTGTATGTGCTGTTGCAATGTTACTGTTGGCTGCATGTGCGGCCCCTTTCTTTGTAAACTGAAAATTTTTTAATAAATAGTTTATTCAAAAAAAGTCTTGTTTAATATGTGTAATTTACCGGAAACACCAACATTTTACTGATGTTCTCACCAAAAAGTCAAAGTGAGGCTAACCTACCAGAAACAC
This sequence comes from Ptychadena robeensis, assembly GCA_036250615.1. Classification (NCBI taxonomy): domain Eukaryota; kingdom Metazoa; phylum Chordata; class Amphibia; order Anura; family Ptychadenidae; genus Ptychadena; species Ptychadena robeensis. Next base: position 54,604,151 of record CM070037.1, on the reverse strand, counting down.
AAATGTGTAATTACCATTCAAGGTTATGTGTTTGGCTTTCAGGAAGAGAGGATGAAATGGAAGGTAGTTATTGTTTGGAATGAGAGCCCCTTTGAAAAGAACATTAGGAATCTGACCTTGTAGCTTTTTGTAGATTGATGAGATGGTTCATTTTAATGTGCTGTATTTATTAGTGACATTAGGTCACATGAATGCCACCACACAAGCAGAAACATGTTTTGGCCCTGATCATAATTCTAGTAGTAAGTCAGATCTTTGGTTGTAAGTAAAAAATCATATTTTGGTTGTAACTCAAGTTGGTCTTAAGTCAAGCCGGTTGTATCTATGTAAGGTTGTATGTAAGGGTTTACTGTAATGGTAACCTTTCCTTCTAAAAATGCTAGCTGCTTGGTTGTCATGTTGATGAATTAGCTATTGCTTCCACAGTTACTGATCTAGAATAAAAATACAGGTATGGAATAATCTTTATGAAACACTTGTCATGCTCATTAGAGGCAAGTGCTTTCATAAGTGTGTGACTAAAGGCTGCCATACACAGCCCGAGTAGGTCAGACAGACCTACTCCGATATGCACGGAGTGCAAACGTGATGACGTCATCAAGTTTGCACCCCGGTGCATTATGGGGCCCCTTCAGTCGGCCGGCACCCTTTGTGTGCCGGCCATAAGCTTCAATGAAGATGCCGGTTGCATCAGCTTGCATCGGCCAGAGAATATCGGACATGTCCGTTCTCTGGCCGACCGAGCTGTGGGGCGACAGGGATCTGTCGCCCCATGTGGGCACATGCCAATAAGCGGCCGTTTTTTAACCTGACCGACGGCACGAGCGCGCACGCCCGTCGGTCAGGTTAAAAAACGGCCGCTTATCGGCATGTGTATGCCAGCCATTACATTGACCAAAATAAGCCACCAAGCTGAAGCACATATGCTGGATAACAGTTTGGATTTCATTGACTGCATACTTGTTCACGGACTGTGATCCAGCCATGGGCCTGCTGTCTACACTGTACAAGCATATATGGCCTATATACTGGGGTGCACACAAGTGGTAATCTGGTACTCAAAAGGGTCAAAAAAACTAGCTATGCGTACATGCATTATTGTTACAAAACTCATATGCGTACTAACAACTTGGAGGCATCCGTGTCTGGGCGGCCGCAGCTAAATGTTACATGTGTACAATTTATGTCACTTGGATAACTGCAGGTAAATATGAATAACTATGAAAGGTTGCAGTTAGGGGGTGTGAAATTGGGAATGTAAATTACTCATCCAAAAAAAGATTGGACTTCTAAGGGTGTTGGAGATCTGGGGATGAAAGTCAGGGAAGACATATGAAAGAGTAAAAGCTGTTAATAAGCCAGAAAATGTCAGGGTTGTACTACTGAGGTATGAGATCTGGGGGTTCAAACGTGTTGTACTGTTAGAGTTACATTTAAACCAAAGCCAGCTGGTGACCTGTGGCTGGAGACAGCTAATCGGAGGCTCAATCAGGAACAGGTAGGTCCATCTGCAGCAGAATCTACCATGATGGAGGCTGACGCAGAGGACAGTGAGGAAGACCACCCTAAATATTGGGTGAGTACCAAACACCATCTCCTGGTACTCATCTGAGTAGCTCACTAAAATAGTTATGTGCACCCCTGACTATATACTTCTAGTGTTCAGGATTCAGGATACAACCCCCTTGCTCGGGCACTATAGTAGTTGTGGGGTTTTTTTAACATTGGAGCTTGGTATTTTAGATGTAGAGGTGTGTGTAGATAACTATTTACTTAACAAAATAAAACAAAAAAAAATCACACTATCAGAAAAGCACAATTTTATTGTAAGCACACACCTTATCTATGTTGCTTCCACTTCATCTACAGCTTCTCCATGTGATAACGGGTACAAATGTTTTGACCTATTCACACCCCCTAATTCTCAAGGAGACTCTCACAAAAGGGTGAACTTCATCCAGACCCTCACTTCAAAGAGATTTTCTTTTATTTTCTGTTACCTATGTAAATGTGTAAATAAAATACTTTAAATGAAGCACAGAAAACACCAAATAGAAAAAAATATTTTTTTCATCCTTGCTCCCCATACAAAACGAAACAATGTGTTTACAAAAATTTTATATTTATTTCTGCTAAATTAATCTGTGTACATTTTAAATCTGAGAATGACACTCTCCTCTCCTTTTTTTATTTCTACACACACTGCCATTCAAAACATGGCCGCCCTGTAGTTATTCCCTAATCGTACGCCAACCAACTAGTGGCGTCACCACACTTCTGCCCTGCTAGATCCGCCTTTTCCTGTTAGAAGCCGCTCGGCAGCCAATAGAGGAATGAATAACTTTTTAAACCCTCCTATCAGGAAAGCGCTTGTTGGAAGGTTCCGGCTTTGGTGAATGGTGGCGGTTTGAAGTAAGAAGAGAGGAACGGAGGATAAAAGCGGCGCGGTGAGTAGAAGGAAGGATGGCAGCACGGTCGACTCAGTATAGAGCGGGCAGTGGGCGCCATAAGCGGCCTGGCTGAGCGCGCCCGGCCACGTGCCTGTGCAGTGTATGTGGAAGATGTATAACCACTGTGTATGAATGGATCACTCCCTGTGCTTTACTCTTCTAACATGGACAAAGACCATCTATGTACGCAGCTGGTTATATGTCCTTGTGTCACCACACCACGAGTATACTGTATGTCTTTGCGTCACCACATGGAGGAACATTAGCCACGAGTATACTATAGGTCCTCGTGTCTATAGTCTGTGAATATACACATCAGTGGTTAGGTTATAATACCATGAGCGGGTCCATGGCCCTGTGTAGGTCATGTTATAGTTTACTTCTCTCCTTAGTTTAGGATTATTTTATATAATCATATTTGGTGTCTGAAGAAACCTATAATACTCCTATGGGGGCCGGTGAGAGGCCCAGTCCTGGCAGTAATAGGAAACTCTCCATCCCTGTGTAAGCTCCAGCAGGCTCTACCCCAGGCTTCTACTGTATCTGATTCATTTCTGGTGGTTGGAAAGAACCTGTCTCTAGTGGATCACTTTTAGGCTATGTTTCCACTGCGCTATTGGGTCCGTTCGCACCCCCTGTGCTAAGTGCATTCCTTTGCGGGGACCATGATGATGGACACGATAGCGCAGTGGAACATGCCTGTGAACCCTCCCGTTTTGGCCAGGTAAGTCACGTTTTTTTAAGTGACTTTCCCGGCCAAATCCCGGGATTTTGAAGACGGGCAGAGGGAGGGGGCGTCACTCTCCCTCCTAAGTTCCCACTCCACTTGTAGATGATGTGTGGGGTGGGACATTACTAGGGAGAGTAACACCCAATACACGGCTTAATCTTTGAGCCGACAGAGAGAGCTTGGCAGTAGTGTAATGACCTCATCACGCTGCTGCCCGGCTTCCCTGATATCAGGAGCTAGCTGTCAGCCGGTCTATACTATTAATGGGAACTGCGGTTCCCTATTCAAAGTATAGGCTATCGAACAAGGTTTACCATCAAACCAATGTTGGAAAACAGCACACACGGGTCAATTTTTTTCCCCAGATTTCTGCACAGTGCCGTGAACGTGCTCGGCTGTGCAGAAAAAATCGACTCGTGTATTCCTACCTTAAGTTAGGCATGAACTGAATAGGAGGGAGGGGACTTTAATCTCCAGATACCAAAAGTCACGTCCATGATGTCACTTCCGGCATGTGGAACGCAGAAGATTCTGCCCGAAACCGGAAGTGATGTCACGTCGCGTATTCCCGGCCACTGATAGTGACAGCTATGCAGTGGAAGCATAACCTTAAGGTAGCCATACATAAGGCAATTCTCCCTCGATAGATGAGGAATGGACTGCAGTGGGATGACGTCATCAAGCTGCAGCCAGACCATCAGCTGATCGGTGGGCACCCATTGTACTTTGAATGGGGACTGCTGTCTGATTTTTGGCAGAGTGACCGCTGGGATTTTGGCGGGAGCATGCACGGCGGTCGGTCGCCCCAAAAAACGGGTCGTGTATGGCTACCTTTACTCCACAGCCCTCTTGTCAGAGCGGCATGTATGCACTCCCCTTTCTGTTGGCCTGTGTGTTGAAAGTCCACTTCTTTGTGACTTCTGCAGATTTGTAGACTATTTGCTCACCTGGTCACCTCTGTTGGTTTCTCAGCCCTGCTTGTACTTTACTACAGGAGCCATCCAAAGGTTAGGTCCTTGTAGCTGCTATGGAGCAGGTTAGCTGTGGCTATTCAATACACATGATACTGGAGAGGTTAGTTTTAGTGTACAACAGCCAGGATTGGCCGTCTAGGAATCCGTCAGCGAAGATTTCAATAAGAAGAATTTGCTGGGAGGACACAGTATGATGCCACTCTCTCTTTGTCCACAGAGAAGAATGAGCAATATGTATGGTGGGAATAATCCCGATTGTATGTGTTCATGACAAGATATAAGTATGGAAGGTGCCATTTTGTGTGCAGCCAGTTGTCTACTCAAAGTCCTGGGGTCAATCGGCCCCTATCATAGATGTGATTTAGGAAAACAAAAACACTCCCACAAATGTTCCCATAAGTGTCTGTAGTCTCCGCTATGGCCTTGGCACTAGATGATTTGAGTTATTTTTTTAGTAAATCGGGTAAAAGCTTATTTATCTTTAGAAAGAACATGAAAGACTGTGAAGGTACCCCATGTGCATACAAAGTCTTGTAGCTAAATGTATCCATGCAGTGGTGTCCCATGTGCACTGCATCACAGGCTATGTTTCCATGGCGTTTAGGGATGTGCCGATACCCCCATGTCAATCGCATCCCTAGATGGGCATGTTGGCATCCCATACATATCCATGACTTCCGAATATCCACTTGGCTGGCAGACCCGCTGAACACCATGGGGACCGGCGGGCGGGAAGTCATGAATATGTATGGGATGCTTTAACATCCCCGCCAAAGCATGCGATTAATGCAGGGGGTATTGGTGCATCCCTAAACGCAGTGATAACATAGCCTTAGATGCTCATTGGGCTTTCTCTTTACTTTCTGTTTCTGACTCTTTGCAGCAAGGAATGGCACAGCAATAAAAAGCTGACCACTTTGAATATCTTGCTATTGTCATTTCATTGCTCATTTTAGATCAAATGACTTTTATCACAGTAAGTTGGTTGTTGAGATCATAGCTGGTAGGAGGAGACAGCATGGTGCTGTACATTGGTTTTGGAAATCAGGAAACTGGCACACATGTGAAGGATTACTCTTTATGAAATCAAGTGAAAGAAATTGGCGGGACAGGAAGGTTGCCAGATTGAATTTTTTATCTTTCCCCAGCTGTCTGTAAAGTCTGCAAAGTGTAATAACCTTTGTGCCCTCATTTTATGTAACTCATTAGGTGTTCTATACCATTGTGTAAGCAAGTAAAGGCCACCTTCATGTGAGATTCCCATTTCAATAGGCAGCAGGGTATGTAGTTAGAAGGGGGGTCTGAGGTTTATATGACGGTGATAGGACCCCTCTGAGTGGATTTGTTTCTAGGGACATATGTTCAATATAGGGAAGCTGGAATGGGAGTGGGTGGTCTTTTTAAGTAGAGTAAAGTACACGGGCAGATTGACCAGGATCCTTTCACATGTCGGATCGCACGGTATTCCGACATGTCAGTAAATTCCTGGCCTACCCCATTACTTTGGATGGGTACAGCACACAAAGGGTGCCTGCCAGTCCTCTGAGCTGCCAACTGCAGTGTGATGACATCATCACGCTGCAGTCTGTCCCTTCTTAATCAAGGGGAATCTACATTGATGGAGTTCTGACCCTCTGTCAGTTTTCCCATTACTTTCCTCTGGTAAAATGTTTGTTTTATATTAAGCATATGTGGATGTTATTTTTAGGGCTTGTTTCCACAACGTTTTTCAATCCGTCAAGGTCCCTCCGTCAACGGAAGGGTGCATCCGTCAGGAAATGTTTTCCTTCAGTGCATCCGTTAGTGACTGATTACACCCCTCCGTTGTAGTGATCTACGCCAATTTTAACGGAGACCAACAGATTGCACTGACGGATGTTGGGACAGGCTCATTTGATATAATGGGCTATGTCAAAATTTCCTACGTCTGATGGATTTTGATGCAGTGGAAACTAACCCTTATTCTTAGTGATTTTCTGTGCTGTCTCTTCTTTCTTTAATAAACAAGTATTCTTGACAAAAAAAAAAAAAAACATAAACAAAGCTCTGAATAGCAGTTAAAACTGAGGGAAGGTCACTGTTTTCCCCCCATTGTGACAGAACTAAAAGTATGACACTAAAAATGAAATTGTCATTTAAGGGTCACGTAAAGAGCCATAGGCGATTTTGCTGCCGACTGATGTGCATGTGTGGCCGCCGGTCACGGCAAAATCGCCCTGTGGTCCGTGGGGCCCCAAAGCTCGGTCGGCCAGAGAACGGATATGTCAGTAAATCTCTGGCCGATGTCATTAGTTTGAATGGGGACCAGCGTACCCATCCAAAGTAATGCCTGGCACGCAAAGGGTGAATGCCGATACTGTGAGCGATGGAGAACAGCTTAATGACGTCATCACGTTGCACTCTACAGCTCATCTGTCGGTCCCCGCTTGTTACATGTGTGGGGACCTTTTAGAAGATTTTCATTACTTTAGATTTCTCTTTTTTGGAAAACATTTATTTGCCTTCTCCCTTTTGGAGGAGATTTTTCCTCACTTTCTGTATGCAGACCAGGAAGTGAAATGGAGTCTTCCCCTTGAGACATTTTTCTTCCCTTTTTGACCCTTTTCTTATTGGGCTTTAGACGTGCTTAAAGCTACATTAAAGCAGGGTACAGACGTTAAGCTATGGACCAAATCTAAAGCTGGCCATACACGTGTCGGATTCCATGGCCAATTGATCACTCACCCAATTGATTCCGGCGATCTCAGCGGGAATGGGAGCTGCAATCCATCAGCCAATTAAGAGGATCCGATCACTGCATACCACCTTGTCCGAGTGATCGCGTCCAATTGATCGGGGGCTCAGAATTGGATCCGACAGAGAACCAACATGTTGGAATCAATTGGGTGAGTGATCAATTGGCCATGGAATCCGACACGTGTATGGCCAGCTTAAGGCTGCTTTGAGCGCCGTGTGTGCTCACGCCCATCTATCTGCCCCATATAATTTGCGGCCATCGCTGTTTTCAAGCGGGACAAATCAATCCCGCTTGAAAACAGCCATATCGGACATGAACGTAAATACGGCCAATGTCCGATTCTTTGCATAGAGACCGCGGGTCTCCAAGCAAAGCTTTAGCTGAGCTGGGGAGAGCAGAGCTGTCTCCTCAGCTCCTCCGTTATCTGACAGCAGCGTGATGACGTCATCACGCTGCTGCAGGGTACATCGGACGGCTCCAATATCAGGTACTCTACCCTGCTTCAGATGATCTGTTGATAATGTTACCAATAAGGATAATAATGATTGAAAACCACCAAACAATGTGTGCAACCACTGCACATAGCAACATGGCCACCTGCTATCAGCTGCCCCGAACCTGACCGTCTGAGTTCCGTCTTACACATTTTGTGCAATCCAATATATTATTGAAATTCAATTGTTTTGGATGAGGTAGCTTGTCCGTTTAGTGAGCAGAGCTGTTCACCTTGATAGGGGAGTTTATATGGAATGTGGAGCCCGGCCCGCTGCCCATTGGCCAGATGCACCTGTGTATTTATGGTAACTGCCCGAACCCTTTGATATAATGAGGCTGGACTGCTGTACAGCACAATTACCAGCAGATCTCTGGAACAGAGCAGGGTTAATTGAGAAAGTCCTGTTTGTGCAGGCTGTTTTGTAGAAGAGAATCTGTGAAATTAAATTTGCTTGAAGCCACTGGCATATTTTTATTTAAACGTCTGTAGTATATAATTACTTTATTGATCTGAGAGGAAATGAGCTGCGTTAGTGGGCCTTTTTTATTTCATTAGTGGCTTCATAGAGGCCTGAGCTTATTAAAGACATATGTCTTGTTTAAACCAATCTTAGTTTCTCGTAATTTAGGAGGTTAAAATACTTAGTAATTAGTGACAGATCTTGTTACAGAGAAGACATTCCTTGCTCATTTATTAATATAGTTGCCACGAGAACAGGCCTCATTATGAAGATTCACGATGATAGCTTGCATCTTTCAGGAAAAGCAATCCACCGATCCTCAAGCTGATTATTTACTTTTGTGTAGGAGAGTTTTGGTAGGGGAGACTTGAACTATTTTGTGGCTGAAAGAAAGGAGACCATGCTGATGGGGAGAACCTAAAAGGGAGCCATGCCCAAAAAAAAATGCAAAGTGCATCTCTATAGGACCACTTTTTTTGTCATGGGGACCATCCCTGGTGTACAGGAGAGGGGGATCCTGGGTGTACAGGAGAGGGGGATCCTGGGTGTACAGGAGAGGGGGATCCTGGGTGTACAGGAGAGGGGGATCCAGGGTGTACAGGATCCAGGGTGTACAGGAGAGAGGGATCCAGGGTGTTCACAGTGGTTTCCAGGTCCCTCGCTGCAACATGGCCAATATCTATCAGTTTGTGCAGTCTTCTTTTGTACCTAATAATCCCACGGTGGAGAAACCCTTGTGATGTTTGGGAAACCTACTTTACCCGCTATGTCACGTTCTAATAAGGAGTCCATTAGATTGGGTCTGCTGCAAAGATTATTTTCAATAAAAATATTGTATAAATACTTTGAAAAAATCATTTTAACTAAACTTTTGTTTCCAATTACATGGAAAAACTGTCTAGGTAAATTTCTGTCAATTCTGTCTTCTTGATAAGCACCTTAAACCCACCTTCCTTAGTGCTCTAGGGTTAATGCTAGGTACTAGGTTTCTATAGGTAACCAATGTACCTTTTAACAGTAGGATATGGCATGGCAGCCTAAGCATCTCCCATTTGCTTCAATGGAAGACGCAAGCACACAGCATTGCAAAATGTGTGGGTTTTTTTTCTGGCAATGGATGCGGTTGAGCAGACACTGTAGCGGTAAAGCTACCGCTACGGTTACCGGCAGAAGAAACCCAAGCACAGCCGCAGCACACATATAAGGGGTCCTCATGGAAATGTATATTGTTGTCTGATTTGGGGTGATCTTCTTTTTTTTATACCAGCCACAAATTAAGATATTTTTTCGTACCTTTTAATGCATCTCAAAACAATAATTGGTATTTAATCATTCTCTAAAATGTCTGGCTGGATACCCATTCGATCGAGGCGTGATGACACAACCGACCTCCACGCACCACTTTGTGTGATTGATTCCTGGTCGATAATTTGGCACTCCAAGAGAGGACCAACATGGTAATAAATCCCTGTTGGACCCCCATTACTTTGGATGGGGACCCCATCAAAAGTAATGGGGGTCCAACAGGGATTTATTACCATGTTGGTCTTCTCTTGGAGTGCCATTTCTTCAAGCGGGATAAATCAAACAAGGGTTTTTTAATTCCTGAAGATGGCCCCCTGCGGTGATTGACCGTTCGGGAATTAAACGAAAAATGGACCAGTGTATGGGAACCGTAAGTTATTAAAAAAGTTAAAGTATGTTGTAGGTACTAGTGGCAGCTGGAATTGCTCTTAAATGTAACCGAATAGTTGTACAATTCTGTTGCAACATAATTCAAGCCAATCAGTGTATGACGGCTTGTTATTCTTAAAATGTAATTGGTAGGTAAGCTGGAAGTCAATTCTACCTTTCTTTGTTTCATATATTGATCTGCATTGTCTGGAGACACAAGTCCCTTTGTTTCTGCTCAGGGAACACATTAGCATTGAACATTGGGGATGTTAGATGGTTGATTAAAATATCTGGAATAAAATCTGCTCCGTAAAACAAATCTGTTGGTGTTGCAATTTCTAAGCATGGGTGATCTAGGTACCATGAATGTACAGTGTACGTTGCAGTCCTAAAGCTCTGTCATTGTGAGCTGCTTCTTTTTAAAAAAAAATATCTTTGAAAAAATACATCCCTGACTGTGTAGTAAACTTTCTAACAATCTTGTCTGCCCTCCCTTTCTACAGTGTGTACATAGTCTAAAGCCCCCCATACACGCATAGATCCGTCGGCGATTGGTAATTACTTGGCTACAAAATCGCTTGCGGGTGACAGCTTGCCCACCAGGGGTGAACTATCCATGTGGCCCAAATCGCGATCAGCCAAGGAACGGACATGTCTGGGTTTTTTTTCTGGATGATCGTGTTATTTTGGATGGGGACCCTGGTAACTGCCTGCACACAAAGCGTGCGCTCCAATTTTCTGATTTTTCAGCGATTGTAAAGCATCTGATTTTCTGAATCAGCTGCTTTACAATCGCTGCATATAGGTAGCTCTTTGTTGGTTGATCTTTCTTTACCCAGCATATAATTGAAACATTTTAAATTTTACCATTATCTAGTATTTAGATTTTTTTTACCATTATCTGTTTATTTAGATTTCTATCTGATTAAAGTTTGGAGCATGCACACTGAAAAGGAAACCTAATAAACATTTGCATTGTTTACCCTGTGTGGTACTGGATTTGATCAATATTGAATTGACATTCAATATTTAGACCACGTAAGTCAATGGAATCAAACATTGATCTAACAAAAGTTGATGTGTATTGCTATCTTAATGATGCCAACCAGTTGGAGAGTCATATACATCAAATCTGTTTGTAACCCATAATAATTCACTTGGCACTATATTCTTTACAATAAAGTTAATTTTTTTCCCCCCATCTACAGATGACTGGGTCCAGTGAATTTAAGCTAAGCCAAGCCCCTGAAGATGGGATATCCGCTGTTAAGTTCAGCCCAAACACCTCCCAGTTCTTACTGGTTTCTTCCTGGGATTGTTCAGTCCGCCTGTATGATGTTCCTGCTAATACTATGAGATTGAAGTACCAGCATGCTGGCCCCGTCTTAGACTGTGCTTTCTATGTAAGTATCATTCTAGCTCTTGTACTTTTGATAGTTCAGCTTACTGTAACATTTGCTTCATTCAACACTAGCTCATTAGATTTCTTCCAAGTGAAACCAATTGATGTTCTTTTCTGTGTTGCAGGACCCTACCCATGCCTGGAGTGGAGGTTTGGATCACCAGCTTAAGATGCATGACTTGAATACTGATGGAGGCAAGTGCACTTGTGGATAGTGGTGTGAATACATACACACGTACATATACTTTGCATTGGGGAAATGTCCAGGTGCCTTCTCGTCAGCATGCTAGCTCCTGGAGCCCTTTATCGGCCCTAAAATTAGGGTTCCCGATTGATACAAATAATAATCATTTCTGTGGTCAGGTACCCCTTCTTGGTGTAAGTTAAATTATTACCCTGAGTTGGGGTTTCAGTAACTAAGTTTGCGACAGGGCTTGCTCAAGCTCTATGGAAACTAAAACTAAGTTAACCACGCTTGCTGAGTTTTAAATGAGATGTTTTCTGCTGGTAAACAAGTTTTAAACCTACTTTATTATGCCTATGTTGGCTGTGGTGTTGATTTAAGGTTATTTACAGGAATGTACATTTTATGTTTGTATGAGTTGATATTGATTAATGCTGCATACTGTTTGGTGCTCTGTTTACAAAATATTTATCCAAAAAATAAAATACCCATTTATGGGGTCTCATTCTTGTTGCTTATTCTAACACAAAAATAAACATTAACATTGTGTTCAAAAGTAATATCTTGGTGGTAACTCTGTAGTGTTGTGTTTATAGGCAATTTCAATAAAAAAATTTATAATTATTATTTTTTTTTTTAGAGTCTGTTGTTGGGAATCACGACGCCCCTATTCGTTGTGTCGAGTTTTGCCCTGAGGTAAATGTCATGGTGACTGGAAGTTGGGACCAAACCGTGAAACTGTGGGACCCACGGACACCATGCAATGCCGGAACTTTTTCCCAGCCAGACAAGGTTTGTGCTAGTTGAATGTTCTCCCCATCACAGAGTGTAATGAACAGCCAGCACACTGCACACTACATGTCTGTAAAGTTGTGCTGCACAGCCACGTACTTTCCACTTTATGAAGTGCAGTTCAGAGCACGGCTAAAGCAATTGTTTCTTGCGCAGACCTCACATAAGATTATAGTGCTAGCATTTAAGTTATTACATCCTTTTCTCCTTCATATTTTCCACTAAGTTACCGTGTCAAGATGAAGCAGGAAAGCTTTTCCTCCCAGTAAATCAACACAGCACTTCTGTGCCTGTGCTTCCCCTTAAATATACCGGCCAGTTTGGAGGCATCATTACCGGCTCGGCACTCCATCTAAATGGCCGTCATTTTTACCCCATCACGACTGAATCTACTTCTGGCGAGACCTTTGTGCAGAGCAGAATAATTGCATTGTTTCTCGGTTTGATTTATGGGTGTATGTGGCCAGTAAAAGCCTGTGATGAATAGCTGACAGGACAGCATATAATAGACAGCCATTGGGAAGCCGCCTACCTATTGGTGCGGACAGCTTGGCATGTCAGAGTTTTTCATAGGGATTTTTTTCCTTCATACTGATAAATGTGTCCACCCACTCGGCTACTTGACACACCAGTTTGGGGGTGATTGATGAGCCCGCTGGCCAGAAAGACTACTTCCAATCCAGGTGTGACACCAGTTTGTAAAAAAGATTTAGGATTCTCACCAAGATTGTTTCATTAGGGCTGCTCTTTCTTTTTTCCCTTTAATGCGTGCTTTAGCTGCAGTATGTCTTGGTAATGGTGGCAGAAGTTTTTACCTGTGGCATTAGTGTAAAGTGCCTGCCGCCGCTGCCCTCATTTATAATTTTTCTCCAATTCTCTGTGGTGTTGGGCCAGTATAACTTTTCTCTTGTTTCTTCAATTTGTGTACAAGCCTCTAACTGTACATCTAGGTTCTCTGCTTCCCTCCCAGAGGGCTTACTTCCTGCCTGGCTGCCTTTATTTCAAAGCAAAACTTAACCCACTAATTTAACATTAGAAAGTTTGACATGTTAATACCATTTTATTTCATCTTTAAACTTCCATATATTTTCATGTTCTGCATGTACAGTTTCAATCTAGACAGTTATGCTCCCTGTATCCCTCTATGTTACCAATGTGCTCATATCTTATCTTCACAAGCTTTGAATCCTGCAAAGGGCTGGCTGTATATATGCTTAATATCAGGGCTGTGGAGTCGAGGAGTCGGAGACATTTTTGGGTCCCTGGAGTCGGAGTTGGCAAAAAATGGACAGACTCTGACTAAATTTAAATGGGAATAAAATTTTGTTTTTTTAAATAAAAAAAAATTACTTCAAATGTCGCAATTAACAAACAGTCATAATGAACATAATGACTTCTCTGCTATAAGAATAAATGCATGCAGCGCATAACATTACAGCGCCCACTGTGACCCTAGCCTAAAGGCCCCCACACATGTACCGAGTGGGGGCTGACAGACCAGCTCAAATGAGCTCTAGAGTGCAGAGTGATGACATCATCACACTGCTCTCCAGAGCTGACAGCAAGACGCCGGTCTTCACTGAGACTAACAGCATCGGCCAGAGATTATCGGACATGTCTGTTCTCTGTCCGGCTGAGCTGTGGGGCGTCAGCGATCTGTCACCCCATGTCGGCACCCCCGATCGGCATACACACACGCCCATCGGTCTGCAGCAAAATCAGCCACCGCTCGGTGCGTGTATGGCGTCCTTAACTCTCGCTGATAATGAAGTAAATGTGTGTTGCTGGACTAGACGCTTGTATAAGTGAAGGGAATGGACTGCCAATAGTTCAAGACTGAACCGTAAAGCATTTGGAAAACCGCTGTAATTCAGCTGAGGCGACAAATACTTAGAATGTTAGCTTCAACTTTACACAACTTTTGGGATTACATGTCATCCATGGGCAGGAGCAAAGGGGCACTTCAAACATGATTCATGAGGAAAATCATGAATCATGTTTGAAGTGCCCCTTCGCTCCTGCCTCTTCTTGGAGCCTTCCACTGCCCTATCTTCAGCAGAAGATCAGAACACTAAAGCTTGGCACACACGGGTAGATCTGTAACAAGATTTGAGTACAATCAATTAACTTGCGCGCTCACGGTGCTTGATTGTACTCTAATCTGTTTACAAGCCTACCCGTGTGTGCCTTCCTTCGGGCAGGATCAATAGAGCTGGCTCGAAGGAACTTGATGTTGAAAAGACCCCATTCAATCTCCAATACTTTGCATGGAGACATGAGTCTTCATGGAAAGTATTAAAACAGCTGCGGCTCTTGCCTCCTCCACAGCCGTCGGCTGTCAGTGTGAAGGGGACCGGAGCCAGCACTCCTCACTTGGAAGCTGTGTGAGACAGGCTGCTTCTCCCCAGCTTGTGGCGTGTTGTAAATCACACACTGCAAGCTGGGGATAACGAGTCCCCATTGAACAGGAATAGATGTGCCCATGTGGTGCACATTGATTTTCGTTCAATTAATCCCCGATCAATGACAGCGTGGTGCCTAGCTTTAGGAAAAAGCAGCAGCATCTTCTGCCTGACTCCCTTTCTCTGCTTTAATTGGCCATTACAGTGTTGGTTTCCTGACCAGTAGTTCTGTGGGTAATGTATGTCGCCTTCCTTTCCTTCAAGGGATGGATACAATACATTAGCATATTACATACAGAGGAGTCGGAGTCAGAAGAATCTGAAACTGAGTCGGGGAATTTATCGACCGACTCCACAGCCCTGCTTAATATATGTTCAGTACTGGTTAGCTGTTAAACCTATTAGTCACATGACTGCAGGTTGAGTTCCTGGGTTGCTTTGGGTAGCACACTCTGCAATTGCATTAACTATATAGCATAACCTCAATGTATTAGTAGAAAGAACTATAGATGCTTTTGCTCACTGGATTTCCTGGACACAAACAATTATGCATGTTAAAGAATAACCACCCATTTAATTTACCCCTCTTCCTATTAGTAATTCAGACCCTAACTGTAATTTTGTTCTCTTGAATTGCTCCCTTTTGAGTTTTTAAGCCTTTAGTAGCCAATTATCTTTCTCTGCTGTGAGGCAGTTTAGATCGGGTCTCTGTACTCCATCCATCACAAGGCCATAGTTCCATGCAAGCGGTTTCTTTTGAATTTCAATATATAAAAGTTTATAGTATGGAGATAGATGGCCTTTAACCTCCCTGGCGTTGTGCCCGAAGCCAGTACAGGCGCAATATGCGCCCATGCCGGGATTGGGCAAAGCCATAGGATCTTCCGGTCCTGAGTCTCCAGCGTCATTGGTGACCCCGAAGGGGCGGCGCCATAGACCTCCATATTTATGGAGGGGGCGTCTTTTACCCACCCATAGAGAGCCGGGGAGGATGGAGTACTCCTCTGCGATTGGCCGGACGTGGCATGAAAACCGTGTAATGACCAGGAGGTTAATTCCATTCTCCATGCAGCTGCTTCAGGTCTTTTGTCAGTGTCTGCAGATTCAGTTGTCATTGAGGACTGATAAAACTGCTAAACAAGAGAGCTGTGGATTAAAAAGCATCCTTCTGCTAAACCTGTATGATTATTTTGTTGATCTGGTCACAATTCTATATAAAAGAGAAGTCACGGTCTTTATTAACTGTACAGGTAAAGGCCAAAAAGCCTATGTTTCAATTACTTGACAGTTCTTCTGAGGTTTTGTCTAAAGAGTCTAAACTTTGTCTGGTTTTTTTTCTTCAACCCCCCCATACTAGGTCTATACACTTTCTGTGTCTGGGGACAGGTTAATTGTTGGCACGGCTGGTCGAAGAGTGCTGGTGTGGGATCTGAGGAACATGGGCTATGTACAACAAAGGAGGGAATCGAGTCTCAAGTACCAAACACGATGTATCAGAGCTTTCCCAAATAAACAGGTAATTCAGGTGCTTCACTAACTTTTAAGGTAGAGCGCATATATCATGGTCAAGATGCAGGAAAGTGAAAAGTCTTTTGTTACACTGAGATTTGGCAACTTGCTGATAACAGGTTGCCATTATTAAACCAAGCCTGTCCATTTCACAATAGACCCTCACTTGAAACAATCAGCACAGGGTTTCATTGTCCCTGCATATATGAGGCTTTTGTTCTTTATCTTTGCCCCAGGCAATGAAAACAGATCGATGTGGTCACCCCACTGATTGGCTTTGTGACGTAGGATTCTTCTCTTTACTACAACTTGGAAATTTAAATGTCTTGAACAGAAAAGCGAATACAACTTTAGGTTTATTATTACTGTTTATCAGGGTTTACGTCTTGATTTATATGAACACTTCCATCTTGTCACACCAGGGCTATGTGCTGAGCTCTATTGAAGGAAGAGTTGCTGTTGAGTATTTGGACCCGAGTTTGGAAGTACAGAAGAAGAAATACGCCTTCAAATGTCACCGACTGAAAGAGAACAACATTGAGCAAATCTATCCTGTCAATGCAGTCTCCTTCCACAGTATACACAACACCTTCGCCACAGGTTAGTACTTTGTGTTCAATTGGGAAAGCTCGTGTTTGACAATACAAGCGGAGGTTAAAGAAAAATTTCTAATGTGTCTTTTCATAAACCTCCTGGGGGGTTATTGGCTTTTCGTGGCATTTTTCATGTGGTGATAAGGGGTCACCAAACTAGTCATGACCCAGCCCTGCATGGAGGGGTTTGTGCTGCTGTAATGCTGTATTTGATTACAACAGCAAGCTTAAGGGTCTCCTGAAGAAAAGTTGGAAACTCTGTCCCCTATATTAGGCTCCCAGGTGAATACAGACAGGTAGACTTCTGGGTGGGGATTGTGGATTTGAGATTATTGTTCTAGGAAAAGACATAGATGTACTTTAGGTAAGCTGGTGTGTTAATGACCAAAGTATCTGTTGTTCTTTTGTGTTTGTGTACATGAGATGATTGGTTTAGTGACTGTTGTATGCTCTCCTCACCCCGCAGGTGGCTCAGACGGCTTTGTCAATATTTGGGATCCTTTCAACAAAAAGCGTTTGTGCCAATTCCATCGTTACCCAACCAGTATCGCCTCCCTGGCCTTCAGCAACGACGGCAGCAGTCTGGCAATTGCCTCCTCCTACATGTACGAAATAGATGACATTGAACACCCTGAAGATGCTATCTTCATACGGCAAGTGACAGACGCTGAGACAAAGCCCAAGTGAGGCAGCGTCACCTGCCTTCCCTCCCCCTGCACCAAGATTTTTTATTAATTTTCCTTTGCCTCATGAATAGCGTTATTGATGGTAAAGGAAGATAACTATGGCTGACTGTAGGGCTGGGGGAGATTTTATCACATCCTCCCAAGCTTTCAATATCCGTCAGTTGATAGACGTCTGACAGATAAAATTATACTCAGTTGTTTTATACAGAAGCGTGTCGACCTCCCCTGCATTTCTTGCCCTTCATTATCGGAGGGCTTCTTACTGTTGACTTTCTTTCAGCTGTACTGCGGAGAAGAGCTATTGGTTAGTCTTTCTACTGCCTTATGTCTCGTCCCTTTCTTTGTTCCTTTGTCCTTTATTTGTACATGAATTAGCTTTCCCTATTGGGGTGTAAGTACTTCTTTTTTGTAAATAACGTTTTTCACACAAACAATAAATACATGTTACAACCTTTGTACTGTAGTTTTTAGTGTTCATGCATTTCTGTGTAAATAGTATTAAAGTAAGTTACTATCTTGTATTATTTTGCTTGGAAATTGTTGGCAAACAATGGGGACACATAACTAGGCGTGTGAGCTTCAACCATCTTTAGTAGTGGGGGCACATGGTCAAATGTGAGCTCCAACCAGCTTTAGTACTGGGGGCAGATAACTGGAGGTTGGCTCCAACCAGCATTACTACTGGTGGCACACAACCTGACGTGGGCTCCATCTAGCTTTTGTACTGGGGCCAATAACCCGGCATGAGCTCCAAGCAGCTTTATTACTGGGGGGTATACAACCCTAAGTGGGCTCCAACTATCTTTAGTACTGATGGCACATAGCTTAAGTGGGGTTCAGACCAGCTTTAGTACTGGGGCACATTACCTGACATGAACTCCAACCAGTTTATGTACTGGGGGGCACATAACCCGACAAGAGCACCAACCAGCTTTATTACTGCGGGCACATAACCCGTCGTGAGCACCAACCAGCTTTATTACTGGGGGCACATAACCTGACATGAGCACCAACCAGCTTTTGTATACAGGGTACTTAACCAGACAGGCTTAGTCAGGTAGGTGTACTGAGGTCGCATAAACATGCTGCTGCTATAGAAAAGTAGGGTTCCATAGAAAAGCATCGTTCCGTACTTCTGTGAAATGCTAAGGCTTTATTTCTCCACAATACATTTAGATGCAAAGGTAAATTCCTTTTTTCCCCCCCAAGTGCTTTTACCTCTTGCTCGGTACATCAATAATTGGATGTGCATACTCTGGGCACATAAACATTTGTCTTTTAACATTTCTTTCCAAATTATGAATTGGACTTGTTTATTCATGCAAATAAGCAACTTCAACATCATGTGACTGTTGCACTGTACATTTTTAGACTCACAGACAGTCCAAAGTCTCTGATGTTCAGTCTTCAGCTAGAATGGGAAAAAATAGCGATCTAAGTCCATTTAACCTCCCTAGCGGTTGAGACGAACCCTGTTCGTTCGCTGAACATGGTCCTCTCAACCGCAGGGGAAGCCGGCGGCGGGGAGACCCTATGCCTCCCCGGAAAGCTGCAGCGATTGTCTTCATCGCTGCAGCATTTCCGGGTTTGCGGCACCGCCCCGATCGCGTCACGGTGACGCGGAAGGGGGCGGCGCCATAGACCTCCATGTTAATGGAGGAGCGCCGGCTTTCCCTCACACAGCTGGTGTCAGTAATGACAGCAGCTGCGTGAAGAGCTCCGGCGAGATGCCGGAAATGACAGGCAGTGTACTCTGTACACTGCCTCGTTCGCCCGCAGTGCGCTAGAAAGGTTAATAAAGCATGGTGAAGCGTCTAAAAACCAGTGTGTGCTTTTTTTTCTTGTTCTTTATGGGCACAGTGAGTCAGTTCAGAGCAACCTTAAGTTCTGAGATATGTATACCAAAGCACTGGGTGATGGGAAGTACACACTGACCTCTGGTAATAAATATGAACAAAAAAACTTAAGACCATGAAAAGGAGTGAGAAAGAAACTACACAGAAAAGAAGCTGCAATGGGTCTGTCGTCAAAATAAAAGTCTGAAGACCGGAAAATACATGGCATGGTTTGATAAATCTTGATTGCTGCTGCATATTACTGATAGTGAGATGAGATGGATACACTTGCAATCCATCCTTTTATCCTGAGTTGTGGCAGTTCAGGGTGGTGGTGCTTTGATGTGTGGAATGATGTGCGTATGCATTATCATGCTTTCATTAGAGTGGGTGGAGTTTACCTCCCAGAGCAAGTCAAGACCCTCATCTGTCTGCACAGAATAGGCTTTTCAGGTAACTGCCAGCAGACTAAAATACCTGCTCTTTGGTGGTCCTGTCAAGCAGGGTACAGACATACAGGTGTGGGCTAGATAGATGGCCGCTTCGAGCGCAGTGCGGCCATCGCTGTTTTCAAGCAGGACCAATCAATACCGCTCAAACTGCCATATCACCATACCCTTAAATATGGCCGATGTCCGTTGCTTTGCCTAGAGACCGCGGGTCTCCAGGCAAAGCATCGGCTGAGCTGGGGAGAGAACAGAGCTGTCTCCCGGATCTGCCGATATCTGACAGCAGCGTGATGACGTGATCATGCTGCTGCAGGGTACATCGGACCATCAGAAGAGCCATCTGTACCCTGCTTTAGATTTTAGAGACTTAAGTCCCCCATACACCTTCAGATCACTCCATATAATTTTCTTTAGATTTGCCAACAACTCTAGTGCAGGGTCCTCCCTGATGGAATACATATTGATTGGAAGGTTTAGACAGGTCCTCATACTACATGGTTGGGGTTGTTTGTACAGAAATGGTATGGTAAGAGTGTAAGCTGCGTGGGAGCCTTAACATGTTGGCATTCTTGTAAACCATTTTTTTCTCCATACCTGTCATTTTCTAGCCAAAGTTTTGGTAATGTTTTATTTAAGTTTAGTAAATATATTTAAACTTAAGCTAGTGAGATGGTGGGACAGGTTTAGGGATATGAGAATGAAATGCAAAATACACTGCCTGTCCCCCCCAAAAAATGTCACACACTCTAATATTTCGCTGTGGAATTGTTTGATAAACTTCTGCAATGCCAATGAATACTGTTGCTGAACCTAGACCTGAGCAACTGCAGCAACCCCAGATCATACTGTAGCACGGCCCCCACAGGCTTGTACAGTAGGCACTAGGCATGATGGCTGCGTCACTTCATCTGCCTCTCTTTCCCTGATGCGCCCATCACATCAGCAGTTTTTCTTTGGCCAGGCAGTATATTTGACATGTAGAATGCAGTAACTTGAAAATTTGCCATTTCAACTCAACAAATACAGAATTTGACTGCTTCCTTTTAAGGCTATGTTGCCACATAGGCGATCAGCCACGGGGCGGACGTGATTTTAATTGCACGCGATTGACCAGGTGATCTTTAAAAAAAAAATTGTATCCATAGAGAATTAATGCATACGATTTTTGATAACGTCCACGCGCTCAAAAATCATGTCCTTTCATGTTTATGGACGCAATCAGGGCAGATAAAATTAAGTTCATAGTCAAAGTTGGCTTTGAACTTGACTTGTAAAAAACTTTGTGATACAGCAACAGCGACTTTCTTTTGTGTAGTATACCCTGGACTCCTCTCTACATCTCCAACAACTTTGCATGCTCAGGGGCAAAACATTTTGACCACCTCTATTCATTAATTATATCTAATTGCCACCAAGAGGCAACTCTCAGGAGGGTGCAGTCCCTAATGGTGTTTATCTTTAATATGAGGAATGCGCTGTATGGAAAGGAACAAAGTATAGAGGGTACATTACACTATTGTATTTGTTTACTCTATTCCTTGTGAAATAGGCCGTATATGGGAAGACAACGGAGGTTATTATTTTTTTTTTTTTTATTAAATCTTTTATTAGTCATTTTCATATATTACATCAAAAACAATATATAATCAAGCAGATAAAACAGCAATATTATATACGGTGATCTCCTAGTTGGCTTGTTATGCAAGGTTATGGATGTGATTCCGAATCGGATTTGTGGCTAAATAGTCCGAGAATGTTTTAATGCCAATGGAGGTTATAATGAAAATTTTTCTGTTGGATTGGATAATGTATATCTACCTCTTCACTACTTGTCTTATGTCTTCCGTCTATTAAGCTGGGAATAGACCGTACAATTTACCGTCTATTCCTTATCCGATTCTTTGCACTAGGAGCGGCTTGATGACGTTACCACGCCCGTCCGCTAGTGCTGAGAATCGGACGGCACTCCTAATGTGCAGCTCATTACTTTGGCTGGGGGCAGCCCTCCCCAGCCAAACTAATGGGATCGGGTTAAAATTTACCATGCTGTTGCATAACTGTCCAATTCGACAGGACGGACAACCAATCCTCGTTGGTTGCTGCACCCGATTCCTGCACAACCCGATCCTTAAGGGATGCGGGAGCACACACGGCATCGGATCGGAGGTCAGATCGTACAGGAATTGGTACGTCTATGCCCAGCTTAAGGGATAGCATAGAATTGCACAATTTGGATAGTGATCACATAGCATCGCACAATAGCTGGTACTTTGATTTCCTGTACCGTGTTTTTAAGGCTCCTTCACAACTGCGGGTTTTGGCAATAATTGGCCATTACTGTGGCTGCTAACCATGTCTTTTACAGACAAAACTATTACTGTGCCTACACTGCTTTCCTAGGGAGACCTGTGTACCTTAGGTTAACCCTAGCCGTGCTGTGGTGCTGTAGCACAGCTAGTGTGAAGGAGCCCTTAAAAAGTGCATTGGGGGCTGACTGCTAGGGAGGTTAAAATATAAGCTCTACTTTAACTCCTAGGTAAAGTTAAGGCCCCCATACACCTTAAAATCTTTCCATCCAATTTCTGTACAACTTTTGTTCTACCTAAACCATGTAATATAAAGACCTTTCTAAACCTTCCAATCACTATGTATTCTATCAGGGAGGCCACTATACTACACAGTTGTTGGTATATCTAATGGAAATTGTATGGATCAATCTTAAGGTGGCCATACACAGGTAGATTTCCCACACGATTCCTGGCCGATCACCGGGCGCGTGCACGCCGATCGATCGACGAGGAATCGAGTGCAGCCCACCTTGACTGATCGACCCTGCCCGATCGCCATGGCCCCCAAATCGGATCGGCCAGGGAACCAACCTGTTGGTGTTTTCTGATCGATCGGGCACACATCAAGGGGCGTTGACATTTGTGAATCGATCGATTGGTAAGAGAATCGTCCAGGAATCGATGGCCTAAGGTGGTAGGCACAGACTTGTATGGTCGATCGCTCAGGAACCGACACGTGTATGGCTAGCTTTAGGGTGTATGGGGGGGCTATAGAATCTTATGTTCTAGGGTTCATTTGAATAGCGTCCAGGAAGCCATACATGAAGACTGCAGCAGGACAGATAGACCCTTCACAAAGCAAAACAGACGCTCCCTGAAGAATTGCACTCATAAGACCCCACGAGACCCAAAACAAGGTGGATTGCCAAGGGACCTGAGAGCATATCAGAGCTTATATATAATCAGAGTAATGATATTTCAGAATGTGATGTGACTAGATTTGAAAAAATATAGATTTTTTTTGTTCAAGAATAAATGAGATTGTTCATGGACAAATAAAATGTCTCCTAAAAAATAAGCCCTAACGCCAATTTTAGCTCCTTTCTTTATTTTTGGGGAAACGCAGCAGTACAGTGAATGAATATTTCCATCCTAGAATAGAAATTGCGCTACTGGCTGGATCACTAAGCAAAGAAAACGTCCTATCTTCATGGCCAGACTGAGAAGGCCGGTTACCATTTGTTAGGAAGGTGATTGCGGAAATGTCCATTTCTACTCCATTACCCCACCAGGATGGCCGGATAAGCTTAGCTGCGCAGCAGTGCGATTTCACCCTTTGCCCTTTTGATCCTTGGTGGCGATAACCATCACAAGGACATCAGAGAATCAGAGGTAACATCGGAAGTGCCGATAAAGGTGAGGATA
The DNA here is from genome assembly GCA_036250615.1 of Ptychadena robeensis. Classification (NCBI taxonomy): domain Eukaryota; kingdom Metazoa; phylum Chordata; class Amphibia; order Anura; family Ptychadenidae; genus Ptychadena; species Ptychadena robeensis. The sequence goes on along the minus strand of CM070037.1, from coordinate 54,581,065 downwards.
TGGCCAGGTAATTACCTCATGAGCATGGACCATGGCCATGAGACCTCAAACAAGCTGCCATTGTCCTGAGGACCTCTGTACCAGGGGGGAGAGAAATATCAGGGAATTGTATTTGGTCAGGTTAAAGGATTGAGTTACATGGAAACATTTTGTGGCTGCTGATGTGGAGCAGCTCTGTCTGATGCTCTCAAGAGCCCCATTGTAGGGATTTAAAGAGCTGCTGACAGGTAGCAGTAGGGGAAGTCGGCTCCAGCAAGATTTAGGATTTTCTGCATTTCTGACATAGCTACCTCATAACTTAGTAAAATACGGCACAAACGTGACATTTACCATCCCACTATATGGGGTAAACTATACGGGGGGGGGGGGCAGGGTTAGATCTGTTGGTCAATTTATCTCTCTGATATCTTTATTGTATGACACCAACACATATTGTTGCACTCTATAGAAACCATTTTAAATGTGCTTTTAAATTACTTGACCCAATAATTCAGGTGTTGCATATCGTATCAGGGAACACTAAAGCCAGGAACACACGGCTCGATATAGGAGCCGTTCAAAGGTTCATGGCAGCGTGATGGCTGCCCAATATCAGAGGAACTGCTGTGTCTCCAGCTCCGACGATGCTTTGCATGGAGATCCGTGGTCTCAATGCAAAGGAATGGACATCGACAGTGATTTACTGTCATATCCGATATCCCTGTTTTCGTGTGGGATTGATTGATCCCGCTCGAAAACAGGGATGGCCCCATTAGATATGGGCCAGATAGCACGGCGCTCAAAGCAGCCATCGATCTGGCCCATATCTATACATGTGTTCCCTGCTTAACAACATACTATTATAACAGAACAGTTATAAAATACAAGTATGACAGGGCACCAGACAAATAGCACCATGACAGGGCACCAGACCTGTGTATACACAAATATTATGGGTACATGACAGTTGTTAGTACTTTTAACTAAGATCTGCCACATTGCATGGACAGACATGGCAGAGCACCTGATTTTCCTTTATACAGGTGTCTTGGTCCTCTCTCAGTCTGTAATAGGACAATAGGAGAAGCAACTCATCAATGAACTCAACTCTTCCTTTACACTTTCCTTCAATCATCATGCCTATTGAAGGACTGCAAGAGACTGAAAGAGACACACGTTTATTGTTTGGGTGTACATCTATTTTATGTAACACAACACATAACACATAACAGAAACAATACATATTACCTGTTGAGTATCCCATTTGTTGTAACAAACATCAAATACACAGGTTTTGACATATATCTAGGTTTTGACATGAAAATAACACTCTTAGTGTAGTGTATGGCTCCTGATATTTTTAGTGTGTCATGCACCAAGGAGCACAATGTAACAAGGAAGGTTATAACAATTCTTTTTTGGGGCGAGGACCACTGTGTATGAAACTCATTCATATACCGTGCTGATCACTTGATATGAACCTTTGTTGTGATGAAACATAAGTCTTTGTAAAGGTGTGAACAAGCAATAGTCAGTCCATTAATGTCAGAAGTAATAAAGATGTAGATGACAGAGAGGAAAGTGTGTCGTAACAAGGTAAATCTAAAATTTTGAAAACAGAGAATGCGGCACCCTACCGACAACAGGGCAAAGAAGCTCTGATCCCGGTCACAATGGACTTTAACGGTAGCGACTAATATAGTATTCAGATACAGTAGTTAGTACAAATAAAGTCAAAATTTATATAACATGTATACATTGGTAATGTACATTGGTCAAAAGACTCCATATAGTCCATCCATATACATGTAACAACAAAAAATATATATCATAAACTCGACGCGTTTCGTGACGCCTGACGCTTCTTCAGGAGAAGATATTTCAAAACGGTAAAAGAAAAATACGTTTTAGCCCAGCTAAAAGATAAAGAAAATCACAGTCAATCTATGTCTCAAGGGTAGTTAATGTGTTCCAATAAAAGTAGAATTGGAGGGCAAATATTTACCCCCTGGGTATCCCATATGAGGGTTCGAGGCAGTCACCAACGTATGGGGGGAGGCCCAAATACGCCCATGCTGGGGAACGGGTTTTTTTTTTATGAGTCCAGAAGTTTATTCGACAAGAGTAACCGCCACTTGTTCCTGTTGATAATACGTACGGGAATGTGGGTGTTATTAGATATAATCTTCCCCACATTAATGTATGACACCAACGGGGTACACCTCCCGAGCAGTGAAGTATTTGTGAAAGTAAAGATTTAACCCGACGTGTACGGGTGTCCAAAAATCCTAAAGTGGATTAATGGGACATATTGGTGTGAGTTCTGTTGTGGTATAAGAGTGTAGAGAGGAGAAACGTAAAGTTTTGTGTGTATTTATAGTGTAACTGCCAAAAAAGGCACATACACACATACACTTTGGCCAAGGCTGACACGTCTCATGGTCACTATCACTCTTTATATCACTTAATCAGATACACATGGTTAGCTTGCTAGCCCAAAGGGGGCACGGACAAAAAACCCCCCTTTTTTGGCAGTTACACTATATCCATGGTTATACTGACATCCATGGGTTACACTCACATTGTACTCACAGGGATAGGGCACACATGGACAACAAATAAACTGTACAGTGCATACAGTGTGTGTAGTCCAAGTATGCCCTCATGCCTGTATGTACAGTTTGTGTACTTTGTCTTACCCCTAACCAATCCTGAGCGGGTGCTCATTATGACATCAACGGAACGCACTACTGAGCAGTCAGGACTTGTAGTTCTCTACTCCCAGAGTGGGATGGTGTATGGGCAGTGAGTGCAAGGGGGCTATTGGAAAGTTTTGCTTGGCGGTCCAACGTTTAACACCTGTGACTTAAGTAGACCACTTTAAAGAGTTCCAATTACATACAGAAGCTTTAACAAATAGAACAATGCAGGCACCACATCAATGGAATGAAATGATAAATAATACTAAATAGTTTACCTTCTGTAAGAACTGTTATTGGAGTTGATTTTTGAAAATCACCCTTAGGCCTTGTTTCCACTATATGTTGGGACCTTGGGCTAAGCGTATTGCTTGGCGGGGATCCCTACCGAGCACATAGACTTTACCTGCTTGGCAGATGCTGTGTTTAGACATCTGCCAATACAGAGGCTCAACATACTCCAATATGTTCAGCCCTGCATCGTCGGAACGACTGAGAGCTGTGAAGACACAGCAGGTAAGTAAATGTGCTCCATGGGGACCTATGGCTAAGCAATACGTTTAGAGGAGGGGTCCCGACGTATACTGGAAACATAGCCAAACATGAAGTTTGTTAGTGAGAAAAGGTTAAGCCGGCCATAGACATTTTGACCAATCCTGCGGGAATCAAAGACCAGGGTCCCCATCCAAGTATTGAATCGGAATCGATGTACACAGTCAACAGATGCTCGAGCACAGTGCGATAACGTCATTGTCACCGTCCATCTAACGCAAATCTACATGTCTATGATTGGCTTAAATCATATGTGCAGAGTATTAGATGATAAAATGATAAAATGATATATAAGCTTATATAGGATTGTGGAGACTGGGGTTAGGCTAGGCCCATGCACTAATCCAACCCTGCAACGTACAAGCCCCATCCGCACAACATCCATCATGCTCCCATCTTGATTTATGAGGCCGATACAACCTCTGGCTCCGAGCTTCATCTTCCTGACCGGCTCCTGCCTAGCTCTTCATTGAACAAGCCAGATATTCATAATAATAATAATAATAATAATGATAATAAAAAGTGGCTGCGTTCTTTTTCCTTTTTTCCCTCTTGCAGCCCTTAGCTTAATTTGGCTCATTATGCTGTCTGAGAAGCTCTTTATAATCCCACTCTCCTGCAGAGATAGCTTTTTACATGTCAGCTCCTTTTAGTCCCACTCCGGCTGCAGTCTCTCCTGAAAGCCGCTCAGACGAGAAAAAGGAATTATTCCATTAAAGAGGAACAATTTTTGTAATGCGACTTAGAGTGTTCTGCAGAAGTGTACCAAGTTTCCCTCAATCTCTGCGGTATTATTCGCTCATTTCGTTAAATGATGTTTCTAATTCCTGCGTAATTACCTGTAATGAGGCCCCTTTTTCTCTTCTGATGAGATTTCAGCTTAATATGAGATGGCGTTTCTCTATTTTTTTTTTTTTTTTTAAGGGGCTAATTACCTTTTCAGAAGAAAAGCGGAGTTTGTTGTCCAGAGGCTACAAATGATTATTATTTTATTTCTCTTCCAACCCGGCTGCCAGTAAATTATAAAATTAGGTTTCAGGAGCGCATTAGAGCTATTTGGAAAGGGACTTGAAGATGGGGTATTTTGGTAACTACCCACCGCGGCCTCCTACTTCTCGTCTTACAGGTCCGTGTTTGCCTAATCGCGAGCGCAATTTGGTAAGAGGGTGATTGAGTAGAAGATAGATATTGCCTCCATCAAAATGATTGGAGCGCAGCTGCTTAATGCAAGAATTAGGCCTTTGTATTTGTTTATCATGATTAATTTGGGACATTTAAAACATACTATATTTTATTCAGATTAGCAAATCGTGGAATTATTGTGATGAATAATATCAATTTGACGAATATTGTTGTCTTAAATATGAGAACTTATTCCTTTTTTTAACCTATACATAACATTTCTTATTTTTGTCATATGCATCATGAATATTATATATGCAGGTTATGGTGACGCACAAATGTCACCATAGGCTAGAAGGAGCTCCTCTCCAGTGTTGACCACGAATATTCTAATTGCAAATTTTTATTGAAAGTATCGGCACTTCAAGAATTTACTAAGATCTCAAATATTATATCTGTTCATAATTATTCAAGATTTTTTACATCAGTACCCCGGAACCACCATGCATTGCATTTGCAATATGAGCATGTAAAAAAGCCCATTTGCACAATAAAGGTAATAATGACTAGAGATCACAAATGAATTTCTGAATTTACTGCAAATATTAGGTGAAAGATTTTTTATATTTTGCGATTGCTAATATTGCCTATGCTGCTCATTACTACTCCTATCACGGTTATGTTCTCTGATAAAATATATGCACACAAGGTATCAGATTTTGTTTATGTGCTACGCTTTTAATTTCATTAACCTCCCTAGTGTTCAGCACCAATCGCAGTACACAGTACTGTGTTTTTCCCACCCTCCCTCCACCCCTTTACACATCACCGGCCTCATTGATGATGCCAAAGATGTGGGCTAGGAAATCAATGCACCACTATTGACATGGAGGTCTATGGCAGGGCCCCGCCAATTCGGCGTCACCAATGGCGCAGAAGGAGCAGTCCTGGAATCGACCAGAGGGTGTGGCTGCCCTCTAAAAAGCCCTTTAGTCTTTTATTTGGCCCTTTGTCACCTTGGTGTTAAGATGCTCTGTCTCCCCTCATTCCCTGCTATAAGTGAAGAGAACACCTAGAGGATAATTGTTTGGATTGTTTCCTAGAGGCCATAGTTTATCTGCAATACAATGTTTAGGCTTCTCTATCAAAAGCTTTTATCTATTCTTTTTCTTAAAAATGCTTTTTTTTTTATATCCTGTCTGGGCCTAGGACTTAGGTTCCCTATGCCGGGCGGCCTTTTTAGGCTCTTGGTCCGGCCCCCATGTCATATTAAAAAACCCATTGCAGCCCACAAGGCAGAACGTTTGCCCACCCCTGGTCTACATAGATGGACTCCTTCACGCTGTCATACAGTGGGGAAATAAGTATTTAGTCAGCCACCAATTGTTCTCCTACTTAAAAAGATGACAGAGGCGTGTAATTTTTATCATAGATACACCTCAACTATGAGAGACAGAATGGGGGAAAAGAATCCAGGAAATCACATTGTCTGATTTTTTTAAAATGTATTTGCAAATTATGGTGGAAAATAAGTATTTGGTCAATATCAAAATTCAATCTCAATACTTTGTTATATGCCCTTTGTTGGCAATGACAGAGGTGAAATGTTTTCTGTAAGTCCTCACCAGGTTGTCACACACTGTTGCTGATATTTTGTCCCATTCCTCCATGCAGATCTCCTCTAGAGCATTGATGTTTTGGGGCTGTCGCCGGGCAACACCAACTTTCAGATCCCTCCAAAAGTTTTCTATGGGGTTGAGATCTGGAAACTTGGCCACTCCAGGACTCCTACATTGCCCGGGCAGTGTGTTTGGGATCATTGTCAAGCTGAAAGACCCAGATATGCTTTATCTTCAATGCCCTTGCTGATGGAAGGAGGTTTTCACTCAAAATCTCACTATACATGGCCCCATTCATTTTTTTCATTTACACGAATCAGTCATCCTTTGCAGAAAAACAGCCCCAAAGCATTAGGTTCTTTCCCCACATTCTGTCCTTCGTAGTTGAGGTGTGCCTTTGATGAAAATTACATGCCTTACTCATCTTTTGAGTGGGAGAGGTGGCTGACTAAATACTTTTCTCTTGCATGTAGACATCTGAGTCTTGATCCAAGGACTAAGCATCTTATGAGCAATACATCTATCATATGCCTCTCTTCTTTAGTCTGTATACTGTTCTTGACATAGCCTGTCGCCGTCTATAAACTACATTATTTTGTCTGTACTTCTCAATTTCACATTTATACACTGCTTAACTTCTTTTATATCAACATTCATGCAATGCAGCCAATCACTTTTTATTTTAATGTTAAGTTGTCTGTAAACTCATTGTTGGTTGGTATACTCTTAGGTCAAAAGTATATTGGCCCCCTGCTTGTGTTGCATTGGGTGGCATGACCCACTGGGTAAACCCTTCAACAAATTTGACCTCCAACTGATAGATGGGCACATACCAAATCTGCCAGCTGCTGGTCTTGCAAATAAGGGTTACCTACAAGTCCAGGAGATATGAAACAGATCTGAATCTGGTGATCTTTAGAAAATATGTGATATAACAATAAAACTGCATTTCATGTATTGGGTAGTATATAGCTAAAACAAAACAAGAGATTGGACATGGTTGGAGACAATCTTCATGTCTTACAAATTTGTAAATTAAATGTATATAGCACATCAATATCCTACGAGCTTATCAATAATGACATCATCTTGATCAAACCCCTCTTTTTTACTCGGAGTTCTCCTTTGACGTCCTATTTTTGTGGCAGATCCACTTTAGTCCACAATAGACAAGTCCAGTTACTTCTACAGAAAGCTGTTAGAACTCAGCAAAGCAGATTCCTAGTGCGGAGCAGCCGAAGAGCCGCCAGTGTGGAAAGGATTGAAACGCTTATACAAAGTAAGTTTATGAATGTAATTATCTCCCTTTTAGCTCTACCTAATGAGTATTTGTTTGAGTTTTCAAAGCAGAAGTAGGAGCGATTAACATGCGAATCACGCCATAATTCTAAGTTAATGCAGCTGGATCTGTGAAATAATGTTTGTGTTACTAATAATTATGTGCAATTCCTGAATGATTAATGAAGGTAAATGATGTCGGAAAATGACAGGACAAAACAGTTTTCTAATTAAGAGGCTGAGAATTGCTAATGAAGCTGCAGCCAAAGTTAATTGTCAGTTTTGGTTTTCCACAGAAAACAGTGCGTGAGTAGGGCTCCCTCATCAATACAGATGTAGCACTTGAGGATTAGACTTGTGTATTGGGCGGGGAGTGGGCAAGAAGGTTTCCTCCATAACAGTGCAATAATAGTGTAGAAATGGCACAAATCCACCTTTACCAACCAGCTATCTTCTACAGAAAACATCTAAATTACAGATATTGACCACTGCCTTCCATACAGTCTTTTGCTATTTGAAAAGACAATATAAGCAAGGGTCCACATAATTTTGTTAGTGAGCTCCTCAGTTGAGTACCAGGAGATGGTGTTTGGTACTCACCCCATATGTAGGGTGGTTTTCCTCACTGTCCTCTGCATCAGCTTCCTGCATGGTAGGTTCTGCTGCAGATAGACCTCCCTGTTCCTGATTGAGCCTCCGATTAGCTGTCTCCATCCACAGGTCACCAGCTGGCTTTGGGTCACTCTCACAGTACAACACTGTTTGAACCCCCAGATCTCATGCCTCAGTAGTGCAACCTTGACATTTTCTGGGTTAGTCATCCTGTCATCCTTTCATAGTCATATTCCAGCTGTTACACAGTGCTTTCCTCTTGTAAAATTTTACCATTACATATGCCTACTCTGACTTTCATCCCCCAGATCTCCAACACCCTTAGAAGTCCAATCTTTGGAGCCCTCACAGAGTGACCTTTGGGTTCTTGGTCACCTTACTGACTAAGGGTCCCCACACACGCAACGAGCAGCGGCAGATTTTGATGCTGACCGATGTGCGTACACCCTCGCGGCCGGCGGTCGACAGCAAAATCGCCCGGCGATTGCGGATACCCACATGGGGCGACAGATCCCTGTCACCCCAAAGCTCAGTCGGCCAGAGAACGGACATGTCAATAAATCTCTGTCTGATGCCCTTAGTTTCAATGAGGACCACCGTCCCCATTCAAACTAGCTGCTGGCACACAAAGAGTGCCCGCCGATGCTGTGAGCGATGGAGAGCAGCGTGATGACGTCATCACGCTGCTCTCCACAGCTCATATGTCGTGTGTGGGGACCTTTAGGCCCTTTTCCCCTGATCACTCAGTTTAGATGGCCGGACAGTTCTAGGAACAGTCCTGGTTGTTTCTAACTTCCATTTATGGATGATGGAGGCCACTGTGTAATTGGGACAACGACCCTAAGCACACAGTTAAGATATCAAAGAAGTGGCTTCAGGACAACACTGTGAATGTGAAGCCCAGACTTGAATCTGATTGAGCATCTCTGGGCAGATCTTAACATGACAAGAATGCTTTCCATCCAACCTGATGGATCTTGAGAGGTGCTGCAAAGAGGAATGGGTGAAACTGGCCAAGGATAGGTGTTCCAAGCTTGTCGCATTATATTCTAAAATATTTGAGGCTGTAATTTCTGCCAATGGTGCATCAACAAAATATTGAGTGCCCAAACCCCACTTATTGTGCCGGCAAAGCAATTTAACCTGAACAACACATACACAATTCATATACACACATGAAACATGAAAACACACACTCTATTTTCAGAAGAGAGGGGGAAGAGAAGCAACAGCATTGAGAGCCAAAAGGCTGCAGTTCTTTCCTCTGTGCTGGCTGAGTAGCCACAGAAAGAGCTCCGAGTGCCCATGCCAGAGGTCCGCCATCACTGTTATAGGTGGTCTAGGGATCATAAAGCTCTCTTGTTTTACATTAGTGACATATAATGGCTGCTGCTCCCTAGCCCAGGCTACTTGACTCTGGCAATGTAGCTTTTTATTTTCAACTGGGTTCCATAAATAACACACAATCAATCACCTTTAATTGACATTTCCAGAGATAGTGTATGAACCAACAATTAATTCATCTAGATACAGTTAGTTTTTCAGCCGATGTACAACAAATGCCAAGACCTTGTCTGTATGTAATAATGGCTGGGCCCATTCCGATAAGACTCCTGTCTTTGTTGACACAGAGCGTTAATATATGGCTATTTGCTGTCATACTTAAGTCTCAATACACATCTATCATGGAGGAAATCTAGTGAATTTATCTGTGTCTCTGACTCGCAGTCCTCCGAAGTTATTACACGGAACGAGTGTCTCTCTCGTAACATCATTACACAGAGAGGCCTGTCTCCAGAGCTGAGACATGTTAAATAAAGCAGAGGCCTATGTGGCCAGGCCTCAGAGACAGGCAGCATGACAGAGAGCAGTGCCGAGCTAGGCACTCATCATGGCTTCATATCAAACACTTGTATTTCATTCCCAAATGTGTCTTTGTTTCTAGAGTAGAAGCAATCATATAGAGAACTATATTGGAAGAACCAGAGAATAGAAATAGGAATAGTGGGCTCAGCTCACACAGTGTAGTGTAGAACTATGGGCAACTTCAATATCACTTTAAGCCCCCCATACACCACATACAATTACCATGCAACTTCTGTACAACCAACTTTTCTTCTACCAAAACCATGTAATAGGAGGACCTTTCTACACCTTCCAATCACTATGTATTCTATCAGGGAGGACACTATACTACATAGTTGTTGGTAGGTCTCATGAAAGTTGTATGGAGGAATCTGAAGGTGTATGGGGGGCTTTATACAACAAAATAATTTTCCACCCCTTCCATTTGCATCCCCCCACTGACATTTTATTTTACTCACCCAACCAATTTCAGCGTTTTATTCTACAATAAACATCAACACCAGTGTTCTATTCTACAATCCCCACCAACACAGTGTTCTATTCTACAATCCCCACCAACACCAGTGT
>CM070037.1:54549026-54565189 GCA_036250615.1 Ptychadena robeensis | reverse complement strand
GGCTTAGATTCCCTGTCCCTGGTGCCCCTGCGCTAATCCAGGAGCTGTTGGCACAACAGTCACACTTTATTTTTATGTTTCTTCTGACAAAAAGATGAAGATCATAAGGTTGGTATAAGGCGACAGAACTGTGTTAGAAAAAAAACCTGCCCATGACCACCGCATCCATTTTCAGTAAAAGCCTATCTAAACTCGTTTTTCTATTGCAGACCTGTGCAGATCTACGTTGTCTGTCTGCCAGGACTACAGGCACAGGGGTCACAAATAAATAAAATAAACCTTAGATAGATTTTGTAAATAGACCCTAACTTCTTTCACGAGTGAAATTAATTTACAGTCATATAACTTAATAATTAAAAGGTCTTTATTTATTACATAGCGTAGACAAATTTCAGATTAAATATACTATTAACATTTGGAAAAAGAATACAATTAACATAGTTAAAATCATTGGTGACATACAAAAATAACGAGACCCATCTATTGTATGGCTTGTTCCTCATAACCAACACGCCTTTCTTTCAGGGATAGAACTTTCCTTCAGGGCTTCCTCATGGATAGAACTTTCCTTCAGGGCTTCCTCAGGGATAGAACTTTCCTTCAGGGCTTCCTCAGGGATAGAACTTTCCTTCAGGGCTTCCTCAGGGATAGAACTTTCCTTCAGGGCTTCCTCAGGGATAGAACTTCCTCAAGGATAGAACGTTCTCAGGGATAGAACTTCCTCAGGGATAGAACATAGTAAAAGATTGTTATCAATACAAAACTCACAATTTACCCCAGTGTCATTTTCCCAGTTCATGGGGTATTCTACCCCACCCTGTTTAGGTTTCTTTCTAAGGTTATAATTTGAGGAATGGCCATGATTTACAATCCAATTGGTATCTCATAGTGGTTAATTGTTTGGATAGACTTTACTAGCCAATTTGTGTCTTTGTGGGATTTATAGTTTGTGTCTTATGTGAAAAAAAAACTTAGCATATGACCCTAGTCTTATAAAAGCCTCCCACTGAATCCACCATTTCTTTTTATCTTACATTACTAAAGACATAAAACTACTTTGCCGTGCACTGATAATAATATCAGCAAAGCTACCATTCAGCAGTATGACAGTATCTCAAAATTTCACACCAAATGTGAGGAAAGGGAGCTTTTTCTAAGATAAATAATCCTGCCGGAATGTACGAAGCACTGAGGGGGCAATGATTGTATGTAAATTGGGGGAAATGTAAAATCTTTAAATATAAACCGGGTTTGGCTGTTCACTAAGCAATCCTTTGGGTGCTATCAGACTTCATAAGCCATTGTTCACATTGTCATTAATAATGTACTTCCTGCTAATGACTTTACTTTGGTCGCTATGTAAACTACATCATTAGGATTATTTTCGATATTTAGTGTGTTATTTTCATGGACGGGAAGGGAGTTGTGAACTTGTACAAATAATACTAATTATTAATTATGTGTTGTTTTCGAACAAACCATGTAAACATTGGTGTCTGTTATCTGTAGGATTAGTATGTTGCCTTTGTAGATAGTTTTTTAGGGTCTTAGGTTCTGCTGCCCACTGCTGCCCATTTCAATGCTTCTCAGACTCTACCAGGGCCTCATAAAAACATTTAATTAAAAATGATGCTGTAGCAGTACTTTGCTCAGCCTTAGTTGGCTTTGTTTATATCAGAACTGGAACTGCCACTATTCATTGACCATACTGGGTACAGTATTTAGTCTGGATGTCAATCGTTGTGCTTCTGATCCTGGTACAGAATGCATTGTACATTAATATAATGCCATTCTTGAATATTTTGTATCTACAGGGGAAGAACCAACAATATCACCTTTGATGCATTGTCTATGTAAAGGTATCCATACATGTGCCGATTCCCTACCAATTTTTTGGCCGGTCGACTGATGTGCGGGTTTGGGTGCGCCCACCTGGACAGATCAACCAGGATCCTTCCACATGTCGGATCGCAAAATCTTGAAAAAAAAGCAGTATTGTAGCTAAATATATTTCCCCTTTTCTTTCATAAACACATCTATGGTCCTTTTACCTCTTAGGTAAGGCCATGTATAGGTGAAATAAATGTTCAATGGGCTTTATTTTTATGATATATGCATCTTACAGAGTATGGTTTCTTCTGGAGCAATGGGCATAGCAATAAACTCTTTATTTTTGTGCTTTAAATTTAATCATTCTGTCATAAGAAGAGTATGGGGTCTGCCTTTGTTGGCCTTTCCTTTGAGATTGTTAGTCCCCTGTCTGTCATGATTATGCTTTGGCTACATTTCTATCTAAGCCTCTGACCCAGAGCTAGTATAGGGACAACAGGCAACAGAAATTAAATATGTTCTAACATTTGCAGAAGGTTTGGATTGAAGCTGATACAGCTAGTTAACTGCTTAAAAACAAAACAAAAAAAAAACGAGTTACTGGGCCACTTCAAGGCAGTCCATTCACACATTTACTTGGCCATGGTAGAGCTTAAGCATGCACATTGTAGTGTGTTATATTGCAGATATGTTTGCTTGTACTGTACAATGCTCTTAGGTCCTTCTCCTTCTATTGCTTAGTTGGCCCTGTGACCAGCTCTTGGAAGAGTCTTGGTTATATTAAACCTCTTCCAATTGAGAATTATGGAGGCCACTGTGTTCTCGGGAGCATTCACTTTGGTTTTTAGTACTATCGATTTCCGATCAAACCATGTGTGCAGTATACAATTTAAATCCGATCGATCTAAACTTTAATCGTTTTAGGTTGATCGAACACTTAAATCAAACCATGTATGCCTAGCTTTAAAGTTTTTCAAAGCCTCTCTCAGACCTGTGTTTTTTAGCAATCCTGTCTAGGAGCTCTGTAGGTAGTTCATTTGACCCGAAGCTTGATTTTGCCACAAAGACAATGAGAATACACAGTACATTATGGTGCACACTAATTAATGTACACTATACACTTGCATAGATGTGACTCTAGATAGTTAATAAAAAATTACAGCACCCATCCTCTACCTGGTCAAAAATAGAGGATAATAGAAAACTTGATAGAATGTAAAATATTGTCATCAATATATCTAACCAATAATTGCCATTAACTGTTTATTAAATAAAAAAATGTGTGTTGGGTCCGTCAGCCCTTTATTATCCCAGGATGAGGTTAATGAAGTCCGGATGGTTCCAGCCGTGTTGTATCAACCAAAGTGACAGCATCGGGTAGCAGCCAAAACATCCCCTCCCTGCCAAGTGGCCCTCCCTCCTGGGCAGCATTACAGCAAATTAATGGATGAATAGAGTGGCAAATTGAGTGGGAGGGGGACACCCAGAATCTAATAGTTGAAGCAGCTGTTTTACCCAATTAAGACCCCTCTTGTTTGGCGCTGAAGTGATGGGACCACTTGGTCCATGGCAGCTAAACTTCTCCATTGTGGCCGGAGAGAGGCAGAGGCACTTGGTTCCAATGTGTTCGGTATCACCTATTGTCTGCCCCCACGGCCGGTGCTATCCACCTGCCCCTATTCAGGCACAAGAGCAGCTCCATAAAGCATTGACTACTTCCTCTGTTTCAGATGGAGCATCTGCATCGTCTTCTAAGAACTGAAGAGTCTAGGCCGCTCTTCCTTTTAAAACATCCCAGACAAAAAAAAAAAAGAACAGGGACAGCCTGTATGGAGGCTCCATGGCTGCAACGTTTAAAAGCCCTCTCAGGCTTTTCTCTGGGAAGGAGATTGCTGTATAGGTTGTGTGATCCTGGAATAAAAAAAGGATGAACAAATACTACTGTCAGTGATTTTATTTAAAAAAAAGGGAGCCCCCCTCCCTCATCCCTCCACCCTTTCTGTGACTAATTGGCAAAGCGTGGCCGTTTTATGAAGTAATCACTTAATGCAGTAATTACCCTCGCACTCTCTCTCTCTCTCTCTCTCTCACTCAGATTGATGCCCTATGTGGCGCCCATCTATTAACTCCTTGTATCTTACTTAATGGCTTGTAAAGTCCACAAGATTATTAATACACACAGATTAAATGGCCACTTCATATTTTATATGTGAAAATGTTCTTTTTCTGCAGTTTATATAATACCTGAGTTTACAGCCAGCTATTTCTCTAAACTTTGGGGAACTTGAGGGAACTTTCTGTTCCTGTGACTGCATCTCTTCCCACCAGATACATCCATTACGAGGTGTGGTGCTTTTGTAAGGTTCAGGGAACAACCAACGACAAGAGGCGGCTAAAGGTGGGTTTACACATGTAGATTTTTTCTTCAATAAACTGCCAATTAGATTTTTTGTTCAATGTCGTTGTTGAACATCGTTCGTTCATTATTGAATGTAATGTTAGATTTTTTTGTTCGTCCATCCGATATTGAATGAAAATACATGAAAAACGACAGATAAATATTTACCAACAACAAAATGTATCCATTGAACAAATTGGCCATTCTACATTTTTGTTCAATCAACCAAAAAATTGTTCGTTCTTCGTTGATCGAATAAAAAAATCTACATGTGTAAACCCACCTTTATTCAATGCTGAAGATCTTTAATCAAAAAACAGGGCAACCCTACATAGAAGAAAGTCCAACTAGTAGCAGGCCAATAGGCTGATCACTCTGCTAAACCGGCATGGGGCAAGGGGTAACTAGGCCAGTAGTGGATGGAGTACTTCTGTGACCCAGTAGCTAATGTGGGCTGTAGACATCGGCACAGCGCGGGACGTCAGTCCTCTGGTATGCTGGCAGGACCAAGGAAGTGGGGGACAGCAGCCATCCCACCGGAACGTTAGAACAGGTCTACTGCGACAGGTGCTGCACCGTAGTGTAACTGGGACTTGCACCGTACGGTAACTGGGGCTTGCAGGAACAATGCATGCTACTGGTAGATCGCTCTCTGGCTGCACACACCAGCACATATGAGAGTGGGACTTTACTATGCAATTCTCGGTCACTAGAGTTTTATATCTTTTATGGTTGTCCCCATATTCAAAAAGAAGCACATGGAGCAAGGCTGCTTTTTTAGATAACCAAAAAGTCACAAGTTGACTTTAGCTAGTTGTTTTCAATGGGTGCAGATGGAGATGAAAAGTGAAGGATTATTTTAATATGTTGAAACAAAAATTCTATATCATAAAAAAATATTTTATTGTTTTAAAACCTTTAACCCATTCAAATTCCAGCAAGTGTAAATTCCATAAATCTGTCTTTCTACTGCCTTGTTGTAACTCAGATTGTAAAGGTAAAGCAAGTCAATCCAGTCAACAGAGCTATGCTCTGAGCACCCCGCAATGTTGATGGGTCAGCTCCCCCTTGTTCCTATTGGGGCAAATGGAGAAGTGACAGGCCTATCCCGCCGTATGTGTTGAAGGTTGGCATTTAATGTATTGCTGCTTCTTCTTTGTCCAATCAGCAGGCTGGAGGAAGAAAGCTGCTTTATCGAGGACACGCGCCATTGCCAATATGGAGTACGTTTTAGTGTCTTTCATTGAAATTCTCAAATGCAAGCTCAAAGCTTGGCAATGCCCGAGCATTGAATAGCATGTATGTGCCCAGTATGGATCCTGTATTACATGTACATTGTAGACACTGAAGAGGAATAGATTTGTCTCTTTCTACCTTAAGGAAAAAATGTAATCATTATTAAGGAAGGAGGTGGTCATTTTCTAGATAATATGTGGCGGGTGTAAAGTGTACCTGTGTATGGTCACATTAATGAGCTGGCTTTGTGCACAGCCCAGAGGCATAGAGAAAGAGAGGAATCAGTGAATTCTTCCTCTACGTCCTATTCATGGTCAGCTGAGCAGAACTAATGTAACAAAATGTCTTTGGCCCTTTGAGGCTCTGGTTACATGTTTTGGGAGCGGCTGGAGGGGATCCTTTGCTGGCTTGGACACAGGAGGGGGAGGGGAGGGCAGCCAAGTATCTGTTACTTCATTGTCAATTTCATCCCTTGACCTCTGCAACCTCATGTGATCTCTTTAACCCTATCCCTGCCGCCGGCTTTGTAGAAGTCAGGATTTCCTCAGGCAGGCCGAAAAAAGGAACACAGTCCGCTTGTCTCTGTTATTATACAATTACGCCACTAACTGGCCGGATCAACCTGAGGAATCAATGATGTCTGTGTTAAGCATTTACTGCCTGAGTGATTAAAGGTGCAGGCTACACTATTGTTGATGTCTTTAGAAACTTATAGGAGATTATTAGAATTGCCACCAAAACAGAGATTTTACAATGGAGACACTTGTTCTGAGGGCAAATTAAATGGTATTTCTTTTTACTTTGGAGCAAATTCCTCATACTTCCTGTTGTGTCTGAGGGACAGGAAGTGAAAGAAAATCTCTCCAATAGGGACACAGGCAGTATTATGTCTCAGGAAGAAGAAATAATGCTCAGAATAGAAATGATATCCTTGGGCAGAAAGGTTGGCTGTTCTAACAGGTACTAGAGATGGTCAAATTTTTCAACTTTCTAACTTTGTGAGCTGATTGCAAACTCCTTGAACATGATATCATCACCAAACTTGCTGGAGATGGAGTTTTTGCATAAATGAAGTTCAAAATTAAAGTTGAAATTCCGATTTTTGACATTTTTATTGGACTTTGAACTTTAATTTATGCAAAAACTATTTGAGTTAGAGACATACTTTTTTTTACATAAAACCCCAACCCTTCTGTACATCTCCGGCAAGTTTGGCGATGATACCATGCTCAAGAGCTTTGCAATTAACTCGAAATCGTTGAAATGGTCGAATTTTTGAAAAAAAAAGCGACAATCTCTAGCAAGGACTTGGCATGCAGGAAGAAAGCAACTAAAGTAGAATGTATACTGTCCAATCAGGACTGTTAGATTCCTAAATAATAAATATCAAGCTAATAAAGTGGGTTTGACACTGGATCCTTGAGCAGTTGGGTGAGTTCTGCAGCTACTTTACTACTGCAGAGAATTTTGTCCAATTTTTGGATTTGTGTCCCAAAAATAATTTTTTGTTCTATTTTTACATACAACCAAGATGCTTACCTAAAGCTGGGAACACACGGCTCGATATACAAGATTCCTGGCAGCAGCGCGATGGCGTCATCACGCTGCTGCCCGACATCAAAGTATCTTGCGCAGCACTGCTGTGTCATCCAGCTCCGATGATGCTTTGCATGGAGTCCCAGCAATCCCCATGCAAAGCAATGGACATCGACCATGGTTTACGGTCATATCTGATATTCCTGTTTTCGAATGGGATTGACTGATCCCGCTTCAAAACAGGGATGGCCACATTAGATATTAGTGTTGAGCTTGAATATTCGAATGTCGAATATTTTTCGCGAATATCGGTAATTCGTCAATATCTCGAATATGTCAGCGGATATTCGCGATTTTGAATATTTGTGATATGGCCATGTACTGCGAAAATCATCTTCGCATTGCGAAAATAAACATAGCATGCGACCCTTCATTTTGAAGATTTTCGCAATACAAGGTCATACCGAATATTCGAATTTCCGAATATAGAATCTAATATTAGTAGAATTATTTGCGAAATATCGCAAATTCAAATATTGCCTATGCCGCTCATCACTATTAGATATGCTGTGAGCACGCATGTCGCACGAAGCAGCCATCGCTCTAGCCCATATCTATACTTGTCTGTCTTTTTATGAGGACCCTGCCCTCACCTGAACAAAAGACTCAATAGGGCAAGGCTACCATTACATAGGCCGGATTCGGATGCATGCACAAGTACTGAAAAGTAACATGCTGGCAGAGGAGGAGATCAGAGTTGATTGTGTAAATTTTTTTCTAATATAGTCATTGAGGTGTAAAGCTGGCCATAGACGTCTCGATTTTTTGTGTGATTTCTGGGAAATCGATCATTCACAAATTGATGCATGCATAAAGTGGGCGATCGATCGACATGACAAGATAGCGCATAAAAAATCGATCGAGCAGGAATCGGACGTTTCTGTAAATTTTAATAGATTGATCGGGAATCAAGTGACTTTATTAGAGAAATGATCGACCCATGCAAGCCTGATACCATTTCCATCATTTTCAATCACATTTTTTTGTGTAGCCGATCTTTACTTATATCACTGATCTATCGGGGATTAATCAGAGATAAATCGGATCCTGAAAATGGTGCACTTTTCGAACGATGTACGTAGCCATACACGGGTCAATTTTTTCATGCAATTTTTGTCCGATTGGTCATTTACAGCGATTAATCGGTGACCGAAATCGACCAAACATCTGATCAAACCATTATCAGTTTTTTGGGTTGATTGTTTGCAGATTATTTTTTGAAGTACGTTGGTGGAGAAAATCGACCACTTCATGTGCAATTGACCCATAGCTCCCCATGCAGCAGAATTTCCAATCAATCAATTGTAAGGAATCTGCCTTTTTGGCGAGCGGCTCCTGTCAAAATAAACCCCAAATCGTATTCCCAATGTGATATGATCGAAGACTCAATCGCATATTCTGATCGTATAACAAATCGATCTCAGGGGAATCTAAAGCCCCCCATACACCTTAAGATCGATCCATACAATCTCCATTAGATCTTCCAACAACTGTGTAGTATAGTGGCCTCCCTGATAGAATACATAGTGATTGGAAGGATTAGAAAGGTCCTCATATTACATGGTTTTGGTAGAACAAAATCTGATTGTACAGAAATTGTATGGAAAGATTGTAAGGTGTATGGGGGCCTTAAGTGTCTATGGCCAGCTTAAGTCTTCCCCCTCATCAGAGTGTACAATTAAAAGCCTTCCCTTCTTTATGGCAGCATGACCCATACCAGTCACCATATCACATCTTCCTTGACCCAGATTCAGTTTCCCTATTTACTTCCCCCAAATCCAGAGCAGTCAGCTTTAGGTGGAGAATCCCTTTAACCCGTTTCTACCTCCCATATTTTCTAAGCGAATTACATGAAGCAAATAATTTTCATCTGATGGTGTTAAAAGGACCAGCCAGCCAGCTTAATTATGCTCGGATTCAGTTTTGTTCAATGAGACGATAACCTATCCGTGGACGTAGTGCACAAGCCTGTGAGGGGTGCTGGGGAGGGGAGGGGGGGGGGTACATATATATATAAAAGGCCACCCTCCCCCACACTGCTCCCAGTGATCCTCCTTAGCATGGAAAACACAAACATGACATTGGTATCTAGGAGAAAATAATTAGGGTCCTCATCAGTGTAATTCCCTCTAATAAAGGCCCTAGAGCTGACATATAAGTCGCTCCACTCAGCTTTAATGAATAGATGTGCTGCTTGTTTGCTAAAAAGGTTTTTAGCAGAAAATCGATAATGTTACTTCAGCATTCGTGATTGCAAATGCAATTACAGTGCCTGTGATTAGTTATAGTCTTCTCATTGTTTTGCTGATTATTATGATTATTTTTTAAAGCGGGTGCTGCCATAGGATGTTTTACCCGGGAAAAGCCTGACAGCACACATCATTCTGCAGTATAATAACACTTAGCTCTTGTCGTTTTATCTTTAGCTTTTAGCGCGCCAATTAGCTCATTAACCCTTCGCTATATTATAATATATTCATTATAGAGGAGGGAAGACCTAGCATAAAAAAAAAGATCCACTCATTCTGCATATACACTACAATAACTTAAGCATTTTTTAGTAGATCTGCAATATGTTATTTTAGTCACACATACCTGTTACTATTTATGTATAGTGCTTACTGGCAAAAATGGTAAATCAGCCTCACAGTGGGAGTGTCTACAGCCCAGACGACCAGCTTGCAGCCTTTGGGTGTTCTATTGCGCCTCCCCCGAAACCTTACTGTAATTGCATAGGGCATAGGAACTCACCTGTCCGCTGATCCCCCGCTAACAAGTCCTTGTCCAGGAACTTCTTAGAGTGGGAAGAGGCGATAAACTTACGTGATAGGCTTCAGCTACTCAGATGGTGCCTGAGCAAGTCCCTCATCTCTCCTCTTCTCCTCTAGTGTCAGTGGGGGCATCAGCAGACAGGTGAGGGCCTATGCTAACACTATTCCAATAATGAACGGGGGTTATTGTATAAAATATATTGCGGCCCTCTATATCAACTCAGTTAGCCATTACTGGTCTATAATACAGGGAGTGCAGAATTATTAGGCAATTGGTATTTTTGAGGAATAATTTTATTATTGCAACCCTGTTCTCAATGAACCCAAACAACTCTTTATATCAAAGCTGCATATTTTTGGAAGTATGTTTATAGTTGTTTTTTAGTTTTTAGGCTATTTAAGGGATCTTCAAATCCCCCCCTTCCCCCCCCTGTGTGTGCAGTTGCTATTACTGTGTCATAACTTATTAGGCAACTTTAACCAAAAAACTAATTTAGAACACCCATTTCAATTAATTATTTATTTTAAACCATTGAACCAATATAAACACTACATTCACAAATCTACATTTCTGAACCTTCAAAAAACAAAACAAATCGTGACCAATAAGCCACCTTTCTTTGCAAGACACTCAAAAGCCCGCCTCATGGATTCTTGTCATGTTTTGATCTGTTCACCATCAACATTGGCCGTGCAGCAGCAACCACCAGCCTCCCGAGACGCTGTTCAGATAGGTGTAACTTTTTCCTCCTTGTAAATACACATTTGATGATGGACCACATGTTCTCAATGGGTCAGATCATGTGAACAAGGAGGCCATGTCATTAGGTTTTCTTCTTTTATACCCTTTCTTGCCATCCACGCTGTGAAGTACTTGGACGCAGTGTGATGGAGCATTTGTCCCTTCATGAAAATCATGTTTTTCCTTGAAGGATGCAGACTTCTTCTTTACCACTGGCTGAAGAAGGTGTCTTCCAAAACTGCAGTAGGACTGGGATTTAGCTTGACTCCATCCTCAACCGAAAGGCCCCCCACCAAGCTCATTGTGATAACCAGCCCAAACCGGTAATGTGCACCTCCCTCCACTTGCTGGCGTCTGATTCGGACTGGAGCTCTCTGCTCTCTTTAACCTAAATTACCAATCAGCCACCGTGTCCCATCCATCTGGCCCATCCAGACTCACTCTCATTTCATCAGGTCCCATAAACCAAACCTTATAAAAATCAGTCTTGAATGATTTCTTGGCCCAGTCCTTGACGTTTTCAAGCTTTGTTTTCTTTGTTCAGTGGTGGTCGTCTTTCCCAGGCCTTTCTTCTGTCTTAAGTATTGCACACCTTTGTGCTTTTGGGCACTCCATTGATGTTTCAGCTTGCTGAAATATGGCCAAACTGGTGGCATTGGCACTCTCTTGGCAGCTTGCACTGCTTGACTTTTCTCATTTCATGGGCATTCTTGTTGCGCCTTTGTTGTTCCACACCGCTTCTTGCGACCCCTGTTGCTTCTTTTTGACTGAAACGCTTGAGTTGTTCATGATCACGCTGTCAGAAGCTTTGCAATTTTAAAGAGTGCTGCATCCCTCTGCAAGATATCTCACTATTTTTTGACTTTTCTAGCCTGTCACGTCCGTCTTCTTTTGACCCATTTTGCCAAAGGAAAGGAAGTTGCCTAATGACTTATGGCACACCTAATATATGGTGTTGATGTCATTATACCACACCCCTTCTCATTACAGAGATGGGCACATCACCTAATATCCTAATTGGTAGTAGGTTTCGAGCCTATACAGCTTGGAGTAAGACAACATGCATAAAGAGGATGATGGGTCCAAAATACTCATTTGCCTAATAATTCTGCACTCCCTGTATAGTGAAGGGGTAGGGGTGACTTAATATTATATCCATATAAATTATACTTTCATATAAACCTGTTGTACAGACAGTTTAGAACCAGTTTTTACACTGAATAAAGTAATAAATTAACCTGATTGTTTTTTTTTTGCAGCCATGTGTTCCAACTGCTATGTCTAAAGCTAGCCATACAGTGCATGGGTCGATATTTGCATCCTCCATCTTAGATTCGATCATGTTGTGTGACTATAATTTTGTGCGCTAGTAAGTAAGCACATGCATTGTAAGATGGTAAATACTATTGTAATTATCCTAAATACTATTTTTATAATAATCGTAATTCTAAATACAAACATAATTAAGGTTCTAAATATGATTGTAATTACGATTCACAATATCATTGTAATTATGATTCTAAATAGGACCATAAACAAATCGTTCAAAATACTTGAAAAAACATTAGATATATATCAAGCAAAATTTACGAACATGTCCAATCACTTTTCGATAGATTTTTTATTTTATTTTAATCACTTTTGGTGGATTGTATCAGGTGTCTGGGAATGGATTTCTGTGCAATCAACTCCATAGTTTTAAGTCAACCAAACGCAAATATAGAACTGTGTATGGCCACCTTTAAGGTGAATCTCCCTCGATAGATGAGGGATAGATGACGTCATCCTGCTGCAGGTGGCCTCTCAGTAAAGTAAGTAATGGGATCGGCTGGGAATTTACCGGCATGTCGGATCACTGTGAAATCCAACATGTGGCCAATTACTGGTCGATCTCACCAGATTGGCCCACCGGATTTTTGGCCAAAGGACCACTGGGCGATTGGTGGGAGCATGGTTGTTAGAGATGATCGAATTTTTCGATTAGCAAAATTGTGGGCTGATTGCAAAGCCTCTGATCAAATGATATTATCACCAAAATTGCTGGAGATGTAGAAAGGGGTTGTGGGAACATTTGGAAAAAAATCAATATGCTCTAGCACATGTAGTTGTTGCATAAAATAGGTTCAAAATCAAAGTCGAAATTTCAATTTGACTTTGAACTTAATTTGTGTAGAGAAGGAACAGAGAAGGAACCCCCTTCTGATGTTAAACTAATACTGGTTGAATTGTAGATCGGCTGTAAGTATGTGGTGTTATAATTTTAGGTGTGATTCGTGTAAAACATTCAGTAGATCCCAATTTAACTTCCTTAGAATATTGTTCTAATAATACACTGCTGGGTTCCCAAATCTAAATTTTATTGCAGCTTTTACCTCAGAAAACATTGCTGGAGTCAATGAAAAAAAGACAGTGTTCAGCTGGCACACATATACATACTGTACGTACATACATCTGTATTTGCATATGCAGCAGCATGATAAATTAAAAACTCTACTCCCAAAGTTGTTACCTCCACTCCTCTGTCTTCTCTTATTACAAAGAGGCGTTGTTACACTTTAAGATGTCTCATATAAACAATGGCGTTAAGCCAAAAAAAAAAAAATTAAAGAGGATACGAACATGAATATGAACATGACAGACGGTTGATACCCTGGCCTCAATATTTTCTGGCATATTGCAAATAATGGGATACAGTGAATTTAGTTTAGATAATCTCCATTTTGTGTTTTGTTTCTGATCTGCAACCTGATATTGCTTTTAATAACTACACCTTGGAAGAATCCTCCTAGCAGATAATGTGTTTTTTTTTCAAATGTACGAATGAGGAAAAACACGGAATGTTTCCTAGAGGGGGGAAAAGTAATCGGTGCACTATGTTTATTTTCAGATAAAACTTACGTATCGCTGTAATATTTACTCATCAGCTGACCTCTAGTGGCCAGAACTTCACTTCTTATTCAGAATGATTCAAATATTTCTTTATGGAGCACTTTCATGGCATAAGATACTAATAGTATCCAGGAACTACTACTGCTACAGTCCGATGATTCACTGAATTTAAAGTTTTGTTTAATCCTCTGTCCACACACCTATATGTAGCCTGTGATAGGAGGACAGCAGGGTACTTTCTGTTTGAATGTTTCCTACTTCCTGTAGCACTAGTAGGGTTTAAATCTGATTGTTAGCTGCAAGATAGGGATACACGGTTCGATCGACCTAAAGCCCCCCATACACATCTAGATTTTTCATCCAATCAACTCAATTCAATCAATTTTTTTGGTTGATTGGTTGAAAATCTATGGCAGCCCACATGGTTAGATCAACCTAAACCAATTAAAATTCGGAACAAAATTGATTGAAAAAGGATTGGACATGTTGGTAAATTTAAATTGGTTGTATTGAAATGCATTACACTTTCAGTCTATCTACAGAAAAGTTGATCAAATATCTGTTACTACAGTTAACAAACATACAATCAATCACAGATTTCCCTGACCCCAAAAATTTTATCTTTTATAGTTGATTTAACAGAAAATCTAGACGTGTATGGCTAGCTTAAAACGATCAACGTTTAATTTGTATACTACACACATGGTTCGATTGATGAAAATTGTTCAATACCAATGAAAGCATAGATCGAAAAGTAATTGGAAAATTTTTGTTGATTGTACAACGATCAAACGAAAATCGTAGCATTGTGTTTGTTGGTTGGTTTGATTGTATTTGATGAACACATTTATATATGACTCTTGTGTTTTTTGATCAAAACTAAAATCACTGCTTTTGGTCGTATTACAATCAAACCTTCAATGTGGTTCTACTTTGGTTACAATTACCATCGGTGTCCCATGAAAAGATCAAGATCAAAAATCAAATCGATGATCGATTGTGCTAAAATCGAACAATATATGCCTATATATATGCTATGTCTATATGTATCAGCATTCTGAATGAGAATCAGCAAACATGTTCTAGCATCACCAGATATTATATGTTGGGACCAGTCAAGGCAAATGATAAGCAGAATAAATGTTAAGTTTTAGCAAAACAGTCATCAGTCCCTGTACCACAAAAGATAATAGGTAGTTGCGCACAACCTTCAGCAGTGATTACACAGCTATAGTGATAGATGGTTAGAAAAGAGTGTCCGCTCGAAACGCTTCCCATTGTTCCTATTCAGCCCCCCAGCATCAGTAATCAGGAAGTGATCGCATCACCAACCAGGAAGTGAGGTCCTCCTGGAAAACACATGGCCCTGAGCGATCCATCCTTGTAAACCTCTCTTATTGTGAGTATCTTGTCTGTTGTTTTGTTTCATTTTGTCTTATTTTTTTAATTTTGTTTTATCTTATCCTATTCCACATGATTTAACCATTTTTTGTACTAGGTTGTGTGCCTCTGTCCTTGTTCTAATCAGTCCCTGTACGGATACTTTTAACCATCCTACCAGTGGAGCTGTTATTTTTTCCTGTAACTTCCTGGGTTTTAGTTTAAGCAGCCTATGGAGATATTGGAAGTAGGTACCATAGATACTCAAGTATAAGCTGACCCAAATGTAAGCCAAAGTATCTTATTTACCAAAAAATCCTGGAACAAATGAATGACCCCAGTAATAGCCTAGGGTGGGAAATGCAGCAGCTAAGGCACATATATACAGCAGATGTGATTTTGTTTCAGGATCTCATTATTAGAGATGGTTGGGAAAATGTGTTTATTGCAAAACGCCTGAAAATGGTATAATCTCCAACATTGCTGGATCTGTATGGAAAGGTCATCGATGAGGCCGGAAAGGTTAACCCAGAAGCATTGGCAGGGAAGTATTCGTTAAACCCGAGTTTAGCTGGTGAATATTGTTAGTAAACAAACTTACCCCGAGCTACACTTGGGCTAAATGCCCAGGAGGTGAAGATACCAGTGAATGCTTTGTGCTTCAACAGGCAGAGTGGGAGTTTAAGGAGGTGGAGAGGATATCAGAGTCTGCCTGTGACAGCTTCCCCGCTAACTAATTCCACTCTGCAAATTGGTGTATGTAAGCAGGCAGCTGGAGGTCCACTCATAAACAGACAGGGACGATCCGCCGGCATGCATTCGCAATATAAGACGCACTCATTTGTGAGAAAAATACAGTAGTTACAACTGAAGCAAAGTTTTATCTTTTTAGATAGTTTGGATTAATCAGCAAATGGTGTTTACGGTAAACTCTTTGCATGCCTTGATCTTCTTTCCATGTGTGCCTTATTGGGAGATTTCTTTTACTTCCTATTCCATAGATTTAACAGTGAGAGAAATTCTCAAAAGAGCTAAGCAAACTCTTAGACATTTGTTATCTAAATATATTTCCCCAACTTTAATTCTGACATCAACTCCTAATTTTGGTTTCTATTTGTAATATTTTTGTGTTTGTTCTTGTAGTCCCATGCAAAACACAATATCAGTTACATATAATCACAATATGATAGAATGTCCATCAACCATACCCATATACATATATATATATATATATACACATCTACATAATTCTTATGATACGTTATAATCATTGTCACAGCTAAAAACAATCTCACTGTAAAAAAGTGGACATACAACCCCC
>CM070037.1:54469087-54481599 GCA_036250615.1 Ptychadena robeensis | reverse complement strand
ACATATAAATTGAGACAAGATGATACACTGGCTGAATAAACATCAATAGTCCATACAGTATTCATTATTTTTTCATCCAGCCAAGCAGCCATTGCTAGAAGACAAGCCAAGCCAAAAGGCCAGTGCCAGGAGAGTGAATCAAATTACAGCTTCCTGGAATACAGTGCTATTGCTTTCAGGATGAATGGAACGCATACAGAGCTGTTGCTGTCAGGATGATTGGAACCTAAAAAAAAAATTGGAAAAATACAGTATTTACTTTGTGGTGATAAATAAAAACTGAGGAGAAAAGCAATGTACCATGAAAACATTTATTAATACTAATAAAGTATTTTACAAACTGGATAGGGGGTGGCCGTGGGAGTGGTTTCTCAGCCAGGGGTAGGCGTAGGAGTAGGCGTGGCTAGGGGCGTGGCTTCCAGGCTGGATTTGTTCTGGAAGAAGGAGATTCCTTTTTGCCCCAGGAGCAGCACCCACCCTCCCTTTGTCAGTTGGTTTATCTCCTTGTCTTATTGTCATTTTCCTTTGTTGTCACAGCATGGGCGAATCTCGCCAGTGCCGCAGGTTGAAGTGGAGTATTTAGATCAGGTGACTTGTCCATACTACGAGAACAGTCACAATGTTCTGGTGCTGAGGGATGTTTTTTGTAAATAAGGTGCCCACTGTGCTGGTATTCAAGGGCTGGTAGGTTGGTTGGAAGCAAAGAATTGGCAAGGACCTCCACAATTTAATGTGAAAGTTAAATGTGATATTTATTGTCATTCCATTTAATAGTTTACAGGCTGTGGCCAAATTGCATTTTTGCACTTATTTTTCTGTATAAATACAATTTTCCAAAGAATACATTTGTATTGGTCTTTCTTTTAGTGTTAAGAGGTTTATTTGGGTTATGGGAACGGCTCAGTGGTCCTGGGGTCATGATTTCCTCCCTAACCTTACCCCTTCTTGTGTCAATGGAAACCAAACCACAGCTATTGACTGCATGCTGTAGCTTTGGCAAAAGGAAGGCCCGTCTTCCATCATCCTGTCATATCTGTCTGGATAAATAATGAAGACGTCAGAGCAGGAGTTCACTTACTGTTAGTTAAATTCCATCGGCATAATGGATGAATATTTGTTTATAATTTCTGTACACGGCCCCAGTGTCAGCTGCCTGCTCCGATTTGCATAGGTAGATTGAGCTGTTGCGAGGTTAATGAGTGCGCGTGGATAACAAATGAGATTTATCAGCGGCTCGCCTGTTCTCTAAATGTTTGATAAATTCGGCATGGATTATGCCAGAATTATCAGGTTTTAGTGCTTCAACTCGTCACGTTAAGTCTACGCCAAAAGCTTTCCTGATCCTTCTCCGGCTGACAGCTTTTACAGTGCGCGGCGTGATCGCTGTGGCAGCGAACGGCAGACAGGGGAAGGCTGTCTCAGCAGCAGATGCTGGGTAATTAAACATACGGTTTGCTCCTTCTGAGCGGCTTTGCAGTGTGCCACAGATGCAGTTTGTTTAGTTTTGGCTGGAAACACGGTCTCCTAACGAGGAGAAATAAACCAAATACAAACAAGCGGAGGACAGAAAGTGGGCAGGAACCAGGAATATGACTTTCTGTCTACGCTAATTGCCTTCTTTCATTTCATTTACATTTCCTTTCCTAATAAAGACGCCATGATTTAGGGGTTTATCATATGTGAAATGTTTCATTATATCGTAGATGGAGATTAACCCACAGTTCCTTTTCTTTGCACATGGCGGAGATGCCAGTAACTGGTAATATCATGCTACTACGTAAGGAGATTACAGATCTCTAGAGTCCTTGAAGTTCAGTTCTCTTATGCCAGTTAGGCTGTTGGCACCAGGGCCACCATCAGAAATTTCTAGGTTCCACACTAGGTAATTTTTCGGGGTCCCCTACCACTAGCACCTAGACCCACCCCAGTCTGAGGGCTCCAGAGGATACTTACCACTACCCCTTTAACATCCAGTCTGAGGATTCCACAGAATGTTTACACAGGTGTGCACATTTTTTAGTGAGCTATTTAGGAGATGGTGTTTGGTACGCACCCCATATGTAGCGTGGTTTTAATAAGCGTCTTCCTCATTGTCCTCTGCTACAGCTTCCTGCATGGTAGATTCTGCTGCAGATGGACCTCCCTATTCTTTCTTTGAGCCTCCGATTAGCTGTCTCAATCCACAGATCAACATTAGAACCCCCAGAACTCATACCGCAGTAGTCAAACAGCGCTTTTCTCCTGTCAGATTTTACTCTTACATGTGCCTATTCTGACCTTTGACCCCCTTAGAATTCCAATCTTTTTTTTTGTAATTTTTTGTAATTTATAAGTAATTATTTGTAATTAATAAGTAATTTACACTCCCAATTTGGCACCCCTAACTGCAACCTTTCATAGTTATTAATGTTGCCCTGCAGTTATCCAAGTGACATAAATTGTATACATTTAACAATAAAACTTACTTTTATAGTAGTGTGTACATGATAAAGTGAAGTTGTTTGTACAGCTATTTATTGTGTTCAAGCTTTAATCTCAACTCAATCTGCAATATCAGCTTCAGCCACAAGATGTCACTAGTGAACACTTTCCATCAATTTACAGTTACACAGTTACACCGACATACCGACTACATTGACATACATCGGGGAGGGCGGATGGGGACGCTGCAGGTCTCTCACCTCTCTAGTTAACATGCAGAAGGAACACAGGACCAGTCAGTAGACCGCTGGCCCCCCTAGGGATGCAAGTGCCCCCTGTCCCCACCTTACAGCGGCCCTGGTTTGCACAATTCTTATGGGAAAGCATACTCTGGTTAGAATGGCAACTTTCAATCTGATGCAAATAAATAAGGCTATTGTCTACACTTGGCATCATGGATGCTTCAGTGTTATGGATGCTTCCATATTGCCCAACCCTTTAAGGTGCATTTAGGACAGGGGTGGGCAAACTTTTTGCCTCGTGGGCCACATTGACTTCTTAAATTTGATAAAGGGGTCGGACCAAGAGCCTGTAATTGCCGACCCCCCATATGTGTGACAATTCCATGCATTGCCGGCATCACTAAAAATGTAGGTGATGTGCAAAAGGGGACGTGTGACAGGGACGTTGTTATCTTGTTAAATTTCCTGCACTTACAAAGCGAGGACCACTTACCAATGAGCAGAGATAATTCCTAGAGACTCTTTGTTGTCATCATAATGCTAGCCATACACTCTGAGATAAAAATTAGGATCCATTAAAACAGACCAATGTATCCCGACGGCGGTATCGGTTTGGATCGTAATATTCAGCAAAATGTATACAGGCATGTCATAGTAAAAAATGGGTTGCATCTGATCCTTTTTCCAGCATTTGGCGAGTAGTGTAGACTTGGCCTAAGGTACTGTATTAGGAAAGGGAGTCTTTGGGCTTGTTTATACTACATGCAGTGCAGGCCTGTGGTTGCTTATTGGCTATCATATGTCTGCCTACACAGGTGTGCCTGCCACACCAATCACAATGTAGGAACTGCTTTAGCATTGCAGCGAGGATTGTCATTGTGGGGAAAGATGTTTATCCAGTATGATGCATACTAAATGTGCCCTGAAAATATACCATATCCCAATAGCCCATCCAATTTAATAGGCCATGCTAATGGCGCATAACAATAACATGGTGTTTAAAGCAACCTTTACACGGGCAAACCGCTGGCAGAGCTTACGATCAGATCTATCTTCTACAGGCATAGACACACAATCTCAGACCAATGTGTTTACAATGTGATTAAGCTGCCACCATTGCCCCCCTCCCCTGTAAAATCCAATGGTTCTGGCATTCTTGTGACATACTGGGATGCCCTATTTACACATCTGGTGTGATTAATCCAAATGAAAAAGAAAACTATCATTGCAGAGAGCAGGCATTTAGTTTATAAACAACACAAACTTTATATTTGGAAGAATTTGATGATGATGTGACCTAAGTGAAAAAATGTAGGCAACCAACCAAGCTATGGCAAGGAGTACTTTTCCAATCCAAAACAATCCAAAAATCCAAAACGTTATAATGTATGCAATCAATATATATTTATATATAGTCAGGTCTGTAAATATTGGGACATCAACACAATTCTAAAATGTTTGGCTCTATACACCACCACAATGGATTTAGAATGTGTTGTAACTGCAGACTGTCAGCCTTCATTTGAGGGTATTTACATCCAAATCAGGTGAACAGTGTAGGAATTACAACAGTTTGCATATGTGCCTCCCACTTGTTAAGGGACCAAAAGTAAAGGGACAGTTGGCTTCTCAGCTGCTCCATGGCCAGGTGTGTGATATTCCCTCATTATCCCAATTACAATGTGCAGATAAAAGGTCCAGAGATCATTTCAAGTGTGCTATTTGCATTTGGAATCTGTTGCTGTCAACTCTCAAGGGATCCAAAGAGCTGTCACTATCGTGAAGCAGGCCAAAACAAAACATTTTACATTACATAATTTATGCACAAACTACATGTCCCCATATCACCAACTATTGTTGTGATGATACCTTGTTCAGAGACTTTCCAATTATAGTAACTCACAAAGTAAGCACAAAGTTTTGCAACTTTTATAGACGAAGTATGCATGACACTTTTTAAGAAAAACTTTCACCAAATTTTGGGTGTTTAAAAATTGAGCTTCTACTGCAGTAAATACCGTACATCTATTCACAAGATGGGAACATGAGTCCACCCTCTATAGTAAGGAGGCCAAGTGATCAATTACTTAAAAAAATGGTTATTCAGCTAATTGGGATCAAACACTTCATTGCAATATTGGATACATTTTTTTTTACAAATAATATTGAGAACCACACCCCGCAATACTGCTTAGGTAATATAACAGCATGGAGGCAGCCCTAGCTTTTTCTGGTGGGGAATCTGTAAGCCTTTTGGTCAAAGTCTGATACCAATACTTTGGCAATCACTGGTTTCTTAAATTACTGGGGCTGTAAGATTAATCATCCAATCCAACATCTTTCCTCTAAAGCTAGCCATACACGTGTCGATTCCTGAGCGATCGATGGACGATCCGATCGATTCCGGTGAAGTCACAGGCGTCGATCGATCGACCATACAAGTCTGTGCCTACCACCTTAGGCCACCGATTCCTGGACGATTCTGTTACCAGTCGATCGATTCACAAATGTCAACGCCCCTTGATGTGTGCCTGATCGATCAGAAAACACCAACAAGTTGGTTCCCTGGCCGATCCGATTTGGGGGCCATGTCGATCGGTCGGGGTCGATCGGTCAAGGTGGGCTGCACTCGATTCCTCACCGATCGATCGGCGTGCACGCGCCTGGTGATCAATCGGCCAGGAATCGAGTGTGAAATCGACCTGTGTATGGCCACCTTTAAGCTGACCACACACCTTTATACCTCTCTGTCAGATATCCTTTAGATCTACCAACAACAAGGGTCCTTTATGAACACAGGTAGACTTGATTGTTTAAAAGTCCCTCATATTACATGGTTTTTGTTACATGATCTAAAGGCCCCCCATACACGGGTCAGTTTCCCACCGGATTCCGGCCCGATCGATTCCGGGCGCGTGCACGCCAAACGATCGTGCCGGAATCGCGAGCAGCCCACCTTGTCCAATCGATCAGGTCCGATTGATCAGGGGCCCAGAATCCGATCGTACAGAGAACCAACATGTTGGTTCCATCAGATTGATTCAGGGCCGAATCAGGGCCAATCGGGCACGTTGGTGGTGGACATCAGATGGATCACCAGCAGATCTGCACAGAGGAGTGTGATCGATCGGACACGGAATCGTGCCATAATCCGTGGGACAAGGTGGTATGCAGCGATGGATACTCTTAATTGGCCGATTGATCACACCTGCGATTCCCGGCAGAATCGCCGGAATCGATCGGGTGAGTGATCAATTGGCCATGGAATCCGACACATGTATGGCTTGCTTAAAGAAAATCTGACAGAGAAATCACACATGGTTCAATTTTTGCGCTCAATGTTTTTCGATGAAAAATTTGCCCACATAGTACAATCGACAATTATTGTTAGATTTTTGTCAAATCGTCAAATCGTGATCGGACAGGTTGGGAAATTTTGACCGATTGCACAATCCTCAAACTACATTCCTTGCAGGTTTTTTTGGAGTCGAATCAATGATGTGTGTGGCTACTTCCCTTTAACACATCATAAAACTTAAATCGTAGAATGAATTCAATCGATGATTTTTGATTACTTTGATGAGCTTTTCAGTCGAAATTAAACAATAATCGTACTCCCCATGTGGTGTACATCGATTAAATTAAAATTAGTTTCCATTTTTTCATCGAACTACAAAATCTAATCTAACGTCGATTGAACATTAAAATTAAACCATGTGTGGCTAGCTAAAGGGACTAGAGATGGTTGAATTTTTTTCAAAAATTCGACGATTTCAAATTAATTGCAAGGCCCCTGAACATGGTATCAACACCAATCTTGCTGGAGATGTACAGAAGGGTTGGGGGCATACTACAAAGAAGAAAGTATGTATCTAACACAAACAGTTTTTGCACAAATAAAGTTCAAAGTCAAGTCAAAATTACGAAAATCTGAATTTCGTCTTTATTTTTTAACTTAATTTATGCAAAAATTTGAAATTTTGGTGATGATACCATGTTCAGGGGCTTTGCAATCAGCTCACCAAAACACCCTCTAAATGCGTATAATATTCTACCCTACATCTCCAACTAAACATCTGTGCCCAGCTTTAGTGATCAGAATTTCAGGATTTCAAATTGGATGTAATCAAATTGCTTGTAAAGCCCCCCATACACGCATAGATCAGCGGGTGATTTTGCGGACGATCGATCGCGAAGACAACAAAGCTCGCAAAGATCGCAAAGACAGCCTACAAAGACAAAGACAGCCTACAAAGACTATGACATGACCATATTTACTTTTGTAGATATGTAATTATCTGCAACAGGGGACATTAGCAGATCCTCCCAGCATGTTGGTAGTGATATATGCAAAGCACATCACTGATCAGTCTGCCTAATATACCAGCGCAAGGTGCAGTAACCCATAGCAACCAGTTGACAAGCATCTTTTACTAATCTGGTTGATGTTATTTGATGAAAGGTGAAATTGGATGGATTGCTATAGGTCACAGTACACCGCTCTTTGTACTGCCTCATTAATAAAAACCCCAAGCTCCATGTACTGCCTATATGGTGTGAATGTACATGGAGGTTTTTTTTTTCTGTAAATGTAGCCATCAGCGTGATTTTAATAAAACCCACTAGACCTGTACACCATATAGAATAAGTCATATTATCTCAGGGGTGCTGGGGGGATCATGGTGTCAAAGGCAATGCACTGCAAAGTAGGCCAGACCTTCCCAGGCCCGGCCGCTTCCCTCCGCAGCAGCAACTGCCGCCCGTTCCGGCAAATCATGTTAGTGATTATATGGGTAATGAAAAGCAAGCTCTTTTTGTCTGCGCCACTGATTAATCTGCTCTCTATTTAGCCCTGATTTATGGGGCTCAGCAGTTGAGGTGAATGCTGCCCCATCAGTTCTGCAGCCTATTAGCAGCACTGTGACCGCGCCATGCCTAGGAGGCTCAAACACTGCCACCGCCAGCCTCCAGCTTGCCGCCTCACTCCCTCCAATCTGTTTTGCTTGCCGGAGTGACCTTTTATACAGTAAAACACATTAGTTGAATAGCAGCGTCTCATTAAAGGAGTGAATTAACCAGTGAGTCCCTTTAACGAGATGACAGCCAAGAGGAACGAGTGCCAATGGCCACAGGCATTTGGAAATTTAACTCATGAATCAGACGTGTTAATACATTGTGCAGCCCCGGAGCTGTAAGAGCTCTTCTAGCCCTTTCTCTATTCCCGCTCTGCCGCTGAGTACAGGAGCAAAAGAAGGGAGAGCAAGGGGAAAAAAAAAGAACGCATTACTTTCTTTCTGATGGGGGTGCGTGAGCGAAAAAAGCGGAATAATAAAGCTTGAATTTTCCAATGCAGTTAAAAATGAATCTGACAGATTACTGACAATAGCAGTTCTAGCTGAGACACAGGGAGCACAAGAACTATTAACCATATCATATATCATACAATGTAATTAAATCAAGCCACGGAGTAAAATGGGTTTTTTTCCGGCGAGCGAAATGGCCTCTGTAAGAGCCCTATTAAATGAACTGGAGAGCTGAAATTAAATAATTCACAGTGAGGGATTTTGCATTTATACAAAAATTGTGTGCTTAATTGTCTGTGCCACATTACGAACTTGGCCCTGTGTTAACAATACACCCTGAACATATTACTGGGAGCCTAGCGCAAATGCTTAACACAAATGCAGCACAGGATAATAAAAAGAAAAGGCTTTTAAGAGAGAAAAGCAGCTGTAGATATCTTTGTAAATGTTCGTTTACCTGGCAGAGGAAGAAGCCAACCGATTGAAGCAGCTGACTGGAAAAGACGAAAGCTTTCTCATTATTAATGTCTACGCAAAATGAAAGAGATATGTATTAAGTGCGTCTGTCCAACATGGCACCCAATGTTTTGCCTTTACAAAAATACCTGTCAATCTGTCAGAAATTCAGTGTGCTCCTAATTCAGGCGTGGACAAACCTTTTCACTCATGGGTCACATTGGCTTTTTAAATTTGATAAAGAGCCTGTAAGGGCCAACCCGCCATAGGTGTGCCAATTCCATGCATCGCCAGCATCACTTATGATGGCGGTGATGTGTAATAGGTGACGCGTGACAGGGACGTTGTTATCTAATTTCCTGCACTTACAAAAATGCTCATTCCTAGAGACTTTGTGTTGTCGCCATGAGGATGCGCCCACAGTATCATGATCATACCACCAAGGCATCGTCACCAAGGCAATTTCTGGACACCTCTAGGCATTATGTGCACTTATTGCAGAGAACAAGCCAAGGGGAGCATCTTTTCGACAAGGGGACAAAGGGCCGGAAAAGAAAAATAAGGGATCCACATTCGGCCCCCGGGCCTCAGTTTGACCATTTCTGTCCTAACTTCTTCTACAACTTTGCCCATGCTGCATTTTAATTCACTTAATACTTTTTTTATTAGTAATTTTTTTCAATCTAGTCTAAACCCACTCATTATACACTTTAAGATTATTTTTTAAGGATTTTATAGGAGTATAGGGGTTTTAGGGTGTATAAGGGTATAGGGGTTTTAAGGCTATGCCACCTTCCTAAAGCCGGCCATAGAGGGTGCGATGTGCTGCCGATTTGGCGGCAGATCGACCGTGAGTGATGCCGTTATCACACTTGGCCGGTCATTCTGAGAATCGCCAAGCATCCTTTGTGTCCTGGCATATACTTTGGATGGGGATCCTTGTCCCCATCCAAAGTAATGCTTTTGACCAAAAAAAAATGGACATGTCTTTGGCCAATCGATCTTTGGAGCGCCCAGGATCATACCTGTCAAGTTTGGGCATTAAAAAACCGGGGGATGTACAGGAAGTGACGTCAGTGATGTCACTTCTGGTATATGGATCGTGGTGCGTTTCACGTACCTGAAGTGACGTCACTGACGGCGTTACTCTCCCTGCTAATGTCCCACAGCGCTTGTGCTGATAATGTGCAAGGCGGGACATTAGCAGGGAGAGTAACGCCCCCTCCCTGCTAGATCAGCTCGATTTCAGGAATCTGGGAAAAATCCGGGATTTATTGAAATCAGGATCTGGCCGGGAAAGCCACATAAAATCGTGACTTCCCCGGCCAAAACGGGAGGCTTGACAGGTCTGCCCAGTATCGGTCGCTTCAAGAGAGCGGCTTCAATCTGTGGGCAAATTGCGATCAACTGCTGCAAACGTGCACGGCAGAGGATCGAAGCGTCTATGGCCAGTTTTCTTAAGTGGTTAAGGTTTCCCATAAAAATAAGGACTTACTTCAAGGCGCCAGCTTTAGCATTTGTATAAATAGCATCTAATGATCCTACCATGATTCTTCTTGTTCAAAGCACTTTCTATTATATACCTAAGCACTGTGTTGTCTACTGTCATCACCTTCAGTAGGGCAATTTGATGTGCAGCTAGTGCCTGTTCCTAAAAAAAGGGCTATTTACAATGTTTGGTGAAGTTAAGCAGCACTCCCCAAAAATGGATGACAAGGTGAGTAAAATGCACAGTAATTGAGTACTGTATTTTTCGGACCATAAGAAGCACTTTACCCCCCAAAAGTGGGGGCGTGTGTAGTCCAAATGTGTGGTAAAATAACATTTTTGGGGATCTCATGCGTCCACATGGGAGTGTCCAGTTAGCCCCTTGATGCTGCACAGTGTGATGCTGTACAGTGCCCTGAAATGCAGACAAGGAGCCCATCATGGCAGGAGAGACACACATAGTCAGGGCAGTACACACTTACATTATTGTTACCTTGCGCATCTGCGGAGTCTGGCTGTCAGCCGTAGAGGAGAGAGATGCATGCAGTGACCCCCTTCGCTCCCCTCTTCCCTGTTGTGTGAGAAGGAAGCCGTGATGTCATCTGTCTACTGACGGTGTTCACTGGGGGCATCTTGTGGCTGAAATTGATATTGCATGGATTTTGTTCACCAATTGAGATTAATGTTTGAGCACAATTTTCTTCTCATTTTCCTGCTCTAAAAACTGGGCGAGTCTTATGGTCAGGTGCGTCTAATGGTCCAAAAAATATGGTACATGAATTGTATCCAAAAAATATGTTACATTGATAACTAGCCCATTTAAAACCCATGGGCATGTATGGGGGCATATTGAATGTGTCACTAGGCCCTTACATTAAATTTCAATGGACGCTTCCTGTGTCATACACACATTGCGGCATGTTGTGGGCAATTACGTGCCTGTTTACACACAAACTATGGGAAGTGCCTATGTCTCTGGCACAATCTGAACATGGTTTTTTTCAACACAGTGGAGTTTAGGCCTTAAGCCCCCCATACACCTTTAGATTCCTCCATACAATTTTCATGAGACCTACCAACAACTATGTAGTATAGTGACCTCCCTGATAGAATACATAGTGATTGGAAGGTGTAGAAAGGTCCTCCTATTACATGGTTTTGGTAGAAGAAAAGTTGGTTGTACAGAAATTGCATGATAATTGTATGTGGTGTATGGGGGGCTTTAGGGTGTACATACATGCATTGCAAACAATACCAATCTTCTAGTAATAAACCTAATACAACCAATTATTGGTGAGCAAACACAGGCTTTCACTGACAACACCAATGACCTTTCTTCCTCATATGTACAGAGATGGTGCAGGGGACGTTGCCTTATCTAGCAAAGGAAAGGAAATCATCTCTGAGCGAGTGCAATTTCCCAACATGGTGCCTCAAATCTGTGTGGAATAACAAGCATTTCTGCAGCTCTGACGTGTTCATTATTGTCCAGCAGTTAACCCCTCCATGGCCGACAATTGGAATTAATTCATCAGGCATGCTTAAAGCCCCCCATAGACAGGCAGACTCCTCCATACAACTTTCATGAGACTTACCAACAACCATGTAGTATAGTGACCTCCCTGATAGAATACATAGTGATTGGAAGGTGTAGAAAGGTCCTCATATTACATGGTTTTGGTAGAAGAAAATTTGGTTGTACAGAAGTTGCATGGAGGAGTCTGCCCGTCTATGGGGGTCTTTAGAGGAAAGGGGATATACAACCTTATGCACGTTATATAATAATTACACTTGTATAATGTTTTTTTGTATTGTCCCGCCATCATTTGAAATGCAATTCTAACACATAAATCTTACAAAACCACCCAATACTGAAGTACTTCAGTAATTGAGTCTCCTATGAACAAGCCTTTAGTTTAAGGTCCAAGTATGGCCACCCAAATGGCAGCACTGAGGATGAATTGATGCAAACTACATCCTAGCAAGTAAAGCCCCCCATAGACAGGCAGACTCCCCCATGCAACTTCTGTACAACCAACTTTTTTTCTACCAAAACCATGTAATATGAGGACCTTTCTACACCTTCCAATCACTATGTATTCTATCAGGGAGGTCACTATACTACATAGTTGTTGGTAGGTCTCATGAAAATTGTATGGAGGAGTCTGCCTGTCTATGGGGGGCTTAAGGCTAGGCTGTGTTCACTTTGAACATCCAATGATTTGAACATCCCAGCTAAAAGGGAAGTACTTGATTAGGTATTCAATGAATACAAAAGTTTCCCTCACATAACCACTTTCCCAGGAGGAAACAGCCTCTGCTTCTTTACTGAATCAATTTGGCTGCCATCAAGCTAATTACCGGTAAATGCCTAGGTATCACCTGTTGACATTGCTAAGAAAAAGAAACTTATTTGAAGTTTGGTGCATCTTTATCACATTGTGTCTGGACAGCTCCGTAGATTTTACAGTTTAGTGTCAAGAACATATGTACACTATGTATGTTTAGTACATGACAAGGATACCAAGGCACAGACAGGTCTTTACCTTAACCTCCTGAGCGTTTCGCCGAGGTCCAGATTTCTGTACCAAAAGCGTTACGC
>CM070037.1:54458488-54468987 GCA_036250615.1 Ptychadena robeensis | reverse complement strand
CAGCGGACGCGCCACTCAAATTGGCACAGTGTCTAATCTGCGCTATCATTTGAATGGGAAATGTACTCTCTACATCTTTTTCCCCGCAGCAGACATACGTCCACCGCAGGGAAAAAAACGCTGTGGACGCGCGCCCGTACAAAGTATTTACTTTGTATGCCTTTTCCTTTATTTTGAACTTGATTGGATACAGAAAAATCAATCCAATCAAATCCAACATGAAAGGAAACTCATAATAAGCAAATACATGTTTTTTATTTTGTATGTGTTTTTTTTCATTTTGAATTGAATTAGAGCGAAAAGAATCGCTCCAATCAATGTCAGAATGAAAGGAGAACCATACAGGACAAAAAATTTTTTTTTTTCACATTTTGAACGTCCCGCCCCTCCCCCTCCTGATGACGTCATCGCGCTCCCGCCGGCGGGATTACGGTCATCAGGAAATGAAGTTCAGACATCGGGGGACACGGGGAGAGATCAGCAAGTCTCCTGGGCTGCCTGCAAGCAGGTAATGCAGGTAACAGCAGCCCGAGTTAATTCGGGCTAAACCATTTAAGCAACTTTATTTAGCCTATATTAACTCGGGCTAAACACTCAGAAGGTTAATAAAAGCTTCATTATATTGTTTATGGAAGCCATTATTTTAGCTGGTATCACTGTCGAAAAATTTACAGTTGATATTTCGACTGAATTTCACACAGTCTAATTTGGATGAAAAATACGAAAATCTACCCCAAAATTCGACTAAAACTAAATTCCAACCTAAAAATATGTTACGTAATGTAATTTAAGTTGAATCGAATTGACTCCATTCGACCATCTCAATGAGTATATGTGAATGTTCATATGTGTTATCTCTATAGTAGTACTCCAGTTGTAAATACTGTGTAAAGCTACTATCCTAAACAATTTAGGCTAAATTCAAATGGTCTGTTAACCTTAACCACTCTCTGCAGAAATTGCTAATATGGTGTGGCATTATTCCTAAAGTAAAGTGCCCAACATGTCACATCCATTTTAAAGTTGTGGTCCATAGTTCCTTGGAAGTGGTTAAAAGCCTTAAGCCCCCCATACACCACATACAATTACCATGCAACTTCTGTACAACCAACTTTTCTTCTACCAAAACCATGTAATAGGAGGACCTTTCTACACCTTCCAATCACTATGTATTCTATCAGGGAGGCCACTATACTACATAGTTGTTGGTAGGTCTCATGAAAGTTGTATGGAGGAATCTGAAGTTGTATGGGGGGCTTAAGAATGGACCTTTAAATAATATTTTCAATAACATTAATAATGGTAATAGTAAGAACCCTTAAGCCCCCCATACACAGGCAGACTCCTCCATGCAACTTCTGTACAACCAACTTTTCTTCTACCAAAACCATGTAATATGAGGACCTTTCTACACCTTCCAATCACTATGTATTCTATCAGGAAGGTCACTTTACTACATAGTTGTTGGTAGGTCTCATGAAAGTTGTATGGAGAAGCCTGCCTGTCTATGGGGGGCTTTATGTGATTGTGTATTGTGAGCAATCACACAACGTGTATGGCCGGCTTTAGTCGGGTATGTCTAGAAGCAAGGTTGAGCTTTGGAATATATAATGACTGCTTGTTCTGCCATTCCAGTGCACTCTTTAGAGTGGATCTCCTGCCTGTTTGACCATTTTAGAGGAACTTGGACACTCATTTATATATTTACTTATATTTATGATATAGGAAAGGCCCACTGTTTGAAGCACCCAGTGTGATGCATTACTGTGTGTGTGTGCCTGCATACTACTGAAGAAATATATAATCACTTCCTGTCAACAAAACACCTTCTGTTGTGTCTGGCTGAAGTACCAATTTCATTACATTACAATACAAGTACTCAAGTACATTTCAATAGGTTCCAACAGAAAATTATATATTCCCAGGAAGATTCAGGGCCATAGTAAATTCAGCTTACATGATGGTCACTGCAATAGTCAGGCAACTGGGATGGGGATTATTATGTACCCATGCTTTACAGAGATGGGCCCTTTGCATTGTCAAAGCATGCTTTGGTAGTATAGGGGGGAAACAAGACTTTATTTATTATTGGTGAAAAAGGCCATTACTACTCAAACAACTTTTTTGAACCTGTACTACAGACCTTCCCTGCCTCCTTCCTAAGAGCAGTAGGCTGAGAAATTAGATTGTGACAGGCATGGTTGATGCTCTTCTTATTTACAGTTACTGTAGTTTAGCTAGTAACTAAACAAATGTGAGAGAAAAGTTATCAGGATGAGGCCCTAGCATGCCTGCTCAGAAAAGGAGCTTGTGCTGGATACAAGTCTGATTGAGTTCATATATAAATCAGTAGCACATAGTTTTGTCACAGAGAGTCCACAGAAACACTCCTACGTTCCTTGAGCTTTTTGACAGCCAGCAATAGGGAGCAGGTTTCTGGGTTATGGCGACTTATTAATACACAGATAGCTTTTTTTGGGTGAGGGGGTGGAGGGCACAGGTGAAGCTTATAAATGACTTAAGCAGGCCTCCCCAGGCCATTCTATATTTTTGTTGTATTATTATTTGCTCACCCCATTCTCTATCAATATTCGTCCTGTTGGCTCTGGGTTCCGAGCGCTGGGCCGCGGCATGAGGTGCCTATAGAGTTTTAAACAGGTCTCGGTGTGATTGGTGGCTGTGTCACAGTGAATATTATTCAATGTCACGCTTTGAGCCGCTGCTGTCAGACAGTGTTGGCCCGTTCGCTCCGGCCCTGCACAACATGATCGCAGTATTAATGGCAGCTGTTCCCAGAGGCTCCTGTGATGAATATTGTTTAGTTATCGCTGCCGTGTTCATGCTGCAGGACATCATTACCTCACTGCAATGAGCCTAGGAGTTTTCAATTCCATTTTCTTTAACTCCTTACATACTGGCATTGAGCAATGGACTAAGGGCTCGGTAATATTTAATTATTGGCTTTAATGGACCTGTTTTGTCCTTCATATAGCTGCCATGTATAATCATCTTCTTTTTCTTCTTAAGAGAACCTGTTACCTGCTGCCTAGCCATGGGATTATATTACGTGAATTGGTTCATGCACAATTTGTGATTTAAGGGTTGGATCATCAGTGGGCAGAAAAAAAATGATTAATGTTAATTAATAGTTTAACTTTTTACTCTTTGTCCTTGGACAAATACTTTTCTCTGTATTCTTTTGTATTTCTTTTTCGACATTACCTTTTTAGAAACTTTATCTGCATTTTTTTCTGCCTGGGGGACCAGACACATGTAGTTGTCCCTGTGATTTAAGTCTCTTTTCCCTTGCATCTTGCATCAGTGGTCAGGGGAATTGGTGTAATATCCCATTGATGGTGCCAGTGGTAGGAATGGTGTCCATTATTGGTATCAGTAAGATTGTCACAGTGGTATCAGTAAAACCCCCCATAGACAGGCAGACTCCTCCATGCAACTTCTGTACAACCAACTTTTCTTCTACC
Organism: Ptychadena robeensis; assembly: GCA_036250615.1. Classification (NCBI taxonomy): domain Eukaryota; kingdom Metazoa; phylum Chordata; class Amphibia; order Anura; family Ptychadenidae; genus Ptychadena; species Ptychadena robeensis. Next base: position 54,465,505 of record CM070037.1, on the reverse strand, counting down.
AAAACCATGTAATATGAGGACCTTTCTACACCTTCCAATCACTATGTATTCTATCAGGGAGGTCACTATACTACATAGTTGTTGGTAGGTCTCATGAAAGTTGTATGGAGAAGTCTGCCTGTCTATGGGGGGGCTTAAGATTATGACAATCAACAGTTGTTTATTTTTGATCAGTTGTTTAGGTCTGTGGGGGAAATAGTACGCTAGTATAATGGGAGAAATTTTGCCCCATCATTGTATTTAGTCTGAATATTTTGCCCCATTGTAGGAAGAATAGCACTTAATCATTGGGTTAAGCTGGCCATACACCGAACAAATTGATCACTGTGTGTGCTGCAGTAGTCAATCATTCAGGATTCGAAGGCAGACCATCTTGAGCGATCAATCCCACTTCAAGGAAAAAACGATTAAACGGGGATCCGACATGTTGGTATTACCCTGTTCTATTGCTATTATTCTGGATGAGGGTCGACATCCAAAATATCGGCCAGGGATCAATTGCGCATTGATTCACTGAACAATCGTTGTGCAATTGTTCAGGGATTCTTGTAAGCACGTTGCGATCGGTTGCACAATTTTTGCAGGGGGTTCGGTTTTAGACACTTATATGGTGTTGGTGGTAGAAATTGTGATCCATTATCAGTGTTCATTTAAAGAATTGTGTCCCATTGCTGGTATTTGCCCAAAGAATAGTTCCTCTATTGAGATTAAAGATGTTGCATCATTGGTGTCTGAGGGAAAATCATCATTGGTGCCAGTAGTATGAATTTTGCCACATTGTTGGTGTCAGTAGTAAAAATAGGCAAGTAAACCAAATTGTAACCAGACAATAAAAGTTCATCTAAATTGTCTTAAGTTCACCCTTGACAATTTTTTTCCACAGGAGGTTGAAATATTTTAAGAGCCTCCAAGACAGGTTACCTGTGTAAAGCTAGCCACACATGGTACAATTTTAGCGTTCAATCAACGATTTTCGATGGAAAAAAAGATCGATTGAACATTAATTGATGTACTGCCACATCGATGATCGCTGAACGATTTTTGGTACAATCGTCAATTGAAAAGTGATCGGACAAGTTGGAAAATTTTGCTCGATTGGTCGATTTTTTTTGGGCTAGATTTTGTGGCTAGATTTTTTGGCTAGATTTTTTAGGCTACTTCCCTTTAACTTCCAATTGAAACAAAAATCGTAAGAGGTATTCAATTGACGATTTTGGATTACTTCGATTTAATTTCAGTCGAAATTGTTCAATTATCGTGCTTCCCATGTGGAGAACTTTGATTAAATGACAATCGATGTTCGATTTTTTAAATCGAAGTACAAAATCTAATCGAACCTCGATTGAATGATAAATTGTACCATGTGTGGCTAGCTTAAGTCATGTTATCTGTTTAAGCAATGTTGATTGATCAGTGTGTCCCTCTTATTCACTTACATGCCTTAAGTAACAAAAACAGCCAACCATTTTGTGCACTACATAAAGCTGTTTTTTAATATTTAGTTATTGTTTGTCCATTACGTTGATAACCTGGTTACATCAATGGAAGAATGTGACCAGATACTATGATCAATAAAGACAGTACCTCTTTTATTATACATGAGGCCTTTCTCTACATTGCCTATCTATAGTTATAACCAGCAGCATTATTCCTGAGATAACATCAGTGCATTTTGTTATGGCTCACCCTCACACTACAAAGGCCCTGTAAATAGCCCAATGTGGCCAGCTGCCTGTATCCAGGGCCACCATATGAATGGGGACAGGTTATGATCGGTGACCTTTGTGGTCGGTGTATTCCTAGGACATCTTTGCAGGATCTGGCTGAGTGACCCAAACCTTAAGCTTCAGTTTGATCTGCGCTCTGCATTCTGCTTTGGCTTGCCAGCGGAGACAGAGAAAAAGAGATCATAGTGATAAGCCTGCTGCAACCTCAATAAAAGCCTCACAAAGGCTGGGAAACAACGAGAAATTAGATTAAACAGCGGCAATAGTGGCTGAATTGAAACAAGAAGTTAATATGTCCCCCTCCGACCGGCTCTGTCATTACCCTGAATCATATGCACCCGTTTAGTAAATAATGCTTATCGCCTGCAAATCTCTCCTTCCCCACCAAGGCTTTATGCTTTATTTCTGTAAAGATTGCATGAATAATTAACACCTTCTGTGCCAGAGACAAGCCGGTGATCTACGAGAAAAGGTGGAAGGCTCCCCAGTAATAGTGGCAATCCAGCAGAGACTTGTTTGATATAGCTGTATTGAAGCCACTCACCCATAGAACACATTTTCTGGATAATTACATTTTTCTTTATTGTATAAGCCCGCGTTCCTCTCCCACAGTCCTCCCGGACCAGTCACAGGCCATGTATTATAAAAAGCCATTCCATCCTTTTACCGGCACGTTTAACTTTAAATAGGGCTTTAAAAGGACATTGAGATCACACATTACTTTTGTGATGGGGGTAATATAATCAATTCACAAAATAAAAGGGCAGGTTATGTTTTCCCTTTGTGTGCCTGATTGGAAATATGGTTGTAACAGAAATGTATATATATATATATATATATACATAACATATGCCAGTCTATGATATTTTGTGTTCCAAAACAATTTAAAGTGACAATTTAAAGTCGATCGAACGGAAAATCGAGCCGTGTATGCCTAGCTTAACATTTGACTTTGGAGTCCTGAATTCGTTTTTGTAAGGATATAGTAAAGGTGCATAGTACGCAATGCAAAACGTATACAAAAGCATCAAAATGAGCAAGTCTAATGCTCTAGGAAAAATGAGGTTGCCAGACAACATTGCATAGCAAAGCTGTGTAAACTTAGAGGTACACTTTAGGTACCCGATTCCCGGTCCCCATCTAAAGGAATGACTTTTGAGCAGGATTCCAGGGTCTCCATCCAAAGGAATGACTTTTTGTGCAGGATTTACGAACATATAAGTTACCTGCTCGGCAGACCTGTCTTCGAGTGGGATTGGTTGATCCCACTTAAAGAAAGACATCCATGGCTAGATTTGTTAATAGTTGCTTGATTGTGCTCTAATCTATTAAAAATAGAGCCATGGATGGACACCTTATGGATGGACACCTTACCTTACCTTACCTTATCAGATAGGTGACAAGGGACGTGTCCTTCCACTCATCATATTGCCCAGAAACCGCCTTGCCATATTGCAACCATATGGATAACATATGTATTTGACTGCAGTTCAGCTTGAAAGTCATATGCATAAATGTTAACATAAATCTGTGTTGGTTTTATAGGCTTTTGGTTAGCAACCATTTCTTGAGTATCAATTTCTGAAGGACAGGTTGGTACTTTAGCCCCTTCCTTCTTATTTGTAAACATCCTATACTAATCTGCTAATGATTGTCTGTATACACTATAAAAGATATGATGTTTTAAGTATAATATTTCAGTGTCATAAAGAATCACAAGACAGAGAGGGCTAAATAACCAATAAATAACTATAACAAATATGCCAAAAAATCATCAAAATGATGCTTTGCCTCATCACTTTGTATTAGCATTAATCTACCCTGGCAGGTTTCAGTTACCACACTGGGTAGTATATTACCAAATCTTGTGATATTATACAAATATCCAATTTGCTTATATAATCTTCATTACAAAGGAGTGATCAACCAACCTGAACTCTGGTCTTTCCTATTAGAGACCACACCTTATTACCAAACGTCTAGGTCTGCAGCATGGAACTCCATTATTTCCAAACTTAACTGCATTTATGGATAAATATATCTTGTGTGTGAGTAAATAGAATAGAGTTGCTTTTTAGCCTTTATAAGAAGTTTGTGGTACAATAAGCAGGATTGGATGGGTCCAGCCGTACCTTCAAATTGTGTGTATTAAAGGACTCCCCAACATAAGTGCGGCAGAAGTGTCTCAGTCAGCTCTGGATATGCATGTTCTATTCGGGGCTGATTTGTGGCACCTCTCATCTCTGCATTATGAGAGCGCTCGCAAGGTTGTGAAATAAAATGTCGCTTAGGATAATGTAATTGGCCTTAAGGTACAGGAGTTGAATTATATGCTGGTGATTTATAATCTGGAAATTAAGGACTCACTCATTTTCTAATTTAATTCCATCTTTAAAGGGAAAACGCTCAGAATTAAATTGGTAAGTGCCGCCGCTAATTCAAATGCAGATGTAATTTGGATTCGAGAAGGCGCTTGGGGTGATTAACGAGTCCCCGATGGGCTGTTCTGATCCTTATCTGCTAAACCCCACAAATTCTCTGCCAGTTGTGACAATAACGCTATCAGGGTGAAGGAAGACTGCGCGGTATATATTCTCAGTAGCATTGTCAATCGCTACACAGCCTTTTACTCCTGACAAGGAATGGGCCACTATTTCAAATCTATGGCATAGCAGAGACAAATAGAAGGCTACTTGGGCACTTCTCACTGTTAATAAGAAGTTTTAATTGTTTACTGTAAACCAGGATGCTCCCCTTAGTGCACAGGCCAAAAGGGTCAATGATCATATACTACTTTAAAGCACCAATTCACCATAAACTGATATTTTGGGTAATGGTGGATTGCGGTGTGTTAATAAATTGTAATAAATCTCTCTGTTGGAGTGGAATATTTCAAACTTAGTTATGAATACTGCCCTTACTCATCAAGAAATGTTTTATTTTTGTATTGCTAATAAGATATCTTTATCTTCCTGCTTCCATTTTTGACTGTAACATTTTAAGAAAAGATCCAACTGTTATTGTGAGTCCTCTTTTTATTGGTAAGGGTTAAGCTAGGCACAGCTCAGTTTTCAGTTCGGTCGACTTAAAAAACTACGGTTTATAATGATTATTTGAAAAATTATAATTTTTAACCAATTGTTTTGGAACACATAATGTGATCGATTCACAACTAGTGTTGAGCGAGAATATTCGAAATTGGAATATATTCACCGAATATCCGACATTCGAGAATTCGCAATATTTCGCAAATGTGCACTTGGATATTCGCAATGCCGGATATTCGTCATATTTTGCTTCAACATTGTTTACCGGCATACATCGCGTATATTTGTGTGCATTGCGAATGGATACGCGCAATACGCACAGTGCTCGTACTGGCTAAAATCACACAATAAAGAACAGATGCTGTAAGGCTGCATCGCGAATCTGTGCGAACAGCTACGTGCGATGGAAGGCAATAGAATACAGTCGAATCAAATTTTACAATTCTCAAAATTTCACGAATTTGAATATACCATATGCCGCTCAACACTATTCACAACCGATCAATTCCTTTCAAGCCTTATACGCATGCTCCAAAGTTTGATTAGATACTTTAACGATTGACTGAAATTTACCAATATGTCCGGTTTTCAGAAGATGTTTTTTTCTATTTCAATCCTTTTTGGTCAATCCATTCAGCTAAAAAGGAATCAATTTGAAAAAGATCAAGTAAAAATGATCGCTTTTTAAGTTGATTAAACTCAAACCGTGAATGGACACCTTTGTGTTGGAACCTGTGACCTTAGGTATAGCAATGTTTCCAATGGAGTCCCCAAAATTGATGAAGGCACTAATGTGGCAATCATATTTAATGGGACCTAGTAATGACTCTGCAGATGCTTCATAGCCAATCCAAGATAATTTGCCAATTTGGTAATTGATGACTTAATAAACCATATTATAATATAATTTAACAAATGATGAATCAAAGAAAACAAAGCAGCGGCAAGCACAAAGAAATGTTCAGATAGTATATATTTTAATAATTTATTATAATTTATGAGACTTTTAAGAGGATTTGAAGTTCTGCCCAAATAGAGGACAAATATGTAGTCATTATTATTGCCAGTGGTCTTTCTGAATCTTTCCTCCATTACTGACTTACCATGCATTTCATGTCTGTATGTAGGAACAGCCATGTTGGTAAAGTGAGGGCTTTGCTTCCTCGTGTCAAAACCTTCAGCAATAGCAACATGTGAGTGAGTGAGCAAGTTACATGTATGGTTAAAAATGCTAGCGTATGCCTTTTACGGTTACAATAATCAGAGCTGTGGAACCATCTGACATATTAAAAACAATGCACTCCCTGTGTGGCTGATACCTTGTCTCTACAGCTATTTAACAAATTGCTACCCATTATAGTAATCTGTGCTTAATTTTATTGACTAATCTACGGTACAGACACTGCATTTAATATGATAACAAAAATAATGAAAGCAACCTTGTAAAAGTAAATTATATTGTGCTCACTAAAAGTACAATTTAATATCCCTGTAACATCAGAATCTCAGAATAAATCCCTTCCCCACTCACCACAGATCAGTGCCTCCTTACTTATGTGCTCAATTGAAATGCTTGCCAGCCACTTACTCTCAAACAGTGAACTTTGGAGTTCTGGTTCACAGCTTTCCAAATTACTGACATTTCTAATAGGAACTCTGGACCAATTGAATGTGATCAATTAGCTGCAAGCATGTTAATTACATAGCAATTGCCGGTTAGTCTTGCTTTTCATTTAATGCTTCAAGATATATTTGCAGCAAGTCAGAGATTCCATTGCAATGATAAAAGAACTCCAGAGGGGCCAGCTGAGTCAAGCTGTATCAGCTGTGAGGTCATACCCAAAGAACTGATTTAACCTGAACCAACTGTGAGGTTATACTCATGATACTGAGTCAACCTGTACCAGCTGTGAGGTAATGCGCATAAAGCAGAGTGTACCCTTGTCAGCTGTGAGGTCATACCCATGGACCAGGGCCGTTTCTAGCCATTTTGGTGCCCTAAGCAGATTTCCTTGGTGGTGCCCCCCCCCCCCGAGCACGCAGGAGACAGGCAACTAAAAAAATTATAATAAAAACTAGAGATGCACAGATTGCAAATTTCTTGGCCAATTCTGATTTCCGATTTTACAGTAAGTGAGACCTGCCGATTCCAATTTTTGGCAATTTCTATTTTTTTTTGTAAAGACCTGTAATATAAGCATATGACATGTATGTAGCAGAGTGGTGCTTTATGGGGGAAGAAT
>CM070037.1:54428695-54443285 GCA_036250615.1 Ptychadena robeensis | reverse complement strand
TTGTTCAATAATAAAATTATTCCTCAAAAATACGACTTGCCTAATAATTCTGCACTCCCTATATTTACAATAAATTTGAGAATTCTGGATCTCCAGTTATTATTATCTTCATTGTGCAAATCAGTACCTGTACATGCATGTGCGAACACAATGCATGGTAGGCCTAGATTCTGTGATCTTTTAGCACAAACTCCATGATTAGTAGTTGTACCCTCTCCAGAATTGTTTAGAACTTCTACATTAACTAACAAGAGAACTAGAAGAAGGTGTTTTTTTAACATATCACACTTTTTTTTAGCATAACTCGCATATTATAGACTGAAGTAATACATGCTATTGTTCGTTATAAGATATCAGTAGGAAGTCATTGTAGGATCCAAAATTTATTCAAAATAGTATATTTCTTTTGTCTGTGGTTTTTTCTCACTTCCTGTCAAAACAGAACAAGTTTTTTTCCAGACAGGAAGTATGGAGAAAATACCAACAGGGGCACAGACAATAATAATAACCTGATATGTATAGCCTCCAAAAACCCAAATATAAAAAAGTACACATTTGTTTAACCTTTCACATGTTGTTCTAGGAAGCCTGTGATGCCTAAATCAGTTTTTTTATGTTGACATTTCAGTAACTTTTAGGGAGTTGTAAAATAGCAACCCTGGGCCTGTAGCAGAATTTCCATAATATCACTCACACTCTGGACACATGTAAGGCACAATTAAAAGTTGATTTGTACTTTACAGCTTATAAAGACCCACATATGTTTATGTATCTACACAATAAGAATAGTATAATATAAAAAGTATTTTTTATTTTTGCCTTCTCTAAGGCCTGTATGCTCCTCAGCAATATGCCTGACAGGTGCTCTTTGTCACTGAACTGCGTTCATCTTAGAGTAAAGGAACAAACTGAGGGCCATTGAAAGGTCTTTGTGACAAATGGCATTCTATTTACCACACGAGCACTGTGCAGTCATGGATAACCTGTTACGCCATCATTTGTCACTACATCTGTTATGACTACACATTTCATTCATGTGATTGGTATTTATTTTGTCTACAGAACTGTTTGTGTGAAGTAGCTATTTTAGCGTTACAATCTAACATAACTTCATACAATTGTATAAGATACTGTCTGACATGGTTTTGAGATATATGTTATTAAAGGAAGCATGTGCATTTTACTAACTGTGATTGGTTAAATATTATATTGTCTCAGTAATGACAAAATAGTATGGCCATACACCTTTAGATCTCTCTGTCAAATATCCTTTAGATCTACCAACCACTATGTAGTAGTCCCTCATATTACATGGTTTTGGTAAAACAAAAGGAGATCTAAAAGAAATCTGACAGAGAAATCTAAAGGTGTATGGGGGCCCTTAGTGCTAAAAGACTGTTTTTCCTCTCTTGCAGGTGCAGGCTTGTTCAGTTTCCCTCCGAAATTTTGGGGGAAATGTATCAACCCTGATCTGCCTGGACATGACATTTGGGCTGGTATACAACCCAGCACCAGCTCATTAACAAGATACATTTTGGAGGGAGATGATTCATACCTCTGCAACGTGAGTGACATGTCAAAGGTGTATAAAAAGGTTCAGCTCACTTAGGTTTGTGTCTTCAGTGTCCCCATGGATCCCCTGTGTGTCCTTGCCAGTGTTTCTTGTGACCCAGAGTTTGAATTTTGGGCCTCTGTGTCAGACTTTCTAAAGTCTGCCTGAAAGAGCTGAACTCTTTACCACAGGTGCACCACAAGGTCCAGCAGTCTGGGGCTGAAGTCAGGGAGAACTGAGCTTAGTCGGAGAAGCTATTTCCAAGCAGACCTATTGGTCTGCCTAAGAAAAGTTCAATGTGCACCTGTCACCAGTTTCAAGAGAAGGGGATCTGCTTTCTTGCTAAAAAGGGTAGCTGAGTTAAAATGGGCCAGTGCCAGGGAGAAGCTATAAGAGGTGTCCTGATGCCAGTCTACTACAGTCTGTGTCCAGAGAAAGCCTTCCTAACCCTCTCTCCTTTAGGACTGTGGGAAGAGTTAATAAAGTTCAACAGCATCTATTGATGGTTGAAGATCGGCCATGTCCGTCCACGAACAGGCGGATTGGACTTGGCCGCGATGTCACTTCTAGTATATAGAACACACAATTCCTGGTTCCAAAACTGGAAGTGACCTCTGTGACGTGCAGCCCGGTACAATACTAGAGATTGGGTGTGTAGCCGGACCAGGAAAAGTCTAACTGGAGGTATCATTATAGACTTCTTCTCGTCGGCGAAGGGAAGGGGTTGAACATCCGTACTGTTCGTTGGCGAGAAGAAGAGCGAACATTCAATGTTCGTGCTGAACTGTCCGCCCGGCGGCCATAACTAACAGCATCTAACTTCTGTCTGCCCAGACCCAAACTATAATACATTCAGTAGGACCTTCAGGTCCCATTGCTACATACAATTACTAATAATGAATGATACTAAGATTCATTCATAATGCCTAGAGCTCAGCTTTACAGCCCATTTCAACCATCCCTGTCTACTCTTGGGTATTTTTTAAATGGTGACGTTCCCCCAAAGTATCCTTTATCTGTCATGTTGCAGACCAGTTACTAAAAATACTGAATCTGAAGACAGATAACACTTTTAGAAGTACTGTAGGTCAGCCATGGCAGTGTTCATTTTTTTTCACAAGTTGTGATGTTTACATTACAGTAGCCATATGCTTGGACATTGAGCTTAATGTGAATATAACATGTCTGAAGAAGCAGTCAGACAGGCCAACATGTCTGCATTGCAGCAAAGATGTACCTAATGACTTCATCTATTTGTAGTCTATAAATTTGCCTGTCTGGCCGCCTAGCAAATCTGTTTATTAAATGATGGGAGCCTGCCTATTAAACTGCTAATAGTTTCTTCTGCAGGCCCCAAGGACGTGGACATGTGTATATTTATACATGCGTGTGCATCTTGTTTTGTGTCCTTCTATTAACCTAGGCCCTCCCTGACAATATGGTGGGTTAATTAAGCATTGGGGACCCTGATTGAGTCAATCCTTCTGCGCTCCATGCCATTGTGGCCTTGTGCAGGCCGTAGTCCTGTGTTGTGTGTTTGCCCCATACAATAGAACAATCCTCTTAGGCAAAGTTGTTTGGCATTCCTCCTCCTTGTAAGTGGTACCCTTTTCCAAGCCCCAAGCATTTCTGAAAAGGAAATTATCTCCCGCCTGACAGAAGAAACTGCAGTCTCTTTATTGAGGGGAATTAAATAAATCTTTTTTAAGAAGAGCATCAGCAGAGACCGTTAATTACACTATTAACAGACACAACAGCACAGAGCACACCCTCCATTGTGCAGCCCTTGTTAAGGGCACAATTGGCATCCTGAATTCTCCGCACTGTAATCTGCAATAGCCGGAGTTCCACCTAGCAACCGCTATGTATTATGGCTGATAAGTATACTTATGCCCATAGTGTAATTGCTTATCAGGCCTCACTGTTCACTTACAGTGTATTCTTTATATATCAGTAACACCTGAACAGAGCCAAGTGTTTTCCCATACCCAGAACTATATGTATTGTAAGGTGTTAATGAAAGGCAGAGCTGCATATACGTGGCCACAGACAACCCAATAATGGCATTACTTGGAAAAAATATATAAATCATAGCAGCCTAATGATAGCCTCATCTTTATAGGGCAGCAAACACATGCATCATGGGACAACAATCATATTGCTCTTTTATTTTATTTAGTTTAGCCATTTATTTTTAGGGAAATGCCTCTTAGCCATTCTTAAGGTACAAGATTTTCACTTGGAAGATATTTACTCCCATAGATAATTGTTTATGATCTTCTCAGGTGAAAATATGACATCTGCATAGATAATCCATTATGTTGTGGCAGATGTTGAGAATAGAGGCCACATTTCACTGCGGCAGATACCATGCCATTTGCCCCATGCCTCTGACATTAATCATCCAATAGCTTAAGCCCCCCATGAACGTATTTATTTTTACCCAATAAAACGCACATGAGGCGTATGAGGCACATAGTAGAAGAATTGGGAAAAAATCATCGGGCACCCTTTGTGTGCTTGCACTAAGGGTTTTTCTCTACTGTGTTTTTGGCTTTTTCCCTCCTTCGCTAAGTGCATTCTATTGGTGGTGGGGACCCAACAGGGCTGATCCCCATTACCTGTCTGCAGCAGCTGCTGTTCAGGTTGTGCTGATTAGCCAGCTGGAGATTGATGTATTACACTATGTTGACCTTCCAGCCGGCGGATCAACAGAACGCTGCGAGAACAGCCGCTGCTGCAGACAGGTAATGTGGATCAGCTCCACTGAGAACACAGTGGAGACACCAGCTTCCCAGTCCAAAGTAATTAAATCAATCTAAGAATTACGGACATGTCCGTAATGGCTTAGATCAATTGGTGGGCGATTTCGGCCTGAATTACACTTCTAAGCTTTAGATTTCCACCCAATTTGTCACACGATCTACACCATGGCCGATTGGCTGGAAAATCGTGTATGGGCGGCTTTACAAATACCACCCTTGATAGACAATTATTAATAGCATGCAAATAAAATGACATGCGGGTAGATTCCACTAATAGACACACAGTGGATCTGGAAAGTAATTACATGACATTTTCCACATTTTTATGTTACAGCCTTGTTCCAAAATGGATTAAATGTCTTTTTTTATTCAGAATTCAACACTCCATACCGACAACCTGAATAAAGTTTACTTGCCGCAAATGTATTAAAAATAAAACAAAACTGAGAAAACACCTGTACATAGATATTCACAGCCTTTGCTCAATACTTGGTTGATGCACCTTTGGCAGCAATTACTGCCTCGAGTATTTTTTAATATGATGCCACAAGCTTGGCACACCTATCCATTTCTCTGCAGCACCTCTCAAGCTCCATAAGGTTGGATGGGAAGCGTTGGTGCAGCCATTTTAAGATCTCTCCAGAAGTGTTCAATGGGATTCAAGTTTGAGTTCTGGCTGGGCCACTCAAGGACATTGACCAAACAGTCCCTATCAAAAGACCATCTATTGTCTCTCTATCGAGCTGCTATCATCAGGTGTATGGACACCTTAAGGCCCTTCTTCCTAAAACTCAGTTTAGATGGGCAACTTGGGCTTCCACTTACAGATGATAGAGATCATCTTGCTCATTTGGACCTTCAAAGCAGCAAACATTTTCTGCAACCTTCTCCTTATCTGTCTCAGAGGTTTACAAACTATTCCTTTGACCAGTGATAGCCGAACATCGGCAACATCCCTTCACGAACAGGCGAATCAGACTTTGAGATAAGTCAGGCGTGAAACTTGAATTTAGAAAACCCAGAAGTAAACTCAGTGACGTCACTTTCAGTACATGGAACACACAATTCCTTATTCCTATTACTGAAGGTGACGTCATCACTTCCAGTTTTTAAGGCCGCTTTCTCGCCGGCCGGATCAGGCGCAGAAAGATCTGGCCCAAGTCTCTAGCGAGAAATCATTAAAAAACGGAAGTGTTCGATGTTTGTCTGTTCACTTGTTCGCGGGGAACTTCAACTTCAAACTCCTTTCATGAACAGGCGGATTGGACTTTTGGCTGTTTGCAGGGAACTTGAATCAGAAAACCCAGAAGTGACGTCAGTGATGTCACTTCTGTTACATGGAACGCACAGTTCCTTATTCTGATTACCGGACCAATTTATCGCTACAGACTGTGGGTCTTTAGTGAAAAAATGTTGTGGACAGTTTGGCCATCACTACCTTTGACTTGTCTGCTTGGTTTGAGCTCTGTCAACTATGGGACCTTATATAGTTGGTATAAGGTGTTTGTGCTTCTATGGTGTAAGGCTTTGGGCAAACGTTGCACTGTGCATTTTTGGTAGAGATCTAATCTTTGGTCTTTGTGTCCAAAAACATTGTTCTGTCAGTTCAAGCAGAAGAAATACCTTAACTGTGTTGCTATGTTAGAAGGACGAGTTTTTATATCCTAATATGTAAAACCTTATAGTTGAAAAAGAACGTACATACTTCCATGTTCATAAATGTAACATACTTGTGCTAGAGTATACCAAAGCTAGCACTACATAATCCATATATTGAGAGAAGTTATTGTTGGGTTTGTTCAAATGTTAATGATTATATCAGTATTCAGTAAAACATATGTAAGTAAGGTACATACCTCTCTGCCATTGCCCATTTATTATGCAAACAATGGTTGGAATTTAACTACTAAATAACTTGGATGCTTTACTACTTTTAATGGTTATGTAAAACATTATTTAACAATGTGCTATATATCAGACCAAACAGAGGGACAGCTCTGGGGGGAAGAATAGATGGAAAAACAATCAATTGTGAGTGTTGATGTATTTCCCTTATAATATATATTTCTCATCATTTGAAGTGTTATTTCCTTAGTCACAGCAACAATTAGATGTGAGATATCTGCCAAAATTTACATGCTGTCATTTTTAGAAGTAGCTAAACTACCTTTATATGCAGAATGAGGTTTTGTTAACCGACACACTTAACACAGCCCAGAGAATAGCTGCTTTATGGCGTATATCAGTTAGACCGGCCTGGGCACACAATGCTGCCTTGTTTGGAATTTAAAAGTAAAATGACGCAGGGAAATGAGCCCGCATCCAGCTCTCTGTCTGCTTTGCATGAAGAAGTGGATGTGAGCTCCGGTAAAATATCTGTTTCAGCTGCTCAAGCGGGTTCACAAACAAATATTTGCTTGCCTTTCACTTTTCAGGTGCTAATTAGCATGATAAAGGACAGACTAGACAGGACTGATACGGTTGTGTTGCCAGAGCTGCCGACTAGCTGTTTCTCTGCTTTTACAACAAAGAGATAATGTAAATATCCAGAGAACTTTTTAACGGATACATATAGGACGTAAGGCCTCATATGCACTGTGGTACATACCACAGTGTAATACTACAAAATAAATTGTACATTGGAGAAAAGAAAACACACAATGTGCACTTCTGCAGCACATGCCAATTCAACAATGTTTTATCCCTTTACCCTAAAAGAACAGAAAGGTACTTGTTGATCTTTGGAAAATGCACTCTTTAATCCTGTTGTGAGTAATACATGGCCTTTCTGTAAACTGAGTAATTCCCCTTCAACCTCCATCTTGGTCTCTACAAAAACAATTTCTGTGTATAAAACATTTACATACTCTGGACGAAGAAGAACAGAAAGCTGATCCCAAGACAGACTGTAATTGTACTGAAATACTAATTTATTAACACCGGATATACATAGTGACAAAGAGGTAAGATCACAACTCTTCTGATTCTCATTTACTGTACAGTAACAGGCCAGGATAGGGGCCAAACCTACAGTAGTTGTTTCACTATATTACAGAAAAAATTGTTTTATCATAGTGAAACAGTGCAACCGCCCCAGATCGCCCCTGATCGGGCCCATAGAGAATGAATGGATGCGGTAAAAAATCGCGTCCACACATGTTTTTTGACCACGGAAGTGGTCTGCTGCAGTCGCCTTGCCGCTGTTATATACCACGCTGTAGCCGACCGCGCAAGTGGGGCCAAGCCCTTAAGGTACTCTCTTCCTAGTCCTAGCATCAGAAATATTTATACTGCAAACTTCCTGTATGCGCTGAGTGCTTTTTCATTCTGGTTGTATTAGTTCTTAAATTGCAATTGCTTTTGTTGTGACAAACATTAAAGTATAAATCTAGCCATTCATACTCATCAACCTTTGTTCATTTCATTTTCAATTTGTTAAAATTGTGCAATTTAAAGAATAAGTCTAATATCAATGAAGGGTACTACCAAAAAGTAAAATCAAAACAAAAAATGTACGGTATTCCTTAACTTATATTCCTTTCCAGTTATGAAGATTAGACATGTGCCTTATCTTAGGGCCATTTCACACTATATGCGTTTTTTAAAGGCATGCCTTTTCTATAGGCATGCGTTTCCGCATATATGCAAAAACACATGTGTTTTTGACATTACATATGCGTTTGGGTTTTGCATTTGCGTTTTTGACCAAATGAATGAAAAATGCAGGAAAAATAAGTCAAAAATGCATACAGCAGTGAGTTTATAAAAACGCATGTGGAAACGCTGCGTTTTGAAAAACACAACGCATAAAGTGTGAATGTTTACATTGGTTGTCTATGTAAAAACGCGTGCAGTAAAAAAAATGCGCGTGGTAAAAAAAACGCACCGCAATGCATATAGTGTGAAATGGCCCTTAATCTTAATATATAGATCGAAACCCCTAAAAAATATGTCAGATACTTGTACGATCAAATTTTCCTGACCAATCACAGCCTTCAATTTAAGGATTTGAATTACGGCACTTTTGATTGACACAGTTCAGAGAAAAGGAAAAGATTTTCAAATGGTCTAATTTAACAATCGATTTGACTGCTCGATTTAATAGAAACCGGCCTATATACGACCAGCTAAAATTCCTTCTGTTTTAACAGCTCTTCTTTACTTGTGTACAGAAGATATGAGATGTAAGGAAATATTCCTTAGCAGTTAAGAAGCCAGAGACTTCTATCCTGAAATTGGACTGCAATGAGAGACAGGGTTTTATAGCACAAGTAGTGTTCACTATGTGTGGTGTCAAAATGTGCAAATACACTTTAACCTTTTTTTTGTAACATTAATATCTATAAGTTATAACTGTAAATAAACCGATCCATATGCCCCTTTTGGTAATTACACTAACCTTAAAGTGACAAGTTTTAATTGTGAGTTCAATTATACAAACCACTTGCCTTAACAACTTTTAATCTAGGAACACACGGCTCGATTTAAGCGTACAATCGATGTAAATCAAAGAAAATTTTCATCAATTGTACCAAAATCGTAGAGCGGACACATGGTACAATCGACGATTTTAGTTCGATGAAGAGCTTTACATCGATTGAAAAGTGATCGGACTTGTTGGAAAATTATCGTCGAATTGTACCATGATCGAACTACTTTTTCATTTTCATCGTACAATTGTATTCGAGGAAGTGATAGTTTACTGTTTGTAGGGCATCAATAGCATCGGCGACTTTAGTCAATAATCGATGTTCTCTACATCGATATTGTACTATGATTGTATGACACTATAGCGCACGCAGTACAATCGATAAAATATCGAGGTTCTTCATCTAATCTTACATCGATTGTATGCTTAAATCGAGCCGTGTGTTCCTAGCTTTAGATTTTAGTTGGTGGAGCTGTATGCTTTTTTTATACATGCTTTCTACAAACCTAATTTGCTGATGTATCTGTCAATCTGTCTCATTCACTTGTAAATGAGATTTCAGTTTGAGCTAATAATATGTATACCATTTAACCACTAAGGAGCTAAGGCAAGTCTGAAAAATGAGAAAAGGAGTCAATAGTGCCATCCTCTGGCTGAATAAAAGACTAATAATAATATTAATAAGTAAGTTTACAAACTGATTTCATGGGGGGGGGGGGGGTTGTAGTTTAGCTTTTTATTATAATACATATTAAAAAAGTACATTAGAAACACCCAGAGATTTTTTTGTAGATGTAAAGATCTTTAGTATTTCTAAGCTAGAATCCCCAATAGCTCTGTTAAGATTACCCAGAGGTTTACATGTGATTTTTATATATATTGTAATAACATTATCGAATTCTTGCATGATCAGTTAAGCTTAAAATCCATGGCTCATAACTGCATTTTAAAGATTATGAGAGCTGTGCGCCGGCCCCTTGTAGTATTGATTGTCATGGTGAGCTGGATTTTCTATCTCTTCTCTATAAAGCTTCACATGGAAATGACCCAACGGTCTCCCAGGGGTCTATTAGAGAAGACATAAAGCCCCCAATCGTTTAATCCTCATGATGAGCTAATGATGAAGTCGCTGAGTACAATAAGAACTCCATGTCTTTAGCCGGGACATGTCCCATTTATCAAGGCCGTTTAAATGTGTGGAAGACATGTGCTTAAGAATCTTCCAATCATTCCGCCTGGAAGGATAATTTAACCTGGAAGATGTATCAGTCAAATGCTTTACCCATAAATCTCTGTACATTGAGAAATAATGAAGTAAGGGAAAAGCAAGCAAGATAATGAAATCTAAAGAAATTGTATTCCGCTAGTTGTGTGTCTGTTCAGCTTTATCAGGGTGACATGGGGCAATAGTGTCCATATGTTTTGTAGGCTACGTCAGCATTTAAAGTATATCGTAAACAAAAATCTTAATATATCAAAGATTACCAGTCCTTGGATAAGAAAGCCATACTTCTTTTTTCAGAATTTGTAGAACTCTTACCACTAATCCACTTAGTTCTATGGAGACAATGCTTACTCACTGGTCTATAGAGAAGCAACAATGACACCCTAGGTTGCTCCCCTGATTTTGACCGGACACACACTCCCTCTACATAATACTATTAAATAGAGAGGTTTGAACCTTTGGTGTTTACAAAAGAGACATTGTTGATATTTTAATTTAGTTCACAAAGGTAAACTGGTCGGCAGAATTTCTGTCAGGACCAAAAGAAAACTTTCTACACTTACAGAAAACACGCTTAGCCTGAACCTTTGACTTCAAAGCCTTTGGAACCCCAGATGTCTAAATGTATACTGTATAAAAATTTAGGCTTGGCCTACACTAACTATGGAAGCCTTACCGTTTCTTCATCATGAGCACTGTTAACTGCTAATGAGAAGGATGAAATAGAGGTCAGTGTAGACCTAGCCAAACTGTTTTACCTTTTAATTGTGTTCAACCGTAAATTCTTACAGTTAGGAAGACCACTCTGTCATCTTCTATTACTGTGTTCTGCTAATTGGACAGGAATTGTCAAATGAACTGGCTGGAATCAGAGAGATGACACAAAGGTAGGTAAAAACAGGTATAGCTGCTATTGGTTATACAACGAGGCGAGGCATACATGCGTAAATCAAAGAAGTGGATTAAAAAATCCTTCTGAAAACAACACTTCTCACTCACACACACATATGGTGTAATTGGGGTGGGCAGAGGCACAAACTATTAAGGGCATATTCTTTGACTGCAATGAATAACATAAAGTGGTAATTGTTTGTCAACAGCTTGCCTTAAAATAACAATTGGTTGGGTCAGACTTCCTCTATAAGTTGGCGCTTCCTCAGTTGCCTTCTCTGGTTCATGCTAAGAAAACATATGTTAGAATGTGATTCTGTGAATCAGTTGTAGCTGTCTGTAGTCATTGTGCAGCGTGTATTGTGTATGTGTGTATAACCGCTTAGAGCGTCCTGTGCCTTTTGTGTAATTCTAAATGATTCTTACGGCCGAGTGTCAAGGGAGGAGGTCCCGAGGCGGGAGGTGATTAGGGGGCAGCTTATTATGAGCTAATGAGGCATCGCGCCCAGCTGGGATTCAGTGCTTGACAGGCAGCACAATGTGTTATTACAGATTTATGGCCGAGATCACAGCACCAATGAATTTTACCATAACACTCTGCCCTCCCCCCACCCTATTACCCTCCTAAACCACCCTCCTGGGTGCTCAATCTTTATTTCCCCCCTAACCAACATCCTTCTTTTTTTGCTCTACACATGCCAAAATGCTGCTTTACAATTGGAAACTATGTTTATTACCATTGCTCTAGTTAAAAAAGAGATATATTTAACAATTGTCAGGCTGTCTAGCCATTAGAATGACATAAACGAGATCTGAATATAAAAATGTAGGAAGATAAGCCTGCAAAAATGTGAAGATGTTTTTAAGGTGTGAGCACTCAAAGCACAGTTTAGGTTTCTTTAGATTTCCAGCTAGATATTATCCCACCCGTAAGGACAGCTTTAACTGTTGACTCCTACAGTGACCATATACTAGTATAGATTTGTCTTTTGGTTTAATCAAATCATCAATTCCAGCCAAAAAAATCTGCTTAAACAATATTAATTTATACTTCATCAATATAATTGAATATTGATCTTTGTGAACCTAGACTAAATCTTGCCACAACTGCCTGGCCTTTGTTTTTTGACTTCAAGAGTCATGACCTCAAATGTGACTACACAGCGGCTTCCCTTTATTTTATGGCAAATTAGCATCTTTCTAAAGTGTGTTTACCTCAATAGCCCTATTGAGGATGAAGCTCATTTTCTTTTCCAAGTAATTAGTGGGTAATAATCTCCCTTCAGTGCGTTCTGTAGTCCCAGAAGAGCATTCAGCACTGAATCAATAGGTGGAAATGTATAGTATCTTGGATCAATCAGACCTCGCTATAACATTAGGCTGAGTTAACTCTCCACCCAAAACTAGATTTAATTTGAATACAATAGTTGTTACCTTCCTTATGCAGTGACCATCATACACTTTTTCTCCCATAAAACCACATGGTGTCCACAGGCAAGCTCTAAATAAAGGAATGCTCCAATATCCTGGCATCATAAATGGTATAAGCAAAACATGACCTGAGCAGGGCTTAGAATGGCATACCGGTGTTGTACATTATTAATAGTGTTGAGCTTGAATATTCGAATCGCGAATTTAGCCTCCTATTATCAGTTTTGGGTCAAATGTAACTCTCACAGTTCAACACTTTCTGGGTTAGTAACTAACCCCTGAGACTACCTGCAGTCCATATGTCAACATTTCATAGTCATATTCCAGTTGTCAACATTCCAACAGTGCTTTTCTCTTATCAGATTTTACCCATACAAATGGCTACTGTGACATTCACCCCCCCCCCCCCCCCCCCCCCCCCAGATCTCCAACATCCTTAGAAGACCATTGAAGTTTAACAATAGAATCTTGCCAATCTTCAAAAAAATTACTTTTACAGTAGTGTATACGTGAAATAGAGAAGTTTTTGTATAGCTATTTAGTGTGGGAGGGATGCCGATTGTGCTGTCTCCCCTCTATGGCTGACAGCCAGACTCCTCGGGTACACCTGATAGCTACGGCCTACCAGACAACTTGTTAGTACGCATATGAGTTTTGTAACAAAAATGCAGGTACGCATAGCTAGTTTTTGTTCCCTTTTGAGTACCAGAGTACCACTTATGTGCACCCCTGTATATACACACATTTACAGCACTAACCAGAGTGTCATGGCCTGACTATACAGATATGGATACACAACATTATCTATACACACAAATGTGAAACCACTTTACTACAGTGCTTGTCAGTTCTAAGGGCTTCCTAAAGTATAACGTTTTATAAGCAGGCAGGGCTTCATTTTTCTCCTGGACTGCTAGAGGGATGTGGTTTCAGAACATGATTGTTGTGAAAAAAAATTATATGGATCTTGGAATTTGTGGTAATTTTATATACCATACACATATTTATTCATATGGTTTTCAGATGCAACACTAGGTGTTTTCTTATTGAATGTATTAGTTATCTATATTACTCCCCAAAGCTATTGGGGAATCCCACATTTTGAAGATATCACAAATAGGGGGAAATCTTTTAATACAGGCACCTGCTGGAGGACAAATGTCCCAGAGGTTTACCCTTACTGTTTAGAAGTTTCCTCTTACTCTTCCTTTTTAGTGACAAGACATACAGTAAATGGGAATTTCCAAGCAACACAAAGCCAGCCTATGAAAAAGCTGACAAGGGTTCTTAATCATTCACTTCTCTATCCAAAAATAAACACAAGTGTTTTAACTAAACAGAAACATTATTTTAAGAATTTACTTTTTGAATGAATATTCAGGTTAAACAGAAGATCATGTGGCAGCAATTATTATTGCGTATTATTGTGTGTACATTTTTTCAGTGTATACACAATGCACTGAAACGCACTGAAATGATCTTCTTCTGTCTGGGATTCCCGGAGAAATAAGGACACTGATAAACTGGTTACTGCTTTGTTATGACAACATGTAAGGATGCATTTTAACGTGTATGTGTGTATAGACTGTATGTTTGTGTGTATAAAGTATATGTTTGTATGTGGGTGTGTGTGTAGGCTATACGTTTATTTTGTTGATGTAAAAAATACACAGAGTTTGTAACTGAGTGTGGTTTACACTTTTATCTGCACTAGTCAGAGAGTCATCAAAGTCTTGAAATGACTTGTCTTGTGATACTTTTGGCTTTCATTTACTTTGTGGTTTTATGTCATCCTGTTACAGTGGACCAACTTGCGCTACAAACAAATTTTAGTTTTAACTTACAACCGGCCAAAGCCAAAACATGTTTTTGCTTGCTTTGTGGTAATCATGTTACCTGATGTCACTAATAAGTACAGCGCATCAAAATGGACCATCTCAACAATCTACACTAGGCTACAAGGCCAGATTCTTGATGTTCTTATGGAAGGGTAATCTCAAAATACCCACCTTCCATTTCAATCTCTCGTCATATAAGCCATGAAAATGTTGAATCATTCCTTGTGTCTTTGCTGTTAATGTTTAAGCTGTGCCCACTTTCTGTTTTGCACTGAAATTTACCACAAAATGCAAGGTGTTAGTCTATGTTTTGTTTTATTGTCATGTTGATTGTTAATGTTATAGAGAACTTATAAAAGTTGTCTTAACTTGTTAACCCCCACCGCCGGCCGCCTCCTGATCTCGAGATGGTGCCATCTGACGAAGATTGGAGCCCCGTTGTTACCATTCTGCGCTGCT
>CM070037.1:54416773-54428595 GCA_036250615.1 Ptychadena robeensis | reverse complement strand
TTTGTATCATATGATGATACGGACAGTTTTGATACAGACTGTTTGAATGGTAAAACTGCTGCTGGTGGTAAAGGTTAGGTGTGACTGCACTCGATATACTCCTATATCAACAAGCTTATTTTTTCATGCCCTGCATTGTTAAACGTGCCACATAGGTAAAGACGCACTTTAAATATACAAAATAGCCATTGCTTATGTGAAAGCAAATGCACCAAGACAACAACTACATTTCAGCTTTGTGTTCAGATGCTGGTTCCATCTGCCAAGTTTCCAATGCAAATTCCAGTTTTAATAGGTTTATTGTCCCTTGTTATTTATGTAGATTATGGTTAACAGAGGGTTACCAAAGATGATTTTTATAGCTCCAGAATGATGTGTAATTGTGTACTTAGTTAAAATGAGGGTTGCGGACAATGTGGATCATTTGTATGAAAGTGGCAGAGCACCAAATACAGTGAAAGCAACAAAAGGCTCAGATACAACAATAGTAGCATGTGGCAACCTGACCAGATCAAAATGGGTTCTGACTACATGACTGGGTTAAGAAGGAGTCGGCATTCTAAGGCTTAGCAAGGATCATAAAAACATGCTTAGTATATTATTATGCATCTGATTGGTTGGGTCAGTTGCAAGGAGGGGTCCTCCTGTAGTTTTATGCGAGAGGAGAATTCATCACACTTAAGTCGGAGGATGAATTTCCCCTCCTCCCTCCTTCGATTTTATTTGGTTTTTAAAACTTTGATCAATTCCTCTGTTTTCAAGTTTCACAACTTGTCAGCCGCAGGGTTGTAAGGCCCTTGAATGTGGTCTGATCATGTATAAGGTGAATGGAAGGGACCGTCGTAGGCAAGAAGTCCCACCCTTTGGTGTCGAAGTTCCAGGGAACTAGTTCTGTAAGGTGGTATCTACATTTTATTGTAATTGTCTCAGAGGTGTAGTGCAGCTGGAGGCCTATGTATTATGTGATGCAGATACAGGGTGCTGGATAACCTGCCGCCTGATAGGATCTCTATGGGGTCCTTAATTAGACAACCTATGCAATTGTGTAAATCTGCCATAGACTAGTTGATGTGCCACAAGGCCACAGGTTTATTACTAGCTGCTGGAAATCTTGACCTACAAATTCTAAAAGATATTTTAGAAATAGTTGACTCCCAAATTTCTATCCACAGTGTTCAGTTTTAAGAGGGTGTATCCTATTTTATATAGTATGTTAGTGTATTTGGAGAGAAAACAGAAGAAAGATAAATATGTGTGAAGGCTACAGGTACCTAGGGGGAGCAGTGTGCATACATGTGTAATCAGCCTTAATTTGTGAGCGGATCTGGAATGTGTGTTTGGGTGTAGCCGGAAATCCCTGTCACTCAGGCATTCACCCGCACCATCACACACAAGTAAATGAGTTTGGTCAAACACTGTAGATTTTATCTCACTGTGAACTGAAAACAGAGGAGCTCTCCCGGCCAAAGGAGCAGAAGGGGGGTCACGTCGGACAAGTGGTGAACCCTTCCTGACCTACACCGGGAGGGAGGAGGATGGGAAATGGGGGTAAGGGAAGGATCAGGCACAGGTGCACAGATTCTGGTCTCAATATCAGAGTCAAGTGTACACCCTTTGTACTGCCTCTGAGAATGTAGTGTCTGGCTCTGTCCCTGCCGTGTCCCCGGGGAGGCCTTCCATTCTCACTGTTACCTGCGCCAGGTGAGGAGGAAGTGGAACGAAATTTCCAACACTCAAAAGAATTCATCACTAACATTCCTGTGTTCTGCTAGTAAACACGAATCCTCTGCCGTGTAATGAGGACCTGTCCTCTGGCATACTGTGCTAGCTATTATTTGCTAAACCTCTTTAGTAATATCTCAAATAAGCATTTCCATGTTATTCTAGAATCAGATGTTTTTATTTATTTTGTTATAAAACTGTAGCTTTCATAAAAAATAATCTACACAGCGCTATGTGTGCCAACAAAAGATTGGTAGTGACTCCCGGGATGGTAACTTAAGGTGGGCATACACGGGTGGATTTTCCTTCAATCGATGAACCCTCAAGTGCAGCTTGATAACAACACCAATCTGCGCTTCAGCTTAGTTAATTGAACGGAGAATTGATGCGCACCACTTTGCCCCCATCCAAAGTAATGACAATCGAACAGGGTTTACCAACATGTTAGTTGCCTGTTCGATCCAGCTGTTTTTGACCGGGATTGCTTGATTGGGATTCTGCTCAAAAGCTAGCCACACATGGTTAAATTTTAGCATTCAATCAACGTTTTTCGATGAAAAAAGCAATCGATTGTAAAAAAATCGATGTTCTGCGCACATAGTACAATTGACGATCATTGATCGATTTTTGGCAAATTGCCAATTGAAAAGTGATCGGACAGGTTGGAAAATTTTGCTTGATTGTGCAATCATCGAACTACATTCCTTGCAGCTTTTGTGTGGCTACTTCCCTTTAACTTCCGATTGAAACTAAAATCGTAAGAGGAATTTAATCAAGGATTTTTGATTACTTCGATAAACTTTTCAGTCGAAATTGAACAATAATCCTACTCCCCATGTGGTGTACATCGATTAAATTAAAATCGAGTTTCAATTTTTTTGATAGAACTACAAAATCTAATCGAACCTCGATTGAACACTAAATTGAACGAATGTGTGGCTAGCTAAAGAAAGACTGGATGCAATAGATTCGAGAACAATCAATCACCACAAACACGCACAAAGGTCAATTGTGTGGTAATCGATTCAAAAATGTCTGTAGGTATGTAAAATATCACTATATATTATTTGTTGGGGTGATTTCAGACTGCAGATACTGTAATGTTACAATAACAACATCAAAATAACATTCTATGGTCACCACACCTATGAAATCACCCCTGGCCATGAATCCATTCCGGCAGCCGAGGATAAACATACTTTATATTTATATGAGCAGTATAGCATTAACCATACTGACAACATGTCAGTCCCTGTAAGCCAAAGTTTATGTTCCCCCAGGATGATAACTTAGAATTCTGTATTTACAAATGATTTCCATGTTATAGATCCAAAGAGGATTCCACATGTAGTGCATTTTAATTTGTCCTGACAGCTATAAAAATGTCACAGAGGAAAACGTCAGAGCCCATTATTCTGTGACTCGTAAGAGTCCACTGCATGCACCAACCCCATAATGCCAGGACACTACAATTTCCTCCTTGATCATCTCCTCTCGTGTTCTGTACACACACTTAAGCAGGGAACACACGTAAAGATATGGTCCAGATCGATGGCTCAGCTTAAGGATGTGTCACATGTGAATGGGTAGTATGTATGTCAAATTTGGTGTTATCACTCTCACACTCTCTAATACTGGTCACTGAAAGTTCAGCATGGAACTCATGGATAAGTGAATAACTCTCTGAGAATCTGAGTAAAAGAATTGTTCCACTACATAAAGATGGCCTAGGCTGTAAAAAGATTGACCCCAACATGTTAGTAAATCCCCGTTCAATTGCCAATGATTGCCATTACTTTGGATGAGGATTCCCATACAAGGTATTGAATGGGATTAAAGTGCTTCTCCATTCAATTGAGGAAGCTCGAGCGCAGTGCGTTCATTGATTCAACGGAGAAGCACTTTGATCCTGTTCTATACTTTGGATGGGAACCCTTGGATGGGGTATCAACCTGGCCAGCTGTGTGGTCTGTGTTTTGTCGTCCAGTCAGCTATCTAGCCATAACATTACTTTACTCCTGCTCAACCTGTCCTATTGTCTTGACCTCTGCTTGGAACCCAACTATATCTTTCTGCCTGCTGTCAGCCTTGATATCTGTCTGGGAAGCATTACTTTGTCTGAGCAGTCTTCACCTTCTGATAGTGTGACCCTAAAGTTGCCCATACACGGGTCGATACCAGCATGATCTGGCTGACATTATGGATGGGGACACTTGGCAATTGAACAGGGATTTTCCAACCTGTTCCACCGACATTTTCTTGGAGCGTTACCGATCACTCTAAGTGGGCAGAGTTCATTTCACAAATGATCGATTGCCGCAAACACCTTAAAACCTTGTTAGTTAAAATGTTGGTAAGAGATACCGAATCAACGATTGTTAAACAGCTTCTGGAAAGGCGTCTCTTATTGCTTTTAACCTAGATACCCACCGCTACCACAACTTTTAAATTTTGAGTGACTGAACTGGTTTAAGATAGAAAAGGCTTTTACAAAACAAAACAAAGTATGTATACCAATGCCCAGAGCCCCAAACTTTAAATGTCTACCATCTGTGCCAACAATCATACTGTGTGTTATTACCGCTGCCCCTACAAGACCCAGCATTGGAGTATGGGTTGGCAGAGGACCAAGTCAATGGAAACGTGCAAAAGTATATCAGTTGCAGAACAGATAAGACATCTTTTAAGCCCCCATACATGTTTAGATTCTCAGACAACTTTTCGTCAAGGCTTATGGCCTTTTGTGTGCCGTCTCTTACTTTGAACGGGGGCGCTGGTCTCAATCCAAAGTAATAAATTAGATCCAAGCATTATAGACATGTCCGTAATGGCTTTGATCATTTTGGGCCGAATTACATATTTAAGCTTTAGATTTCCACACGATTTTTTATTATTTTTTTAAAGCCTAACTCCAATTTTGTCCATAAAAGTTGTCTTTGGTCTTTTGGAATGACATCATTTGCTCCTAGATGGCATATCCAGAACAGCTAAAAATGTATTGCAATGGTTCCACACTAAACCATTCCCCTATGAGCAAGTGGTGGACCCTTGAGATCCTCAGTTCACATGAACTGGGTTAAATGATTCTAGACATTTTGAAACCAGAAGTGAATGTAATCTGTGAGTTCATGGAGGAAAATACTGAAGTTTGGGTTTTGTATTTCAGCTGGTGTTTATTTTGGACGAGCTGAACTTGGGACCTAAATATACTGTATGTCCAATAGAAGATCTATAATTATCACTTCCAGGCAAGATCTAACCTTAACTTTGGAGCCTTAATGAAACATTAACAAAGCAATCATCATTAATACTTCCTCAAAATTGTGAATAAGTAGATGAAAATATCTACACATTTCTTGATGTGGTGCCATCAACTAATAAGCTGGTCATACATATTTAGATCTCTCTGTCAGATTTCCTTTAGATCTACCAACAACTATGTAGTGCCGGGTCCTCTGCGATTGAACACAGGTAGACATGATTGTTTAGAAAGTCCTTCATATTACATGGTTTTTGTAAAACAAAAGGAGATCTAAAGAAAATCTGACAGAGAAATCTAAAGGTGTGTGGGAACCCTAATACTATTCTTTTTAGCCTTCTCAGACCTAATTTGAGTGGTAAATCCAGCTCTGAATATCCTACAATCTTTTGATGCTGAGGCAGGTTGGCAGCCAGACAGAGGCAAGGATGAAAAGCCAAATGCTTCCTCCAGAGAAAGGTCCTGTTTAACAGAAACAAATTGCTGAGCACTTTTCCATGACACGACTAGAGGCGGGAGCACCTTCTACTCAGCTTGCATGGACAGTGCTTCCAACCTGCTCAGGGATCCGGTATCCCCCCAGCCTTTGTTCACCCCAGTCCCCCTGGAAAACCACAGGGAAAAAAGAGCGGTTAATTATTGCACTGGCAGCTCACACATAGGCCTGATGAAAAGTTCAGAGCACTAGTACCGGTAGTCAGCCTCTCAGCTGCAGGCTTTGCCTATGAAAGGCCGATCTGTCCTGGCTCATTCATCCGAGCCCTGCGGGAGCCCCAGCCATGAAAGACTCTTGTTTGCCTTGTACTCTTTAGTGCGGAAGTACAAAACTGAACATTCTACAACGGCATTCGAGGTGGCCTGATCTGCTGTGTGTGTGCGTGACTCACTCTGTTTGTTACGACTCGTCCCTTTGAAGGTCATGATACCATTTTTTTTACCAGGTCCCCTCGTAGGCATTCAAGCACGTACTCCTTGAACGATGATTCACAGCAAATCAATACTTCCATTCCTCATCCTGACATCTGTATATACATAAATACATATATTTACACCTGCTACATTTCTTTTCTTACAAAAAAAGACATTTTCTAATACATCTGGAGTGGCCCGCAAACAATGAATAATGAAGAGGTATTCTCTGTGGCTTGTATATGCATACTAATCTAGGTTACTGTTTTGCGACCTATTGTACAATAAATCAGGATGTCCTACTAAAGTGGAATGCTATACTGTCTATTTGTCTGACAGATGTGGGTTTTCAAGACTAAGTACTATTACCTTCTATTATTGCCTATTATAGGTATACATTATATCTTATATATACATGTCATTGCCTAGCTTGTCCCTAGCCATACAAATTCATTACATCTTACAAAAGACCGCCAATATATTTTAGTGATGCTTTTTAGTCAATACATTAGTTTTGTGATACATCGGTTTCTCATATTTTCAATTAGACTATCTTATTATGTTTTATTTTCTTAGCTTTAGATGGGGGGAAATATTTTCCTGCAGCACAAGCTGATCCCACAGTGTTCTGCCGATGCGCAGGCCGGAAGTTGCCGTACTACACTACATTGGCCTTCTGGACGGTGGATTGGCAGAACGCTATGGGAACAGCCGGTGCTATAGGCAGGTAATGTGGACCCCATAGCACCATTGAAACATAGCCTTACTCTGTTTTTTCAGTGATGTCATTGATAAGAAAGGAAGAGAGGAGAACAGAGTCTCAACAACTTGAAACTAATCACCAAGATACCATTTTATACTTGTACTTATACTTTAAATCTTTATTTTGGTTAAAATTTTACAAAAATATATCACAAAACACCCACAAACAAAGGCATTGTGTATACAAGTGTGCATACAGAGAGAGAAAAAAGACACAATTTGTTGACTTCTCTAAGATGTCATCAACTTGTGCCTCTAAATTCGAGTCATCGACTAGTAAAGATGTTTGATTTTTTCGACTAGCTGACTTTGTGAATTGATTGCAAAGCCCTTGAGCATGCCAAAATTACTGGAGATGTAGAGGAGGGTTGTGGGAACGTGAAAACAAAAGTATTATTCTAGCATATCTATTTTCCAAATTTAAATTTCGACTTGAATATACTTGTAGTGTATCCTCAACCCTTCTCTACATCTCCAGAAAGTTTGCTGAAAAAAAAATTAGACCATCTCTTTCAAATAGCCAACTTTTCCGTTAATGCCCAAATCTGGCCCAGTTAGTCTTTTAATTAGTGTTGAGCTCGAATATTCGAATTTCGAATATATTCGGCGAATATTGGCTATTCGAGAATTGGCTATTCGCGGATATTCGCAATCTCGAATATTCGCATTGGGATGCTTATGGGCATGGATTGCGAATCTATATTCGCAATGCGAAAATAGCACACGTGACCATTTATTTTAAAGGTAATTACGAAGCGATTATAATATTGTGAATATTCGCGAATATAGAATCGAATATTGGTAGAATTATTCGCGAAATATCGCAAATTCGAATATTGCCTATGCCGCTCATCACTACTTTTAATCTGACTCTTTGTCACCTTGGTGTCAAGACACCCTGGCTCCCCTCTGCTTGTTCCCTACAATGTGTAGATAATGCCTGGAGCATGATTGTTATGGTCTCCTTCTAGAGCTTGCCCATGACTTGCCCATGACTTAATAGTTCATACACTTAAAAAAAAAAAAAAAAATATATATATATATATTTTAACCCCCCAGTGGTATGGAAAATGGATCAATGTTATCTGTTTTAAATTCCAACTTAGGCTGGGAGGACTGGGGACAGGATGGCCTTTACAGGTTCTTTGTCTGGCCGGCCCACAAGTTTAAAAGTTTGCCCACCCTTGCCCTAGTAAATAGACAAAAAGAGCGTCTAGAGATCAGTCTGCTAATTTACAACAATAAAAAAAAATGGGAATTGTTTATAATACATGGTTTAATCAAAATTATATAACAGGTCGATCTATGTATTCTCAAAGGTTTTAGGTAAGGCAAATTGAAAAAGTTTAAAGCAGGTGGCCACAATGGCTGCCACATCTGATTTCTTTTAAAATATTTTGAGTAGTCACCAGGCAATCGTATATATAATTTTTTTAAGGAAAACTGTTCCCCAACCCCATTCCTGGCCCTCCACCTAATTATACTTACCAAAATCTCAAAAACCTGCAGCACCCCCTTTAGATTGTATTGTCCCACAGGCTTCTATGGAGAAGGAGTGAAGGATCCCTTATTATATAACATGGGCCTTGGAAATAAGCAATTTGGTAGCCACTGGCCCCAAGAATATTACTATGAATGCGTGGAGGGGAAGGGTGAGTTACATTAGGGGAGGGATGAGACCAGGATTTCAGTACTTTCTTTAAAAATACAGTTATCCGTTCATGCCCTTTCCTACTCGTTACAAAATACATAAAGCCTTTTTTTTCTTAGAACTTGTGTGATTTGTCAATCAGTAAACCTGAGTAAGGCTGTGGATTTCTTTGTATCAAATACAAAAGAACACAAACGTACAGCAAGATTGTTGCATTGTCCTGTTCGCTCTGGCTCAGAATGGCAGAATGACCTTATTGATTTGCTATAAGTCATTGCCGTTGGTTGCAATGTGCAGGGTAGATTAAGGCCCGACACTGCATTTACTGCTTGTGCTTGGCACGTGAGCTCCTAGTTCTTCCTCTTGGAACTGTCATTTGTGGCGAGTTTTATTTGATCAACAACGAAATCAATCACGATTGATGGTGGACATTAGTTTCTGAGATCACTTATGGATCTTTGATGCCGGCAGGGCTTATGGACAAGAACAGCTATGAAGCCTCTTTAGATTGATACAGTAAAAAATATCAATTTGCTGAATCTAACACGTTCATCATTGCATTTTAAAACCAATCTATCTTTCAACGGCCATGTAGCTGCTGCAGCCTTCTATAAGACGTATATATTTAGATACAGAAGAAGTGACATACTGTAAAAGGATGGGGCTCTAGAAATAATGAAATTTAGAATTCCAGTGTTATAGGTTTATTATGTAACTTCTACATGTTATTATAGCTGTAATATGAAGGGCATTAAGGATGAATGATTATGTTAGCTGTTAACTTCTGGAAACTGACTTGGTGTGGAGAAACCCACACTTACCTTTTTATTGCTTTTATTACTATTAAAAAAAATAATAAAAGTCACCCATAATAGTGTGATATGATAATAAGTAACATTGAAATTTTTATAAATCTTAATTGTATCTCCTTCATTGCATCTCATTACTGATTTCCAGCAGCTTTATGCAGTCATTTACTATTCACATGAGATTTGTGGTTTCTTTCAGATTTCCTGATCTTGGTGGAACATCAGTATGGTATGTGGTTATTACTTGGCAGTGTTGGATGCACTGATCCTTAATGTCTCAATTGGATTTAAGTCAGGGGAAGGTGGGCATGGTCCAAAAACTGCTCAGGAACTGCACATGGATATGATAATTAGTGATGGCCGAACTGCCCGCAAGGCGGACAGTTCGGCCGCGAACAAGCATGTTCGCCCTCCTTCCTGCCGGCGGACAGTACGGGTGTTCGACCCGCCCTGTCCGCCGGCGTGAAGGAGCCCTCTATTCTTCCTCCGGTGGGATCATACGCGGCGAGATCCCGCCGCAGGAAGAATGTTTCCACTGAAGACCGGGTAGAGAACCCGGTCTTTCAGTGGAAAGCCGGCTCGCACACCCGGATGTGACGTCAGTGATGTCACACCCGGTAAGCACACCAGGAACTATGTGTTCCAGGTGCCGGATGTGACGTCACTGACGTCACATCCGGGTTTTCAGATTCTAATTCCCCGCCTAGCAGCGGGGAATTTGAATCTGTCCGCGAACGGGCGGACGGCGGACTTTTTTAAAAGTCCGCTCCGCCCGTCTGCGGACGAACATGCCCGAGGTTCGGCCATCACTAATGATAATGATAGAAGTAGAACCCATGGGACATTTGTGAGAGTATGGTAGGAATAAGGATTTATACCCAGTACCTAAGAAGTCAGAATACTGTTGGATAGCACAATGAGTGACCTTCTAAAACAGGTGTGGGCAAACTTTTTGACTGGCGGGCCACAATGGGTTCTTAAATTAGACAGAGGGGCTGGACCAAGAGCCTGTAATGACCGCCCATCATACGTGTCACAATTCTGTACATGCCTGGTTTAAATAATGATCCTGTGGGCTTGCAGCACGGACATTGCAATCTTTTTTATTTTGCTGTACACTTTGAACAAAGAAATCATACTGCCAGGAAGGGATAAAAACTTTACTGCCACAATTCTGTGAAAATACGTAGATTGAGATGCTCAGCTTGTTCACTGCAATGAGCAGAGATAAGGTGGATGTTCAGACTCCTTTTGGCATTATGCACGCTCATTGAATGGAACAAGCAGAGGGGACCCTGAGCATCTTTTCTTTAAGTTGGGCTGGATAACAAAGCTAATCGGGCCGGATCTGGCCCCTGGGACTTAGTTTGCGCATGCCTGCTTGAAACCCTCTGACCATCACTGATACATTGACAAAGCATGTGCTGGATAACATTGCAGACAGTATAGAATTGAATAAAAGGTCTACAGACTTTCATGTCTGTCACATGTGTCCTGTGTAAACCTACTTTCCTCTGTGAAGACAACAGGATGAAGAACATGCCAATTGTAGTGTCCTCTGATAGATGTGATGGAGCTGCATGCTGTTAGATTGTGAACACTTTTTAGATTGTACTTCCTAATTTTGGATAGAAAGTTAATAAAGTAGGTGCATCCGACCATTAAACCTGGATATTATAAACTTAGAGCATTGTTGGAACATTATGAAGAGTGGCCTCAACCTGTCCCTTGCTCTATGAATAAATAGGCTGCATGTCAGGACAATAAAATAAATCTACACAAGTTTCAGAGGCTAATCCTTGCTTCATCAGGGTTTGAAGGATGTAAATACTTGTACATTGCAGTAATAGAAAATAATCTAGAAAATCTAGGAAAATAATCTAGGAAATATTTGAATTAGTGTGCTGAATAGAAATGTCTATGGCCGTCTTAGCTGAATGAATCTGTTTTACATAGGCTACATATTCAAAAATTGCTACAGCAATTGAAACTTTGCATCCATAACATGCTTCATCTGTTGAAATCAGGAGAAGGAGGATCAACACTCTCAACCAGAGCTCTTTTTTTATAGCTATAGTGGGATGGTCTATTCAATGTGTAGCTCCTCACCTGGCTACAATGACTCATGGACCAGCCGTTAATTTTATAAATTAAATTTGTACTAATTAATATATTTTTATGAATATATACAGTGGCTTGGCTTGCAAAAGTACTTTTCCACATGTATCACATTACAGCCACAAACATGACTCAGTTTTATTGGAATTCAATGCGAAAAACCAATACAAAGTGATGTACACGTGAGAAGTGGAATGACATTTTTTACAAATAAATAACTGCAAAGTGGGGTGTCAATACTTTGTAGAACCACCTTTTGCTGCAATTAGGGTGGGTTTACACGTGCAGATTTTTTCGTTCAATCAATGAAGAACGAACTCATTTTTGGTTGATTGAAACAAAATTCTAGAATGGCAAATTTGTTCGATGGATACATTTTGTTAGATCTTGAACAAAAAAATCGTTCAAAAGGTCATCAAACATGTTGGTAAATTTTTATCAGTCGTAGTAATTCAGAATGTATTTTTATTCGATATCGTGATGAACGAACAAAAAAAATCTAATGTTACATTCGATATATGGACGAACGATGTTCGACAAAAAAAATATTAAAAAATCTAATTGGCAGTTCAGCTCAGTCAGATTAGATGGA
>CM070037.1:54405603-54416673 GCA_036250615.1 Ptychadena robeensis | reverse complement strand
TTGAGAATACTTTTGCAAGCCACTGTATATATATTTAAATAGTATCTATGTGGTAGTCATGATGATCCAAAGACTATGATGTCCTGGTATATATTTCCTCATCAGGTGCTTTTTCAGTATGCTAATTGCTATTCAATGAATAAAGGATATTATAGTCATGTAGCCAGGTTGGCTACAGGGAGGTACTAGACCTGGTTGTACTCTGAGAGAACTAGCAGGAATTTTTGGTATGCCTTTGCCAATGTTACTGTAACATGCAGGTGAGAACCAGTATAGTGCAACTCATGTTTTTTTTAAAAATATTTTTATTGAGAAGAAAAGAAGTCATACAATAGATTCAGGTCGAATGGCATAATGAAACTTCGTCAATACATTTTGCATTTTTTTTCATTTTAAACCATACAAACACGGCAAAACCAATCCTCTTGGGTTAAGCCCTCAGAGGAGATCCTACCAGAAACAAAAAAAAAAAAGAAACACAACATAACATAACCCAACTGGTAGACTGCTAGACACCTTATGTTAGGGTATCAAATTCCCTGTGTACCCCGTGATAGCCTCCTTCACTCCAGTGGGTCTGAAAAGCACCCTTTAAACCGGGGTTGTTGGAACCTCCAGAGGCCCTAGGGAGCCCATGCCAGATAAATTTTTTGAAGGCGACATACAATTTTTTTACATCGGCATGTTTGACCAGTAGCGGGTAAAGGAGGCGTGGGAAACTAATCATCTTAATTAGATGGCACCGGCCTAGGACCAAAAGGGGTAAATTGTGCCAAATCGTTGGAGCTCACCAGTGATCACCAGTGATCTTCTGGATTATCGGCAAGTAATTTAGCCCATACACTGCGGGGGCATGAGCCGAGAAACTCAGGCCCAGGTATTTAAATGAATGTGTGACTATCTTAATTTGGCATTCCCTCAACCAACTGCCGGTCTGCCCATGACGGGCTGGGCCCCAGGAATAACAGTTCACTCTTATGTTTATTTTTTTTTGTAAAACTTCGTAGACAGGCCATTTGGGCCCGGAGCCTTGCCATTTGCAGAGTGTTTGATCACCCTAGACACCTCCTCCTCCCGAACAGGATAATTTAAGTAAGACACATCCTCGGGCGAGAGGTGGGGGAGAGGAACCCATCCCACCCCCCGTCCCCTCCCTAAGCATACAATCCCCAGTAATACTCTGCAAACACCTGCACAATGTCTTTACCCTTGGTGACCCGGCGACCAGCGTTATCCCTTATTTCCTTGACCTGACATGGTGGTCTCGCCCCCCTCGCCAGATTTGCCAACATGCACCCAGACTTATTCCCCAGCTTAAAAAAACGAGCATCCCGCCCAGCCCTTACATGCCGATCATGTTGCTCCAGCCATGCATCACATGTCCTCTTGTCTTCTAACCAGCGAGCGCGGTTCCGATCGCGGTCATGTGATTCTTATATTGTTCATTGCTGTCTCTGGCCTTGGTACAGGCAGACAGATAGTTTTCGAGGGCCTGGCGCCTAGACGACGCGGTATAAGCCAAGATCCTGCCGCGGAGGACAGCCTTGGCCGCCTCCCAATAAAGTGTAGGTTTAGTAGTGTGTTCCGCATTATAAAAAGAATATTCCAACCATCAACCCTGCAGCACAGTTCGGAAGGAATCATTAGACACTAAGTACAAGGGAAAACGCCAGATTGGCGTCGACTCTTGGGGGGCACCCGTGTGTAAGGACACCACCACCGGAGAGTGGTCAGAAATGACCAAAGGGGAAATCTCGGCAGAATGTACCCGGGGAAGCAGGGGGTGACCAACCATAACCGTGTCCAGCCGTGACAAGGAGCCATGGGCAGCCGAACTATGTGTATATTCCCTTTCAAATGGGTGGAGAAATCTCCACTAGTCCACTAGTCCACAAGAGTTCACCAGGGATTGAAAAGCACCGTCCTGTGAGGAACCCACAGTACACACGCCTCCAGCCAATCGCCGATCTTTCTCAGGGGATGCCACAGCGTTGAAGTCGCCACCAACAATCAGGGATGAATTAGGGTGGTGCGTGGAGATATGAGCCGTGAGGTCCGGGAAGCAAGTGGAGGCCGAATAGTTTGGTCCATAGCAGGAGAACAAAGTGAACGGGCGGGGAGAGGCATCAATGGTGATAAAGACCCAACAGCCTCCCTTGTCATCGGCGCCCTGAGCCAGGATGTGGTCTGTGAGCGACTTGTGTATCAAAATAAGCACTCCTGCCTTGCGTCCTCCCGCAGAAGCGCCTATAACTCGACCAACCCATAGCTTTGACATTAGCGAGTATTCCCCTTGACGAAGATGGGTTTCTTGTAAAAGGGTGACGTCACTGTGAAGCTTCTAAAGGTGCCTGAGAACTTTTGTATGCTTGCCTGGAGTTCGGAGACCCTTGACATTCCACGTGGTGACCACTAGCTGACCATTTATCCTCGGCGTAGTCATGGTACATCAGGAGACATTGTGAAAATACGGTGAAAAATATTTTTCCTTGCTGAAGGGGGGCTCGTGTCCCAACAGAGCTCCACCCCGTCTTCATAGCGGCGGGTGGGGAAGAGGGGTCCAGGGGTGGCAGCAGCCTGCCGTGGCGATATAATGGGTAACCAGTCAAAAATAACGAGAAAAAACATACCAACAGTCAATAACACCACCGGTGGGGAGGATAACATCCACACCCCAGCACACGATGTAACAGTTTGCAGTACTGACTTCCTTTTTCCGTCAGTGAGACCCCTATGGGCAAGGGGAAACCAGCAACCGAGCGAACCATCCGCTCAACGGATGTTGAGGACCCAGACGGTGGGGACTCAGGCGGTGTGCCCGTTCCACGCGAAAGGTTCCCGCTAAGCCCAAGGCTTGGGGTAGCGTTGTTTGGCAGAAATTGGGGGCGGTATGATTCAGGCAGGCCCACCACTCTGAGGTTATTTCGGCGGATCCTATTCTCCATATCATCCACTTTGGCGGCGGCCGTGACCTGAGAGTCCTTTAAGGCAGCATTATCCGCATGCAGGGAAGTAATGGTGTCCTCCGCTGTGCTGACCCTTGCCTCCAGTGTGTTATTGCGGCTGCCATGCTCCCTGACCTCCCCCTGGATGTCTTGTAAAGATTGGGCCAAATGGCAGCCTAGTGGCGCAAGTTAAGGTGTTGAAGCAGTCCAGTTCTCAGACATCTGGCATAACAGCAAACTGTCCCCATGGGCAACCATGGGGGGCTCTGATATTCCACCCAGCTCCAGTCATCTCCCGCTCCTGGGCTCTCATTAAACTCTCAATAGTGGAAGAGGGAATCCACCCTACTTTTTCCTGGGGCAGTTGCGACTAAAACCAAAATGTAATCTGCAAAGTTCTGTACTCCGGACATGGGTTGTTCCACTTGGCAGCCACCGATTCCCTGCCTCCTGCTAAATCCTAAGCACAAGAAAAACAAGGGTTTTTATGGCCTCTACGCTGGGCCCCCTCCAGTGTCGGGAGGACGCACTGCAGCTTCCAAACCAAACTCTCCCTCTGCAATGATGAGTAGTGATGGCCGAACCTCGGCCATGTCCATCCGCGAACGGGCGGAGCGGACTCTTAAAAAAGTCCACCGTCCGCCCGTTCGCGAACAGATTCAAATTCCCCGCCTCTAGGCGACTGGAACGCATCCTGGAACGCATAGTTCCTGGTGTGCTAACCGGATATGACGTCACTGACGTCACATCGGGGTTTGTGAGCTGGTTTTTCACTGAAGACCGGGTTCTCTACCGGTTCTCTTCCTGCGGCGGGATCTCGCTGCTTATGATCCCACCGGAGGAAGAATAGAGGGCTCCTTCTCGCCGGCGGACAGGGCGGGTCGAACACCCTTACTGTCCGCCGGCGGGAAGGAGGGCGAACATGCTTGTTCGCGGCCAAACTGTCCGCCTTGCGGGCAGTTCGGCCATCACTAATGATGAGTGCCCCCTCTCGTGTAGTGACCGGGGGGAGGTCCCCACTACATCACTATTAACATTAACATATAAAACTTCAAAGATAAAATGCAATGAGGAAATGTTGTCAGCCTGGGAGGGGAAGTGAATAACTGGCAGAACCAGTGTGTGAGAAATAAAGAAAAAACTTCAAAAAAGAAAGGCAATGCCCCACTACATAAAATTCTGGTAAGCTGTAATATAGCTGTTATCTGTATATATTTGTATATTTATTCTGTAACAGACAGATTTCAGTTGACAGTTGTCTTGCTGAACAAATTGCTAGTTTTGTGTTAATGTCAATATGGTCATAAACATAACAGTATTATATTAAAAGCAATAGTGGTCATAGTGTAGGAAGACTAATTGAATGAGTTGTAATTAGTGAGACACATAAGCACATTACAATACAATCACATATTCAGTACAGTATGATGCTGTATATTCTTGTGGTATTGATGTAATTAGTGCAAATGGGATTGTCCCAGTTGTATTTTTTGCTTAAATGTGTGCATACATCTGGTAGACTAGGCCTAGTCATGTCTGGACCTCATGGCGGGGCTGAATACATGCCAGCAGACAAATAAAAGGATGCGTGAGCACTTATTAGGAATACATTCAGAAATGAGACACAAACTGCATGTAATTCACTCTAAAGAATGTATAGGGTTGTCCAGTTTGCAGAGAATTGCTGACCATACATTGTTCAATGAGTGTATTAAGATTCATGGATCAACCATTTACAATAGGTGTCTTGATGCAGAGTAATCCTACTATAACTGAGGAGCTAAGGACTTATCACATCACCTAAATGATGCCAGGAAATGCCAGTATGGCCACAAAAGTATGGTACTTGAATATCCTGGAGGGATAAGGTGATGAATCTCTAGACACTGGCAGTTCCCCCAAGAGTGATTAGGTCTGTACCATGCAGTCCGTGCTGTGCACAATCCCACTGGGGCCCTGGCATGGCACATGATTTGATTACTTAAATTTGTTTAAGTCAGACATATTTTCAAATCATACATTGTAGAGTATGCTACAGTATAGAACAGTGATGGCCAACTGAGTTGATATGGAGGGCCACAAGTGCGGCCCACTGCATCACTAATGGTCCGCACATAACATTTTCAATCTATACTATAAGGATTTATTTTTTAAAAACAATGCCAGCATGCATAACTAGAAGACATTATTTTTTAATAATAAAACTTGTCTTAAATGATACTTTTAGTATTAGGGAACACTGTAGTATGGTAATGTACATTTTGTGTCATCCAAGCCTCTGGTGATATCTATGGGGCACACACACCTTTAATTCAAAGGTCATGTGCCCCTATTTTTAGGTTATGTGCCGCAATATATATTATACAATCACCCGTGTTCACTTCTCTGCATAACCCCTAGCCAACACTAGAAGGAAAGAAGATAGGTGAGGGATTTTTACTTAGATACCATCTGGGTCACTGATTGGCTTTTACATACTTCATACATCATCATACACTTTTACATCATATACATAAGTTTATCGCCTCTCCTCCTCTTCCCGCTCTTAGAAGAACCTGGGCGAGGACCTGTCAGCGGGGGATTGGCAGACAAGTGAGTTCCTATGCCCTATGCAATAACAGTTAGGCTTCAGGGGTCGCAAGTGGAGGACTGAGGGGGGGGGGGCGTGAAGAACACCCAAAGGGCTGCATGCGGCCCCGTGCCACAGGTTGGGCACCTGGGATATAGAATGATCAGTATATCTACTGCCTTGCTCTTTTGTCTCATCAGGATATCCATACTGTTTATCACCTTTTGAACTATCTTGCATCAAGATAACGAAAATCACAGTGACAACTCCTTATATCATTCTGCCAGAGACCAGAAGCTGAATTGCGATGGACAAGTTCAATATTTCCCATACATTTTAAAACCAAATAATGAAATATCTCCTAAAATTATCATTTGGATGCATTTTGTTTTAAAAGGTAAATAATATTTATGGTTAATCAGTCAATCTCCAACCCCCTGGCTCTTTTTGATAACCCACTAATAACTATGCTTTAAATGTTACCATTGCCTTGTGAATTTTCATCTGAATGTGATTGTTTCTCTAAATTCCATAAACACTACAGCCATGTCATTACTTTTTTGGCATGAGAAAGAGGAGGACCAGTGGTGCTCCCAGGAAAATCACCCGCAGCCAGAGCACCCTCAGCGCACGGGTGCCCGACTGGGGGTGGATGCGCAGAATCAGCATCCCCTGGAAGTGACATGATCAGTAGGCGGAGCGGAGGGGATAAAACGGAGGAGCGGAAGTGACGTTACCCCTTTTGGAGTCCACACATCCCAGCCCGCCTGATGTTTCATAACTTGATGGGATGGCTTTCGGGTTGGGGATGTTGGAAAGGGTTTGTGGGGACTTTAACTGTTTTCTTGTTATTTCCTTCCTCTGCTTTTCTGTTTGTCACAGCGTTGGCGGGTCCCTGGCAGTGCCCAAGAAGAAGTATTCAAAGTGAAATGGGGTGATGTGCTGGTGGAGGAGGAAGTCACCTGAGGTTCTACGTTGCGCTCTGGTACAGGGTCAATGACCCAAGGTGGTGAGGTCAAACACGTGTGAGGAGGCAACATCAATAGAGTACACATCTGGTGGAGGCGTGGCTGGTACAGGAGGTTTTGGTGATGTTTTGGTATATATACTGGCCACTTTATTAGGCACACCTGTCCAACTGCTCGTTGACGCAAATTACTGATCAGCCAATCACATGGTGGCAACTCAATGTATTTAGGCATGTTGACATGGTCAAGATGAAGCGCTGCAGTTCAAACCGAGCTTCAGAATGGGGAAGAAAGGTGATTTAAGTGACTTTGCACATAGCATGGTTGTTGGTGACGGTCTGGTCAGAGTTCAGAAACTGCTGATCTTTGGGATTGTCATACACAACCATCTCTAGGGTTTACAGAGAATGGTCCGAAAAAGGAAAACTATCCAGTGATGCCAAAAACAAATGCCTTGTTGATGCCTTGTTGATGCCAGAGGTCAGAGGAGAATGGCCAGAGTGGTTCAAGCTGATAGAAAGGCAACAGTAACTGAGATAACCACTCGTTACAACCCAGAGCATCTCTGAATGCACAACACATCGAACCATGAGGCAGATGGGCTACAGCAGCAGAAGACCACACCAGATGCCACTGTCAGCTAAGAACATGAAGCTGATGCTACAATTCACACAGGCTCACCAAAATTGGACAATAGAGGATTAGAAAAATGTTGCCTGGTCTGATGAGTCTTGATTTCTGCTGCGACATGTCCATCCCTTTATGACCATAGTGTACTCATCTTCTGATAGTTACTTCTAGTAGTATAATGAACCATGTCATAAAGCTCGAATCATCTCAGACTGGTTTCTTGAACATGACAATGAGTTCACTGTACTCAAATGGCCTCCACAGTCACCAGATCTCAATCCAATAGAGCACATTTGGGATGTGGTGGAATGGGAGATTTGCATCATGGATGTGCAGCCGACAAATCTATCATGCTATCATCTATCATGCTAACATGTCAATATGGACCAATGTCTCTAAGGAATGTTTTCAGTACCTTGTTGAATCTATGCCATGAATCATAAAGGCAGTTCTGCAGGCAAAAGGGGTCCAGCCCGGTACTAGCAAGGTGTGCCTATTAAAGTGGCCGGAGTGTATGTTGTTTATTTTAATCTTTGGGGGGGGGGCACTTCAGGGAGAAAATGTTTTTTGCACTATTGTTAAAGCTGTGGCCTTTCAATATATTTTCCAAATTTTCGATAACAGTGTTCTGTCTTTATTAATTTAATGTTAAGTGGGGTTTTAAAGAGTAGTTGGGTCCAATCAATACTCCCCCATTCAGTGATGTAACCAGTTCAGCAAAAATGTTTTAGGTTTTTTTTAATTTATTTTCTTCATCTTGTAAGCCATGATACTACTATTCTTCT
The DNA here is from genome assembly GCA_036250615.1 of Ptychadena robeensis. Lineage (NCBI taxonomy): Eukaryota > Metazoa > Chordata > Amphibia > Anura > Ptychadenidae > Ptychadena > Ptychadena robeensis. The sequence continues at coordinate 54,408,776 of CM070037.1, read as the reverse complement.
CTTCTAAACCTTTGAAACCCGAATTTTGCAACAGTTGATCATAGAGTTCAGTGCCAGAAAAAATATTATTATCAATAAAGGAGGTACAATAGACCTGTTATACACCATATAGGAAAGAGAAGTGGATTGTCTTGTCACTCTTAGATAATGATGCTGGAATGTAGAGGATGGTGATTACAGAACATTTCCTAACATCTATTTATCCCCTCAAGCTTTATTGTCACAAATGTTAATCTCTCCTGAAACTTAACAGCCACTTCCAGCCCGCTAAATGGTACTGACTTTCATAGCAATCTGTTGTTACTGCAGATTTCCCAGTGGCTTTGTGTAGCGTGTGTCACTTGTCTAGAGGAATCTCATGGTCTCATCTCTTCCACTTTCAATTATGAAGTCACTCTGCAGCTCCCAACTGTCACTTATTAGCCTGTTGCCTTTCAGCTGACTGCCCTCTGGCATTTGATTGGCTGCGGTTGCCTGTACTATATGCAAGTGTATGCTGTAATGAGAGGATGGATTAAAGTCTCAAGCTGCCCTTTGTGTAACAGAATTCAGGATAATCCTTTGCTTAATCTTCTTTTGCTCAGAGCAGCATCTTGGGGTAAAGTGATACTCCTGGGAGCTGGCTGGGCTTCCTCTATTATTCCAGGTTAGTGGACAAAAAAAATGAGCAAGGCTTTACCTACTGCATATATCTGACATGTCTACGGTCTACAATGGTGGGATTGCATTGGGTCAAGTGACTACTAGTTTGGGACCTATTGATACATTGTAACAAATGTCTAAAATTTGGTCTAATAAAGCTTTTTCTAGATCATCTTTTGCAGTGACAATCTTTCTGAACTACAAGGTATCTGTCTAAATATCAGACAGCCATGATGGAAGATGGCATTGTAGAAGAGGCAAATGTTACTTCTGTTACCCTCAGGCAATGCAAGTATTCAACAACATTACCTAATGGCCACATTCTTGGGTAGATATGTCCATCACAGTCTAAACATCACAACTGTCGCCTATTTAGCAGGACTCTTCTCTTTTGAAACCACGTACCCTTTTCTTCTTCAAATGTCCCAATTGTGATAAAAAAAACTATCACAAGGAAGGGCATGACCCCCTGCAGCCATCTGTCTGTCTGGAGACTACTGACTTAAGTCTCTATAAAGTGTATTTACTTTGAAACAATACGACATTACTTTTACACAGATGACCACAGTGTCTACACGATTTTAAAGTCTGGTTTGTGGCTCCTCGTTCCCCATGGGTATCTGTGCAGTGGTGGTTCCTAGTGGAAATTTTGTCCTAACCATTGAATAACGTATAGACATTTGGCCTAGAATCTCACCAATGTACCCCCTGAAGAAGTTTTCTAACAAAATGCGTGTTGGGGTGAAACCTACACCTTTTTGGACTCTTTATATTTTTAAGTGTTTACAACATAAATACATACATACATACCAGTACATTGGTGACAATGAGTATGCAGAGTAAGAGATATGACCAATCACTGTCTATGGAAACCTGGAAAAACTGAATGACTTGAGTATAAGCCTAGGGTAGGAAATGCAGCAGCCAAGGCACAAAAACACACAACAATTAATGAGTGAATTGCAAAGCCCCTGAATATGGTATCATCACTAAAATTGCTGGAAATGTAGAGAAGGGTTGTTGGAACATTACAAAAAAAAGTATTACTGAAGCACATGCAGTTTTTGCATAAATTAACTAAGTTCAAATTGACTCAACTCAACTTTGAACTTTATTTCATCCAAAAAGTGCTAGAGCAATGTTTTATTTTCAATTGTTCCTAAATCACTAGATCTCCGGCAATTTTGGTGATGCCATGTACAGGTGCTTAATAAGCCCACCAGTGAAATTTCATGATTTTAATCCCTTGACTTGATTATAAGCCAAATTTATATTATAAGCCTATTATAATTATAAGCCTTTTTTAAATACATATTGGGAGCTGACAATTTTGGCTTATATTTAAGTATAAACTGCATATCTAAAACTAGCTTTTAATGTGTCTGCTTCTATAGAAACTCCATATTTGAATATGATTTACAATGTTAGGGTAAATTAGACAGCAATGCTCCTCTAGTAAACAATGTAAAAACTTCTGGACATGCATACAGTAAAGTTTTTTGTATTTGATTTTCTTTTTCTTTGTCATTTCTTTAGATTTGTAGTTCAAAACTTTATTTTGGAATTTTATATATATATTCAAGATTTTTCTGCTTTACTGCACTGCATTGTTAGGTACAACTTACTGCATGATATTCACCATAGAAAGAAGGACTCCATATGTATGTATATATAGAGAGTATATATACATATGGAGTTCTTCTTTCTATGGTGAATATCATGCAGTAAGTTGTACCTAACAATGCAGTTCAGAAAAATCTTGAATCAGATTTTCAAATACTAAACAGAGGTAACAGAAATCTGTTTGCAGTGAGTTATTACACAGTTTATCCCAGAGTTGATAGACTTGAGTTCTGATATGGCATTCAGGAAGGTACGCATTGTAGAACGCAGGGCAAAGATTGCCATCTCCTGGTGAAATGTCAGTGTAGCTATATCCTTGCAGCTTTCAGCTTTCTTCTGTCCAGCGCTATAAACAAAACAAAGAAAAGAAAAAAAAACTATTTAAAATTTAACTTTGAAGCTATGTCCTAAAATTCAAATATATGTCCTGAAGCATGGAATGTTCATGTTTATACATGTAAATTCATGTTATACATTGCCTCTGGTGATATTTAAATTACTGCTGTAGGATTCTGGAATTCAGATGTACCATGTAAATAAGTTTATAGAGCAATAATAATTAATGATAATCAGATTTAATCTTTTATAATGTAACATTGAGGAAGAGAGATTCCTGATCGGTCAGTTATTACACATTAGCTTACTGACATTACCCTTTTTGTTCAAGAACCAGTTGCTGTTCTATGTTCGGAAATAAGACATCTTAATGCATAAGTCATTAACTGGTATTTCAAAGTCAAATGGCAGATTATATTACTCACTAGATCATATTCAGATTTTAAGGTCTTGGTATCACTGCGCTAAAATGCCTGCATGAAACAGTGATGTTGAAATTCAATTAAATGGAAATGCAGTGTAGGGATCCGTTGCATTGCTCAATTGTCAATGTGGAGCCCTGTGTTGACATT
>CM070037.1:54375743-54388186 GCA_036250615.1 Ptychadena robeensis | reverse complement strand
TTCTCTGGCCGATGTCAGTCGATGTCGTAACTTTCAAGGTAATGGCCGGCACACAAAGGGTGCCCGCCTATGCTATCAGCTCGGGAATGCAGCATGATGACATCATCACGCTGCTTTCCAGAGCTGATCTTAGCAGCTCTGTTGACCCCCACTCGGTGCGTGTTTGGAGGCCTTAACATTGATCGATTCACAGAGTGCCTAGTACTATTGTAAATACAATCATAAACAAATCAACCGAAATATCTAGAAAAACTCTCTGATATTTGTACGATCAAGCAAAATTTATCTAAATGTTCAATCACTTAATTTATGTTTATGTTTGTTTTATTTATTTATTTATTATGTTTTATGTTTATGTTTATTTGATTTATTTTTATGTTTGATTTATGTTTTTGGTCAATCGTACAAGGTGTGCCAGAAACAATTTACGATCGTCTTGAAATAGATAATTTTAAGACGATTAAATGGAAATACCAACCTTACAATCTTTCCATACAATTTCTGTACAATCAAATTTTGTTCTACCAAAATCATGTAATATGAAGACTTTTCTAAACCTTTCAATCACTATGTATTCTATCAGGGAGGACCCGGCACTACATAGCAGTGATATATACCTTCCAATCACTATGTATGCTATCAGGGAGGCCACTATACTACACAGTTGTTGGTAGATCTAATAGAGATCGTATGTATCGATCGTAAGGTGTATGGGGGGCTTTAGTGATAAAATGTAAGGTACAAGGTGTCCACCTGTCTTGCCTCAGCAATTTAAAGATTATTTCTTTGTTTAAATTAGGCGTTCAAAAGGGGTATTTAGTTTAGCATCGTGCAGAGACAAAATCACTTGTGGAAATCCTGTGTTGCAGCCTATATTAGCTACATATTAAACTTTTTGTGTTCTAAGTTTACTTTTTTCTGAACTGGTGAGTATTTAACAGCTTTCTCTGTTGTATGAGATGACTCCTTCATAATGTGTGCACTGGTTTGTTTCATGGAAAAACACACATTTTTTTCATACCTGTCATACTATTGCTACACAAGAATGATGGGGGACACATGCTACAAACAAATGAAAAACGTTGTCCCTACAGCAGGTGTTGATGGCATACCGCCTCCTACTGAATGCAATAAGAAAGGCAGAACTTTGTTTATTTAAAGTTTTGTTTTGTGCACTTACATATATCAAAAGCAAATTTACAGACTAGTGGAATTAAAATTATAATGATTAGTAATTATAAAAAGCAATCACAGGAGTAAAGCTGGGAATAGACAGTACAATTTACCGTCTATTCCTTATGTTATTCTATGCAGTAGCAGGCAGCACGATGACGTCATCACGCCCGCCTGCTTGTCCTGAGAATCGGACGGCACTCTGCATCTGCAGCTCATTAGTTCGGCTGGGGGCAGCTGAACTAATGGGATCGGACTAAAATTTATCGTCCTGTCGGATCGCACAGAGATGAAATTTACTGAAACAGTAGTTAACAAATTGAATTTTTTTTTTAAATACTATCAATTTAAATTCATAGTATTTAGCTTTTTGCTTTTATTTTAGACAGATACCCAGATTTTTTTTTTGACTGACTTTCTCTCTCTCTTTATCTCTATTAGTTTTTGTTGTGGGGATTTTTTTTTTATTTTTAAGGTTCAAGTTTTATAACCAAGACAAAAAAGAAATGTAGGAAATTGAAATATAGGAAAAGGAACCTTTAAATCAAAGGTTATGTGCCCCATAGATATCATCAAAGGCATTGATAACATCTATGGGGCACATAACCTTTGATTATATATATGACTAAATACATGTGCATTACCATACTACAATGCTCCCTAATGCTTCAAGTTTCATTTTAAACACATTTTGATATTTAACAATAATGTCTTTTAGCAATTCATAAAAAACTGCTTATACAAGCCAGTATAGATTAAAAATGTTATGTGCAACCTTTTAGTGATGCTGAGGGCCCCACTTGTGGCCCTTTATATCAACTTATATCGTTGTCCACCACTGCTGTACATGAAATTATAATGAAAGTCATCTTATATGAAATCACCAATCGTGTTGGAGTCTTCCTCTACTTCCTCTGAACTACAATGAACACCACAGTTTAGGGATACCAGGTATATATGCAGTGACTTCAAGCCTGATCCAGTGTGTTTTGGTAATGGATTGGAATTCAGGTGATATATGAAGATTGCTGAAAAATTTTAAAATTTGAATGTTGAATTTTCAACATGTGTTCTGGATTTTTTTAGACGGAAAATGTATAAAAATGTATTATTAAATATAAAAATCAATATAACTCTATTAACGAATAATTTATACAGAGAGCAAAACCCCTTGAGTTGGATTTTTTGAAAAAAAACAAAACATTTTTGGGAGTGCCACACCCTGATATGTATATTTTCGAGCAAAAACAGAGCACCAAATAGTGGGGCAAAATGTGGGGCTTTTGAGGCACAACAAGAATTACCAAATCATAACATTAGCTAAAAATGGTCTTTATTTGTGCTGAATACTTATACATAAAACAACTAATAAAAATGGTTGTTCACCCCCTACATAAAGGTGTGTGGGAGAACATACCAACATAGTATAATATACTTCATACATCTAGAGCCATCTTTCACAATGTGTAACTCTCTGGGTCCTCATTGCCCCAATGGTTCCAAAACTGAGATTTTGTAGCCTTTTTGATTCGGTGGGGCTGGTTATGGACATTTTTCCCTTATTAGGCTAGCCCATGGGGAACTTTGGATACTCTCACCCAATCACAATGTTTCAACTCAACTCGACATATATTTTCCTTGTTTTGGTGTGTGGGGGGCGGGGTAGTTTAGTGGGGGGTGGGGGTGGAGATGTCTGTCTTCTAGGTTGGGTGTGAAGGTGTACCCTCTCCCGGATTGGAGGAGAGAGACATAAAACCGGCCGATCACTACCAGGAAGTGCATGAGCCACACTGCTGGGAGGTGCCTCTGACCTGCACGGATTTGTTATCATTCAAAGTTAAGGAAACTGACTAAGAAGAATACCTGTGATATCCATCCATAATTATTCAGGATGGCTTTTTAAAGCAGTTACTCTAGATATGTATTTGAAAATAATTTTAGTTCTAGGTTGTATTGAGCAGTATTGAGAAGCAGATCAGGTCATACCTACCTAAAATAGGGGATTCTACCCCCCACTGGGAGGTCTGAGATCGTAATTCAGTAAGTAATTGATTTGTTTTGTACTATCTCAGTCTAAACTAGATTACCTTAATCAGTTTAATGGATTATACAGGGATTTTAATATCACCAGTATTTTTGGGATTGTTGGTCTTGTCTCTAGAGATGGTCGAATTTTTTGACTTGCTAACTTTGTGAGCTGATTGCAAAGTCTCTGAACATGGTATCATCACCAAACATGCTGGAGATGTAGAGAAGGGTTGTGGGAACATTTGAAAAAATGAAGTGTTGCTTTAGCACATGTACTTTTTGCATAAATTAAGTTCAAAGTTAAAGTCGAAATTCTGATTTTCGAAATTTTTACTTAACTATTTGTGTTAGAGACATACTTTTTTGGAGTATACCCCCAACCCTTCTCTACATCTCCAGCAAGTTTGGTGATGATACCATGTTCAGGGGCTTTGCAATTAACTCGAAATCGGCGAAATGGTCGAATTTTTGAAAGAAAATTCGACCATCTCTACTTGAATAGGCACCATCAAGTTGGTGTGGGTATGGAGATGGGAATGCACTATGTACGATTGATGTAGGCACAGGAGGGGTAGGCCTTGTATCTGTTGGGGCGAAACGCGTAGAGACTGAGAAATCTTGACATCAATAATTGTGGATTTAGTGGGATCCACCCGATTTCTCGGACTGGCTTGAGTTGGTGGAATTGGTACTCTTGGGAAACCTCTAGAACCATTGGGGCAATGAGGACCCAGAGAGTTACACATTGTGATAGATGTCTTTAGATGTATGATGTATATTATACTATAATGGTATGTTCTCCCACACACCTTTATGTAAGGGATGAACAACCATTTTTATTAGTTGTTTTATGTATTAGTGGTCAACACGAAGAGAGACCATTTTGAGCTAATGTTATGATATGGTCATTCTTGTTGTGCCTAAAAAGCCCCACATTTTGCCCCACCATTTGGTGCTTTCTTTTTGCTGGAAAATTAATTTATTAACGCTCTATGGAATGAGTACATAGGTCTCCCAGACCTATTTTTTATAAAAAAAAAACACTTTGAAGATAAAGAACCAAATATGTTAATTAAATAAAATATACTAACAAACAATGTCCCCTGTTATTTTAATTAAAATAATTATAACCACCCAACAGGTTAAACTAGGGCATGTTGCCCAGTGTGGGACCAAGTATATTAGCCCTGCAGATATCAAGGGACATGGATGTTCGCACTCTTTCTAGCCAGCGAGCAACATGGGTGTTCGGACCGCCCTGTTCACTGGTGAGAAGGAGCTCACTATTTTCCTCTGGCAGGATCAGGAGCAGTAAGATCCCGCCAGAGGAAGAATCTTTTTACTGGAGACCGAGTAGAGAACCCGATCTTGCAGTGAAAAGCCGGCTCAGAAAACCGGAAGTGACGCCAGTGACGTCACATCCAACAATCGTAACCAGGAAATATGCGTTCCAGGTACCGGATGTGACGTCACTGATGTCCCTTCCAGTTTCCCTGATTCAAATTCCCTGCCAATAGGTGGGGAATTTGAAATTGACCGCAAACAGGCGGACAGCGGACTATTTTGAAAGTCCAATCTGCCTGCACGCGGACAGACCTTGGGGAAGTTCGGCCATCACTACAAGAGACATTAACTCTTGCATAGATTACATTGGTGGACATTGATGTAACTGTGCAAATAGGCATGTTGTAAAGCAGAATTTAGTAAAAGTTTTTTTAAAAAGGGTCTCTTGTTTTTTTTTAACCCTTTTAGAGACCTCTATAATTATTCCATAGGGGGACAGGGATCCCTTGATCCCCAATAAGCCCACCACCCAAACCCCCACAACATTGTGTCACATTGTGGGAAAGAAGACCCCTACCTTTACAAGAGGTCTGCTTGTGCCCGGTTTGCCTCAGGGAAGTGGGGACACATGCTTGTCTCCCCCTTATCTTGGCCTGCCAGGTCTATGTAAAAAATGGATCAGGTTAAAAAAGGACTCAATATCAAATTTCAAAAAAACACATTTTACAACATTTACTGTATCAGACTCCTCTTTACATATGCATTAAATTTTTCACAAAAATTGATACAAAGACATGAGTGGGGAGTAAACCATCTTCCCTATTCATGTCGATGGCCTTTTCATTGCTTTTTTTGGATAAAGTTTATGTATCCACAATTTCTGGAGATGTCAAGATTCATTGACACATTCCCAAAAAATTCTCCAAGGCAAGGGCTACACTTGCTAAAATCCCTGCATTCAACAAAGGCAGTCTGTTAGGGCAACGGCATCGGCCGCTGTGACCTAAATAAATAGGCTGATGAATTACACATCCATTGACTGTCAATGGACACGTCATACGTCAAGTCCCTGCTGCGTTTATGTCGACGCGGTGCTCTGGACAGGGTGTCATAGCCACCAATCCATTTATCCCTGCTTCTGTCCAGAGCACCGCATCAACATAAACGCAGCAGAGACTTGACGTATGATGTGTCCATTGACAGTCAATGGACGTGTAATTTATCAGCCTATTTATTTAAAGAGGTCATAGCGGCTGATAACGTTGCCCTAAAAGATGTCAGCGCATCCAAGCATAGTGTAGCCCTACCCTATAAGATTCTGTTTTTGAATACAAAAATAAAATTGGAATGGCTAATGTTGCAACATGTCTACCTGTCTTTTAACTTTGTTTATTCAAACACTCCATATAGCAATATTTTTATATGCCTCTCCTTCACATCACTAGTATGTTACTGCTTTTTTATATAATCAATTTTTTGGGGCTTTCAATTGAATACAGTTTGGGTTTCATATATTTCTATCCCAACATTTATCTGCCTTGTAGCTTCCTATCCTATATCAATCAAATGTCACCATACATGAGCCACGAAAGTATATTATTGGCTACATTGCTATTAGCACTTGAATAGAAAAAGCCTGTAAATGTTATCAGCATGAAACTAAAATGAACTAACCCTCCGTATTAGCTCCTGGGAGTGCTAAAAAAAACACATGCCATTGCTGTGTTGCTCCAGGAGGGGGCGCTCTAAGATCACATTCCCCAGGTTTTTTGCCACATTGAGGATGACATGTGATTTATATGTAATGTAAAAAGCAGCATTGAAGACATACTGCTCAGGTTCTAATTTCACATTATTTTTTAAAGCTTCTGCTTCCTAAGAACACATTGATGTGAATAGCTCCCTGGCATGTGTGGTTTTGGTCCAGTGAGGCTCCAATGCTAGTGGGGTGATCGGCATCCCAGCAATACTCTGAAGGCTGACAGCCTACAGATGGCAGGTCTCCCATCTTATTTGATGCCTAAGTGAGTGGACAGGTTTGCTTAGGAGGGGAATATGTTTGCTTGTCTGTGTTCTGCACACACAATTATGGAAATCGCCTTCTGATTATATAACTAGGTTAATTGCATGCAAATAGGATGCATGAATATGTATGAGAGATAGGCAAAAATAATTTGTTTTCTAGCCATCATCACTCAATGGTTTATATAAGAGAAACTTGGCATCCACAAATGCTATGTAATGCAATTAAAAGGGAACAGAAATGGTTTAATATAGTTAGATAAATATGAAAGAAAATGTCTTAAGGCACATTATAAATGTATAGATTTTAAGAGCGTGTGTATATATATAATTACTGATTATATATGTAAAGGAGGAAGGTTGTTTTTTCCAGTTACATATGTGGGGTTCATCTTTAGGCTTAAGGTAGCCATACACGCATAGTTTTTTCTTACCATTACTAAACGATCAACTGCAACGATTCCTGTCCACCTTAAACGATCAAACCACCATCAAAAGAAACAAAAACAAATCAACGATCGGACATGTGTTGGATTTTTTAATTGATCGCTGTTATTTTGGATGCGGACCCTTGATCGGTAAGGGCAAAAATCAAGCAGGTGCCCCAAAGGCGGTGTTGATCGGATTGTTGTATGATCGATTCCTGTAAAATATGTATCGTAAGCCCTCCATACACGGTTCACTTCACTGGGGATCGCTGTGTGATCGATTGCAACTGGGGATGCTGTCAGAGCATTGCTAACTATTAATGGTGTACCAATTTTATTGCTACATTTTATTTTATGTGCAAATACCCATTTCTAAGCCTTTTTAACCTCCAAATCCACTGTAAGGGTTAAACACTTGTTAATGTCTAGGGCAGGGATGTCAAAATCAAATATAAAATGGGCCAAAATGACAAACTTGGACAAAGGTCTAGACCAACCTTATAAGTTATTGATAAATGAGGAAACAATAGCGGAAGACTTTTCTTTTCATCTGATCAAACTATCAACTTATCTGTGCCATGAATATCCTAAAAAAAACATTTTTTTTATAAAACTGGGTGAAATATAATACACTGGAGGCCATATGTTGCAGGTAGGCCAGAGTGTAAGGTTCAGGAGAAGAGATTTACTTAACTGAACCTGCATCCTAAGCACTGTTGTTCATTTCCATGCCCAGCTCTGTGGATGGGACCTCTGTTTCCTTCTTCTACAATGCAGAGTGATACGATCTTCATTGCTGGGTGCACCACTATACAAAGCAACTAAAGCTAGCCATACAAGGGTCAATACCCATTCGATCAATTGCAGAGTGGTAACATCACCATGCTGCAATAGATTGCGAGTCGATCGAATGGGAATTGTTGTGCACCACTTTACAAATCGATTCCTTTTTGATGGGGACCTGGTCCTGTGTACACCCAGTGTGGTCAGACATTTTCCTACCGCAAAATAACTCACAACACCAGGTGGAAGCTGCAGAGTTGTAAGAGGCATACAGGATGATGCAGAGGAGGGGGCTCCCCCTGCACTCTGCCTGTAGCAGCCGTACTGGGCTCTGCCCCCTTGTCTGTCCCAGCTCTCAGCTGACAGGCAGAGCTGACACATGCAGGGGGCAGAGCCTATCACAGCTGTTACAGTCAGAGTGCGTGGGGAGCCCCCTCCTCTGCATCCTTCCTGCGTGCCTCTCTTAACCATGCCTCCATGGTCGACCGTGATTTACAGACATGTCTGTTCCCGGTTCGATCAACCTTTTTCGGAGGAAGGTATTTCTTTCTCGATTTTCCGTCAAATGGACAATCATCGATCAAATGGAAAATTGATCCGTGTATGGCCACCTTAAATCAGGCTTCCTTAACGGAAGGTGGTCTGGAAGAGAAGCCGTCAAGGTAGAGCAGGTTCAGGTAAAAAAATCTCTTGCTTTATCAAGTCCTATACAAAATGGAACCTTTGCAAACTGTTTAAGAAAAAAAGGGTGCCCATACACAGGTTGATAACTGCTTGATAGATGCCACCACGCTGTGCTTGATTGTTCGTCGATTGAATGGAGAATAGATGCGCACCATTTTGCGCAATCGATTCCTGTTTGATACTTTGGATGGGGTGATGGCAATCCAACAGGGATTTAGCAACATGTTGATTCCCTGTTTTATCAACCTTTCTTCGAGTGGGTGGCCACGTTAGATTCCTGAACAATAGATTACCGTAAACGCACAGGTTGATCGATTGTTCGGAAATCTTACTAAAAATGAACTTGTGTATAGGTAAAAGCCATTTTAAATCCCATCGGCCACTATGGTCACTATGAAGCAAGAGGAACTTCATCTTATCTGTAACATTCCACCTCCCCTGAGTGCAGTTGTAGCTGTTTTCACAATGTTTGTACACTGCCATGGCATGCCCAGACCCTGAGGCCCTGCAAATTCTTCTGCACCACCAATTATCACTTTCCTTGTAGCTTCCCTGAACAGGAAAGATTGAGGGTTATGTAGGTGACACATACTTCCTCCTACCTCTTTGAAACCAATAAAATAAAAGCATGGCCTTGTTAAAGTCACTTTCTTACTTCAATACTTAGATAAAAATAAAGTCATCCTCACTAGGCCCATACTGCTCTGCTGTGAAGAAACCACCAAATGAAGAATCTCCAGAATCCAACACTTCATAATGTCAGATTGCTGGTTCCCTATGGTACTCTGTGGTTCATCCAGCCAGCCCTGACATCATTACACAGTGAAGTAGTATAGTAGGGGCTGCCAGATGAAACCACTGCTGGTGGAAGTGTCAGGTTCTGAAGTTTTCTCTTCATTACAGCAGAGTGGCACAGGCAATAGGAAAGGTGAATGTTACCTCTCTGTTTTGTCAGAGATAACATTATTTTATATTTAGAAATGTTTCAAAAGGAAACTAATGCCAGCCTTATCTCATATTTCACTTTAAACCTTTACAAATTAACATTTTGGCTGAAGAAGGGAACTGCGACATCCCAAAAGCCTGCTTCTCTAATGGCTTCAGTTAGCCAATAAAGGGTATCACTTGAACTCCAAAACGTTCTGGTATAGCTGTAAAATGTTGGTGTTAGTTAGTATGTTTCCATGTAAAAAGAAGCCTACAGCCCTTTGTTAAGGAATTAGTGGAGAGTATTCCTATTGGCTGGTGGTTAGAAGGTATGGTCCCACCCCATAGGAAGCACCAGTCAAGTCCTTTCCACACAGAAAAATCATCACAGTAATTTTCAATCCTTTCCATTTATAAAAAAACGTTCCTCCATGGAACAAAATAATATCTGTCAGCCAAATGCAATAATGTTTTAAAATCTGCCAACACTAACAACATGTTTAGTTTCAAAGACACCTGCTATTTAGAAGAATCGCATGCAGGAAAAATTTTGATCTTTATTTTGCCTCGCCATTCATCAGCATTCGGCCACCAAAGGAACAGAACAAGTCTAGATGATTAAAAATGAAGTTCTTTTAGATTACAGGATGAGCAGGGATACCTGTCTATTCATTTACTGTTTGTAATTTACAGTCTGGAAAAACTCACTAAACGGAAGCATATGCTAGAGTTATCAATAATGCTGATTAAAAATTAGAATCTCTGATGGTACCGACACACAGACCAATTCACCAAAAGTGTCTTGTACAAGATATAGATGTTATATACTAGGTATATTCACCATATCTGAACAAATTATGTTATGTTGGGTCATCAACTATACCCACCTTCTTGATAGTAATTGTATTTTCCTCTATATTAAAAATATCAAAATCAATAGAAACAGTGAAAGTCTCTGACACAGAAACAGTACAGATGGATATATTGTATATATCTCTCGCCTTGTGTATATGTATATATTATTGTGGAGGACCCCAGGGATGGGTCCTGGATGGCAGATTTGTCTCCCCATTTTATAGAAAGGGGAAACCGGGGGTTGCCATTTGTTCAGATTGTTTAGGGTCCCAGCACCCAATCTCTGATCTCAGGTGATCAGACAGTGGGTGGACTGTGGGAGCTGTGGTCAGGTGTGTAGCCTATGTGGGAAGATTCCTCTCTGGAGAAACCTGCTCCTGTGGAAAGCCTAGGAGGGCTGGCAGGACCTTTGAACATGACTGGCAGACTGAGTGAGCTGCATATATATATATATATATATATATATATATATATATATACACTCACCGGTCACTTTATTAGGCACATCTTGCTAGTACCGGGTTGGACCACTTTTGTCGTCACTTAAATCACCTTTCTTCCCCATTCTGAAGCTCAGCCTAAATGCATTGAGTTGCAACCATGTGATTGGGTGATCAATAATTTGCATTGGAAAGGTGTGCCTAATAAAGTGGTCGGTGAGTGTACATACCTTGTTGCAGCTGCGGCTGTTCGCGAACAGGCGTATCGAATTCTGCAAATTCCCTGCCTTTTTACATGTTCACGATGAACCTCCATTGACTTTAATGCCAGATGGGGATCAATGGCTAAACTTCCCCCCAAAATATGGATTTTTTTAAATGCTGTTTTCTTCAGGTCTACTTGCCAGAAATCTAGATTACAGATTTTGCGAAAAATTACCTGAAAGTACCTTCTGCAATGCATCACATTTAGTCAGATCTCTCTGCAATGCATAATACAGCATATCCCAACCCCCTTTTGTGGCTCAGCTATGATGAACTACATGTAACAGAACACCTTAGCTATAGGTACAGATCACTGGATGGAGTTTAATAGCAAAGTAGCTCAGCTATCCCTCAATCATAAGCAGCGCTCCCTGTCTATCTAGTACTGGAGACACAGGATAAATGTAAAATGGCCGCCGGGCTGCTTCTTTCATAAGAGGGGTGTCCTCCAGAAGGGAGAAATGTGTTATTGGCTGTACTGTTCCACCTGACTATAGGGTGAGGGGTTGCACTTTGTCTCCATGTTAAGGTACAGGGGGCAGGTCGAACACTTATAATGCTTGCCGGCATTGGGAACATGCCATGTTCGCTGCAAACTGTCCGCCGGGTGAAATTGTTTCCTTCAGGAATAAAACAAATCCCAATGTGCCAAAAACTAAATGGAATTCAGTTAAGATGTATGTGTATATATTTGGCAAACAGAATGAGGCTTTTCTATCCAATATTTTTGTCCACAGGGAACATGGAGCACATGGAAAAGTTGGGACTCTACCTTGGATATCAGTGGTCTGTCTAGTACTAGCAAGTAGACTGTGGTTTAATGACCCAGAGCCCCTAGGAAATGTATGAACTTACACAGAGATGTAATTAAAGTTGGCGCTCTTTCACACTGTGTGTCTTCCCATCCACTTTTAACAATACATGCATGCATACACCCCTTGAACGTATGCATTACACAATTTCCCATTGGAATCCTGAGTACCATTGATTTAAATAATGTACATTACATTCAAAGGGGGGTTTGCCCTGCACTTGCATTTCCATTTCAATGCATAAGTCATTGAACCCCACCACAACATCATTTGTAGTGTGGTTTGAGAACACACTAATGTGAAAAAGACCTTTTCAGCAGTTGACTAACTGGTTACAAGCTTTTGGACCAGCAAAAACAAGTCTAATAGCAAGTCTAATGTGTCCTCCCATTAATTTGTAGCACTAGACAACATGAGAGTGGTAACTAAGCTCAGTATTCAGTAATTAGTGTTGATTGCGAATATTCGATTTGTGAATTTTTTGCTGCAAATATCATCACTTCGAGAATTCGCAAAGATCTTGAATATAGTGCTATATCTTCATAATCGTGAATTTTCCAGATTTTTTTACATCAGTGCCTAAAAATACTGTGTATTGCGTTTCTAATATGTGAATGTACAAGTGTTGATTTCTGCAATGAAGGTTATAAATGATTACCGTATTTTTTTACTATAAGACGCACCCAAAGTTTTGGAGATAAAATTAGGGGAGAAAAAACAGAAACACAGCCATTGAGATATAT
>CM070037.1:54323392-54356127 GCA_036250615.1 Ptychadena robeensis | reverse complement strand
TGGGATGATCTCTGCTTCTTTCCTATTGAATGCTTACTATCCTAGGACCCAGGGTGCACAATCCCCTATCTCCCCTTTTTTCTTCTGCTCTGAAATGATCTCTGCTTCTTTTCTGTTAAATTCTGACTATATTAGTGCCCAGTGTAAAAACTGTCCTGCTCTTCCCTGATATGATCACTGCATTCTTCCCTGCTGAATATTTATTTAGTATCATGTGATCCAAGCTGTAAGATTCCAAATCTCCTTCTGCTTTTCTCTGCTCTGCTATAATCTACCTCTTTCCTTCTGAATGCTCAATGTTCTATGATTTAGTATTTTTCCCAAACTGCTTCTTTGCTCTACTGTTCTAGGATGATCTTTTCATTTTGAATGCCTGCTACGCTAGGATCCATAGTGTACAATGCCTAATTGCCCCCTGTCTTCCTGTTCTCTGGGATGATCTCTTCCTTCTCTATGTTGAATTGCCTCTTATCTAGGAACCAGAATGTAAAATACACAATCTCTTTCTGAGTTTCTCTACTGTGAGATGATGTCAGCCTCCTCCCTTTTGAATGTTCACTATTCTAGGATACAGACTGTAGAATTCACAATCCCTACACTGTTTCACTGGGATGATCTCAGCCTCCATTCTATCCTAGGGTCCATAGTGTACACTCTTCCTCATGTTTTCTGCTCTGGGATGATCTCTGACTCCTTACAGTTGAAAACCTATGAAATTCCTTCTAGGATCTGAAGTCTGCAATACCCAATGTCCTTCTGCTCTGGGATGATCTCTGCCTAGGGAATACCTAGTCCTAGGATCAAGAGTGTACAATACCCAATCTTCTCCTGTTCTTTTCTGCTCTGAGATTATCTCTTCCTAGGGGATGCCTACTGTCCTAGGATGAAGAGTGTACCATTCCCACTCTCCTCCTGATGTTATCTGGGATAAACTCTGCCCACTACCCTAGGACCCAAGATGTACAATATCCAATCTCCTCCTGTGTTCTGCTTTGAGATTACCTCTGCCTAGGGGATCCCGACTGTCCTAGGGTGCAGGGTGTACCATTCCCACTCTGCTCCTGTTGTTCTCTGGGATGATCTTTGCCCACTATCCGAGGATCCAGGGTGTAGAACACCCAATCGCATCCTTTTCTCTTCTGCTCTGGGATGACCTCTGCTTCTTCCCCATTGAATGCTTGCTATTCTAGGACCCAGGGTGCACAATCCCCGATCTCCCCCTTTTCTCTTCTGTACTGGGATGACCTCTGCTTCTTCCCTATTGAATGCTTACTATCCTAGGACCCAGGGTGCACAATCCCCGATCTCCCCCTTTTCTCTTCTGCTCTGGGATGATCTCTGCTTCTTCCCTGTTGAATGTGTACTATGCTTTGACCTAGTACCTAGTGCTCCTGTTGTTCTCTGGGATGATCTTTGCCCACTATCCGAGGATCCGGGGTGTAGAACACCCAATCTCATCCTGTGTTCTGCTCTGAGATGACCTCTGCCTAGGGGATGCCTACTGTCCTAGGATGAAGAGTACCATTCCCAGTTCTCTGGGCTGATCTCTGCCCACTTTCCAGGGTGTAGAATGCCCGATCTGTGTGCTCCTGGCACGATCTCTGCCTCGTCTCTCAGACTGATGCTCAGAGGAAGAAGCATTTCAGTATTACACCCTCCCTCCCCTCCCCGTCTTGTGCACAATAGGCTCCAATGATTCCGCCGGGAGGGCGTCCGTGGACATAGAGCGGCTCACCTGTGCGGACGGTATTCACAGTGGGTGAATCGTTCGGACCGGAGATCGTAGCTTAGCATCGGAAGGCAGAGGCATGGGATCGCAGCATGCTTAGCCTTGGAGGGCTCCAGCAATGGAGCTATGGGGGGTCTTCGGTTGCTCCCTGGTGGTGCTGATCATTGTGGCTGCGCTGCTGTCCAACGGCGTGGTGCTGATCTGCTTCCTCAGCTGCCCCGACATCCGCGGACAGGTACCCGGATTGTTCACCCTCAACCTGACCCTGTGCAACCTGCTGCTGACTGTAATCAACATGCCACTCACCCTGATGGGGATCATCCGAGGGCAGCATCCCGGGGGCGAGGGCCTGTGCCGGGCGGTGGGCTTCCTGGAAACTTTCCTGACCAGTAACTCTATGCTGAGCATGGCTGCCCTGAGCATTGACCGCTGGGTGGCTGTGGTCTTCCCTCTCAGCTATCACTCCAAGATGAGGTATCAGGATGCTGCCCTCATCCTCCTCTACTGCTGGATCCATTCCTTGTCCTTCCCCACCGTGGCCCTATGCCTCTCCTGGGTGGGCTTCCACCCGGTGTATGGTTCCTGCACCCTCTATAACAAGGAACCTCTAGAGAGAGACTCCTTCGTGGCTTTCATCGTACTCTTCCACCTGCTCAGCTATCTACTGTCCTTCTTGGTTTTGTGTATCACTTACCTGCAGGTGCTGAAGGTAGCTCGCTCCCATTGCAGGAGAATCGATGTAATCACAATGCAGACTCTGGTGCTCTTGGTGGACCTTCACCCAAGGTATTAATGCTGAAGATCTCTTCAATCATGGTTAACTGTAGAGTTGGGAGTAAAGCTGGCCATACACCTTTAGATCTCTCTGTCAGATATCCTTTAAATCTACCAACAACTATGTAGTATAGGGTCCTCTGCGATTGAACACAGGTAGACTTGATTGTTTAGAAAGTCCCTCATATTACATGGTTTTGGTAAAACAACTTGTATGGTATGGTAGGAGCAGTCTAATATCCAGTGATTATTTCAATTCTATCATTCCATAAATTATTTGTGGTGGAAAGGATACTTTTTTCATGTGACATGGATGCAATGATGAGATGTTCACAACAATTTCCTGGGAACCTCTGACAATTATCCCCAGCCAAACATGGTTAGCATTACATTTGAGTGTAAAATCTAGTTTACTAGCCTATAGTTTACATTCATTTTCAGAACATGGTCTATTGATACTGCTGATAATATTTTTCAGCAATAAGGAAAAATGACCAAAAAAAGGAAGTTTTCTCAATATATATCTAGGTTGGCCGTTGCGTTTGTCCAAGTTTTAAATATTGTCATACTCTGTGTTTGGGTTTGACACCCTTGATTTACACATACATTGGATGGGCCAGTTGGACACACAAATTATGTTTAGGAAAATGTGGTAGACTAGGGTTTTGTCCATTGAGGCAGGCTTGTTTATAGTAGAAAACATGATTTATCACATAATTTGTATTTGCAATGTATGTACATGTGTTAAAAACACATCACCCAGAGTATGGCTACCATTAGGCATCTACTTTTTTATCTAAGTGGGGAACAAGCTGTTATCCATGACAATCAATCTTCTGAGGGCTGATCTACAGTTGGTTGGTTTCACATTATGATTTGTTAATACATTAAGCCCCCCATAGACAGGCAGACTCCTCCATACAACTTTCATGAGACCTACCAACAACTATGTAGCATAGTGACCTCCCTGATAGAATACATAGTGATTGGAAGGTGTAGAAAGGTCCTCCTATTACATGGTTTTGGTAGAAGAAAAGTTGGTTGTACAGAAGTTGCATGGAGGAGTCTGCCTGTCTATGGGGGGTTTTAGGGTGGTTCAGAGAGCAATGGTGATGGATTATAATTCATAACAACTAATCACCTGTTGATGGACAACTAGTATGATTAGTTGAAGAACTTTGTCCAACTTTAATTGATTAATTTAAAAAAAGTTTAAAGCTTTTGTAGATATAATGTAGGTATATATATATATGTGTGTGTGTGTGTGTGTGTGTGTGTGTGTGTGTGTGTGTGTGTGTGTGTGTGTGTGTGTGTGTGTGTGTGTGTGTGTGTGTGTGTGTGTGTGTGTGTGTGTGTGTGTGTGTGTGCGTGCGTGTGTGTGTGTGTGTGTGTGTGTGTGTTTGTTCAATTTTGAGTGAGTTAATCATACACAGTACAGCTCTCAACAACTGGAGAAGCAAAGCAATACAAAACACAAAGTCCTGCTTTTGTTCCAGCTTAGTTAGCAACTGAACTCTGCAAGACAGATGTATTAATTGCTAATGACATAGAGGATGGCAGGATAGAGGGAGGGGGGGGGGTGGCTGTGTTACATTATTGGCACTGACTTAGCTGTTATTTCAGGTCATTGGGACATGTACATGTTATCCCAGCTTATGCCAACACACAGAAGTACATATTCCTGTGGAAGAGAACACTAAAAACACACTTTAGTTTAAGTTATTATACTGTATTGTATTCTTTGTATACTAAAAAATGTCAAAACGATATTAACATTCCAAGATTATTGTCTTTTTTTTACATCTTACCCACCCTGGCATTCCATATTCCATACAAATTATGTAAACTAGGTATTCTGTTAAAAGGAATTAGATGGTATATAAAATAGCAATTAAAATTTTTTTTTTAAATAGTTCCTGCTATGCCATCTGTAGTCATTGTAAACTCAATTCCTTTTATATAGAATTATATTTCAGATGGGTTGGTTCCGACTGCAAGCATTGAGTACAATACAGAGGCTGAGAACATAGCAGGTTATACATTTTTTTTACAGTTTGAATTTGCCAGCCCTATGATTAGTTTACTTTCATATGTTATTCTGTTAATAAACCACAATTGGTAATCTGGCCTCTATTTCCTGATTTGAGGTAAATTACAATTGTGAGTCTGTTTGCTACATTTGAAAATTTGTTTCATTTTCCAGACTGTATTTTTGTGATTCTTTGGTTTGCATAATCTGCATGCCTACATTGGTTTGGCCTTTGTATATGTATTTCTCTACCTTGCCTTGGTGGTCTGCTTGTAAAGAGGAACACATTGTGCATTTGTATATACAACATTTGTCTATATAGAGCTTTGGTTTCTTCTTTTCACCCCAACACATACCAAGATATACAGTGGCTTGCAAAAGTATTTTCCCCATTTTGTCACATTACGCCACAAACATGAATCAATGTTTTTCCAATGAATTCCACGTGAAAGACCAATACAACGTGGTGTACACGTGAGAAGTGGAATGAAAATCATGCATAATTCCAAACATTTTTTACAAATAAAGAACTGAATACTTTTGCAAGCCACTGTATGTGTGTGTGTTGTGATTTGAAAATTTGTTTCATTGTTCCAATTATGAGATCATAGTAACCATGCAATGTCATGTTATGTTTGAAGCCTCTTCATTGTATTGCAGCATATAAAAATATTGACCTCTTTTGCCCATTGTGGAGGGGTAATCTGCTGTCGGGTGCTGCATTAATTATTAACTGTAACTTTTATTTATACAGTGCCAACATGTATACAGGTAATGACACATGAGGAGGTTGAGTAACAGAGTATACAATAGGTGGCGGGGGGGTTGGGACTTGCAGGGTTGTAGTGTAATAAGTAGATGGGTAGGCCAGACTGAAAAGATAGGTTTTTAGGGAAAGTCTAAAAGTAGAAGCAAGTTTAACCCCCCTAGCGCTTCTGACGGCTCCATCTCGTCCTGCACTTTCTTCTCAGTATTGCAGTTGACGAGATGGAGCCGTCCAGCTCAGCTCAGATCCCCCGGCAGCAGCACATACTGCTGTCCGGGGGATCTGATGCACTAAGCTGGCCGATGTCACCCCTCTCCCAGCCCAATTTGCATGTCAATGTCCTGCGCCCCCCCCCCCCCATGCTCGGTATGGGACATTCATATGCAAATTTGGCTATTTTCAAAGAGCGCTTCTGGAAAATCACCCCCAGTGTCATTTCCAGATATAATCTTTGAAGTTAAGCCTTTCAGAGGGTGCCAAATGACATTGCATTGGATAAAGTAATAACTGTATCCAATACAATTCAAAGTAAAACAAAAACAAAACACGTTTCCAATTGTAATATAAATTTTATTATAAACAAACATAATTACTGCTTCGAAATCTTTCATACCAAATAAGTATTCAAGAGATTTTATCATTCAAATGATACATTTTATACATTTTTTTAATGTACTTTTTTTATAATAATTGTGTGTTTCAAACATTATTATATTCAGGATGTCTATTAGACCCTTGTACGGACAGATTTTGGGAAGTTACAGGCCTACAACACCAAAAAAAATCCATTATGGTGCGCTTTTGGTACAGAAATCTGGACCTTGCAAGAGCGCTAGGGAGGTTAATGGGGCAAGGGAGAGAGTTCCAGAGAGTAGAAACGGCCATAGAGAAGTCTTGATTTTTGATCATCACCAAATATGAACACTTCCATATAAACAGAATAATTTTGCTGTGTAAATACATTCCCAGAGAAGAAAGACATCAGCAATGGTATTGTAGAAGCATTAGCTGTTGCACATAAGTATAGTCAGGGTTATGAGGCTATTTTCAAAAATGCAAAGTCCATTATTCAACATTGAGAAATGACACCCAGAAGTGGACATCAGTTATGAAAGTTGCCAGTCTTTTCAGGATTGGCCAATCCAACAAATTACCCCAAGGTCCAACATAGCTACTCACTTGCATAGCCCCCTTTTTTATGCTTGAATTTGCTTCCAGTTAGTACAGATGACAAGAGTTTTGGGCTATCCTCTGTGTCAGCAGGAAGTTGAGAAGTCTGATGTAAGACACCATAGTATGTAGATATAGTACTGTACTGTATTGTTTCAGTGAGTAAGCCTTGCTATACAGTATGGAGACCACCAGGCTCTTCTTAGTGCTAACATACTTGGACACACACACAGAAACATATACATGTGCTTTTACTTACAGATTGCTCAATGATCAGATTATGCAAACACAATGTCTATAACTAATGTTCAGCTGCCTCCTCTGCATGCCTTATGGTTCACATGTCAACACTTGTTTGTAAACAGTATTGATTTATTGAATATTGCTGAATAGCTGAGCTTTGTCTCTTTATTCTTTGTGCATCAGTGTCAGGCAGAGATGTCTGGAGGAACAGAAGAGGAGGAGACAAAGGGCCACCAAGAAAATCATCACATTTATTGGAACGTTTCTGCTTTGTTTTACTCCGTACGTTATAACCAGGTGAGTGACTGAGTCGGCCTTCTGACCCATTTTCAGAATTATTTGTTCATAGTATTTCATCATATGGCTAGATTTGTACATGATAAACCAAATATGTGCTAACACAAATATATAGGGGTATGTCTGTGAACATCGGGCATATGTTGGGACACTTCCTGGCTAGTATATTCCAAATGAAGGTACTGAAAAATGGGGGCAAGAGACAAGTGTGAGTCTCCAGAGATTTGGTAGTGTAAGGAAAAACATGCCAAGGTACATTTTACTGCATGGAGTTTGCATATTCAGACTATGGCACTTGCCCTGCAATGGGGGGGGGGGGGGGGGGGGGGGGGGGGGGGGGGGGGGGGTTGTAGGTTTGCTGCCACCAGAAATGCATGGAAATAACATGAGCAGCTTGTATTTTTGTGATTCTTTGGTTTGCACAATCTACATGCCTACATTGGTTTGGCCTTTGTATATGTATTTCTCTACCTGGTGGTCTGCTTGTAAAGAGGAACACATTGTGCATTTGTATATACAACATTTGTCTATATAGAGCTTTGGTTTCTTCTTTTCACCCTAACACATACCAAGATATACAGTGGCTTGCAAAAGTTTTTTCCCCATTTTGTCACATTACAGCCACAAACATGAATCAATGTTATTTGAATTCCATGTGAAAGACCAATACAAAGTGGTGTACACATGAGAAGTGGAACGAAAATCATGCATAATTCCAAATTTTTCTACAAATAAATAACTGAATACTTTTGCAAGCCACTGTATGTGTGTGTGTTGTGACAGACCGTTTGTCTGTAGCAGTGTAATAAGACCGTTAGGTGGTGTCCTGAAAGTAGTCGAGAATATTTTTGCACAGCTTACTATAGGTTGCTGAGTGTTTTTGTTAAGTTGTTGTTTCATGGTCCTGGATTTTGGAATGTGAGGGAAGGAACTGG
Organism: Ptychadena robeensis; assembly: GCA_036250615.1. Taxonomy (NCBI): domain Eukaryota; kingdom Metazoa; phylum Chordata; class Amphibia; order Anura; family Ptychadenidae; genus Ptychadena; species Ptychadena robeensis. The sequence goes on along the minus strand of CM070037.1, from coordinate 54,348,184 downwards.
GTGTGCCTTCCCATTCCATACCAGGTACACACACCATAATTTACAAGCTGAGAACATTGTGTCAGGGCTCCTGATGGAAGTTGTAGACACAGTGCTGGCTCTTGGAGTAGCAGATACAGAGGGCACACATGGAGTGTGTGGCCCAGGCTGGTGACTGCTAGGAGTCAGGCCATTTAGGTTCCCTGCAGGTAAACAGAATAATGTTTGTTGGACCATTTGCAAGCCAGGAGGCTTGGCATTTTCAATGGCTTTTTTTGTTTTATTGATATTACCCCTGCAAGGCTGTGTGCTACTTGAACTGCATGCTGTTTGGACAATAGATATGGGCAGGCAGCCCTAAAAAGAATTCTGTTTTTGTGTATAATTAAAAAGAATCCTATGTGGATGTGTATAATTAAAAGTAGCTGCTAAATCCCAACAGTGTTTGTGTCTATATATATATATCTATATCTATAGATAGATATATATATATATACAGCCATTCCCTAATTTCTGGATTACTGTAATTACATTCAGTTGTGGGTGAAGGCTCTGGCATATTAGGCCCTGCAAGGCAATGGGCACAATTAACTGTATGATATGTAATAAATGATCCTACTCCTTGTTACCAGGACTTCAAAATGAAAGCTTCTGTAGATGACATTGACTAAACAATGTATATTTATGAGTTTTTAACAGGAGGATGTATATTTGTAAGAGAGTCTCTTAAACTAATGTGCAGCTGAGCTGAAAGTATTTCTGCAGGAATGCTGAAAGTCTGTTCACTTAATTATCAGAAGAATGTTGTTATATCTTTTGCTTCATGTTGGTTTTTCAGATGTTCACCCACCTGAGCATCCTATGTTGGAGGATGACATAGCTCAGTATGTGGCAGAACAGCATTAGGGTGGTACCCATTGCAGTTCCCATCTTCACAGATCCCCTTTAGTAGCAGAGCAGTTGCTAACCAACATTCCTGGGTACTCATAGGCTCTTCTCCAGCTTACTGGAAGTGGGGCCAAACTATGATGTTGTGAGGGGGTCAGACGGTCCACTAGAGGGGGCTCTGGGCCCGAGGAGATAAAAGGGATACCTGGGGAAGGACATGTGGCCTGTTGTAGAGATGAGCAGGAGCTGGCAAGTCAGGTGCTGGCAAGGCTAGTACAAACCCCTAGATTGAAATGGAAAGAGTGAGGAGCGTGCAGGTGGCTCAGAGGCAGAACAAGTGTTTGGAAACCCCTATTCTAGGTGAGCGCCAGCTTATTTTCAGAGCTGCAGCTTTCCTGCTGATACTGTGGATTGGACAGGCCCGCGGTAACATTGAGATGCGGTGAGCTGGGTCGGATACCCAGAAGTTCCCCTTGGAGACTGGGAATCCTCTGTGATAGAGACTGCAACAGAACTGAATTGGTATTGCATTACATGCACTGGCTTCTGCCTTACCAAAGATATTTGTTTTTCTGTTCACCACCTTTGTGAAAATATAAGTTGAACCTCTACTCCTCCTGTGTTATTACCTGTACCTGTGTGTTATACTGTGTTGTATCTCCACACTAATGTATTGTACAGCGCTGCGTAATATGCCGGCGCTATATAAATAAATGTTAATAATAATAATAACTGTAAATTTGATACTGGTGTCTGAGTCCTAGTTCACTACCCTCGTCCCTGTACTGTTACATTGTGAGAAGCTATGTACTAACCCAACATTGGAAATGGAAGGAAGATACAAATGGTCTATGGTGGGGGTTATTTAAAAGGAGAGAGGAGCAATATATGATTGATATACTGATACTGATTCCCCTCTTCACACCCCCCCCCCTACAAGTCTCTGCAGCTCCGATAGAGAAGAGACAGGAGGGGAGGTGGAGTGAAGGGGGGGCAGTGAGGGTGGAAGTGTTTGCAGGTCTCCAGGAGTTAAGATGCAGGCATGAGAACTGCAGGCAAGTTAAGTGAGTATAGTGTAGTGTAGCAGTTTTCCAGCATCTGAACTGCTGAGAGGTGAGTATTGTGTCTGTTTAATGTATGTCTGTTTTTTTAATTTGAGTTTAAAACCGCTTTAAATATGGACATATGTACATATGTATGCTAACTGCAGGTTTGGCAAGTTTAATTTAAAAGTTACATCTAGTTACCTGTTACTGTTGTTATTGTTGACACATGTAGTAGCAGCAAGTTTTGTGAGGTTTTTTGGGACATATTTATGTATATTACCACATAAATACATTCTATATTAAAAAAGCTATTTAGGTTTTATTGACTCAACAATATGAATCTAAACAATTAACTGTTCTTACACTTACTAATCTGTTAAATATGCTACTAAACCATTTCATTCAGTTTGTCCAATAAATCGAAAGAAATCCCATTATGTAAGTGTTTCCAGGGGGGTAATTAGCCATTCTAGTTCTTCCCGTGAGACTATAAAATAATTAGAGTGTGTATGTTGAGACAAGTGGGAGTAGTTAAGCAAAATTTAAATGGGACAGAACTGCTAAAAAAAAAAACCATGCCATTGAGTGTAACCTCATAATAATGGAAAGGGGAGTTTTGGTGACCATAAAACCTACCTATATAATCTGGATACACATGGTTGATCCAAGCCACTTTACGCAATTGACTAGGTGAAATCGACATTATCTGAATCCTCAAACAGTATTACTGTGCTTTCTGTAAATTTACGGCATTAGGGTTGCATCATATTTGTATTTCTGTATGACTATATATTAGAATGTAGTCCATATTTCACAACAAGTCTTGAATGGCCTTGGACTTCATAACATATATATGTTGTACAGAACCGCTAGGATGGATCCTGCCAGAGAGGCTGTGATCCCATTGAGTGGTGCATCCTTGAAGGAGTTTGGGATAGTATTGATCAGCAACAGTTGGTTGCTGAATAGTTTTTTATTTAATTTTGGTTACAGGGTCACAGACTCTGCAATAGGAAGGATGGAACTGGGTGGGCCTTCCTAATCCCTCCAGTACACATTAAAAGAGTAAACACCTGTTTGCAGGTGAGTGGAGCTGCGTGTGTCTCCACAAATGGTGCTGAGTACAGTGTGTCAGGGCTCCTGACTAAGTAGGAGACAGGGGGCTCACAAGGAGTTTGGGGCCCAGGCCTGTGGCTGCTGGAGCAGTGGATACAGGGGGGCTTACAGGGAGTGTGGGGCCCAGGCCTGTTGCTACTGAGAAGCTGAGCCAAGGACAATAAATCATGTTAAATGTTTTGAAAGCTAGGAGGCTTGGTATTTGCAATTGACTTTTCTTTGGATTGCTATTAACCCCTGTGAGAATAAGTTATATGGTGGACTGTTTGCAATAAATATGGGCAGAAACCCCTAAAGAGAAACATATTTGGTGGATGTACCACTTTCGAACGCACCACTGGCTGAACCCCTACAATGTATTTTAATTGACTTGTGGGTGCTCATATGCACCATAAATGTCAGAAAATGTAATGATTAAACTTTGTTTTGTTTAATTCACAGGCTGGTCGAGATTTCTTCTTCTGCTATCATAAGTCCTCACTGGGGCATCATAAGTCGATATCTTGCCTACAGCAAAGCTTTGTCAGATCCATTTGTATATTGCTTATTACGGAACCAATATAAGACTTGTTGTCGGGACATGATGAATAAACTCTTAAAACGCAGCTCTGGCAATTCCTCTGCCCAGAGGGTCAACTCCTATGTAGGACATCTGGTGCCAACCACTTCTGATTAAAAAACCTCTTGGAACTAGAAGGATCCATTTTTCCAGACTGGTACCGTCCAGTTCCAGATAAAGATGAGAACTACATTAGATAGGATATAATCTTTTTTTGTTGCTGTAATTTGTTGCCTTAATTTATTAAACAATATTGTGTTACTTAAAGAAAACAACTATGAGTTTCAGATCTCTGATCTATTTTCAGTCCGCCACAAAATAATATCCTGGACTCATATTTCACGGTATACAGACCATAAAAGCACCATTCAATACAGATCTGCAAACTGGCATACTTCGTATTTGTGGATCTGTTTCTGCAGGTTCTGTATACTACTTGACTCAGAACATTTGATGATTTCAATAATGCTGCCTGTTGACAATCATATTTGTAAATAAAGGTCACTTTTAGCTCAATATATGTATCTTGTGGAGTTTGATATTAGATAACTTTAAGCTACTTAAAAGACTAAAGCCCACCATACACGTTCCGATTATTCTCCCGACCAATTTTTCAGCCGATTTTGAGAAATCTGGATCGGTCGGGTACATAATTCCGCATCCGATTAATCTCCCGATCAATTAATCTCCCGACCGCGTTGGACGGTCAGGCAAAATTCGTACGAAAAATCGGAACGGGGCTTAAGTTATTTTCATACAATTAACCTTTTTTGAAAAGGGAAAGACAGCACAGTCAATAGAAAGATGAAATAGCCCTATAGTAATATGAATGACACTAAATAATGTTCACCTTGACCCAGAATATGACTAATATTAAATAACCATAGATTTGAACAATCTAATGGTGCCATAGCTGAGATCATTTACCCACCCAGATACCAGTTATGGTGCACTATGGGGGAAATTCACTGGGGCTATTTTTGTAATGTACCATACCTTGATCTGTCTTTCCTATAAGCCAAACCAAAAGAAAAGGTTTACAGTTTTTCCCTTAAGTATCAGACAGGTCCACTTCAATGGGTATGTGCACAATGTTGGGCCCTCCATGGTCAGATAACAAGTTTTCATGATACTGAAAATAAAAAAATCGAACTCCTCATTTTGCTGATCTGTAAAAAACTAAATAAATCTTTTCTTTTATAAGTAAATCCCAATTGTCCTGCATTGCTTTACCCTTCAATGACAACCTGCTGTGTCAATCATGGCTCCTTCTGTCAAGCACAGAATCATTCGGGAAAGGAGACATAAGAAATGTAATCATGCTCCCTTCACAATCCTCTGGCAGAATTGTAAAAACTATCTAGCACCAACCAGTTCACAATACTACAGTGTCTTACCCCCAGAGACTGTCAGGATTACAAATGGCTACTGTTAAGGCTCATGGGAACAACAGGTAAGGATATATTTTTAAGTTGGCAAAAGTTTAATTCAATAGTTTTTTTTATATAGATCTGCTTTAAAAATAGTTCAGACAACTGTTTTGTAGAGTTGGTACTTACTAGCCTAGTTTTTTTTAACAATCGCTCATGTTGTGGTAAATTTTTTAATAATTGGAATGTTCTCCATTTAGTTTCTTTTCAGATATACCAGTACTATGACATTCATGCTGCATTCTTTTAGTTTGAAACTTTCTACTGAGCTGTCCAGAAATGCTTAAATCCCACACAAATGTTCTCACTATATGTTCATATTGACCTGTTGAGGCCTGTGAATATGCCATATGTGGGTTATTGTTTGAACATGACAAACTTATTTATAATATGCAATCTGTCCAGTTTGCTTATAAAAGGTGCTTTATAAATTTTAGTGTGTTAATCAAACCATAACGAGTAAAGTTTGCAACCTAACAATTCCAAAGTAAAAAATAAATACTGCAGACAGTCAGTGAATTAGAATAAAAGATGGCCAACAAGTTGATCATTTATAATAACCTCCAATGTAACCATAACACAATTCAGACTGCAAAAGAATGAGGATTTGACGCATCCTTCACCAGACTTGGAATGCTATAGAAAATCTTTAGTTTCATCTCAAACAATCAGTGAATGCAAGACAACCTGTGAACATTTCTGAACTGGAAGTCTTTGCCATGTAAGAATGGGAAAACATTTTCAACCTTTTCAACTACAAGAAATGTTTATATGTCAGTATATAAGTAGGTGTTTTTAGAGTAGTGGTTGGTAACTTAAATATGGCTGCCTACCCCTGTATTAGACAATGGTAGAGAGGGCGTACAAACTTTGGCACATGCCCAATTTTATCCATTTAATTAAGATTGAAAAAAAACAGGGTTAATACAGTCCTATAATGTTGTTCCATTCTTTCTTATCAACATAAAACTGAATGTGACTCATGATGCCAAAAGTTTCTGTATCATATTGTATTTGAATGCAACTCTAATTTGGCAGGGCACACAGCTTGTTTCAAGGCTGGGAGATTCCGAGAGTACTGAGGCAGGATGCTATGATTTTTTTTAGACTTTCAACATCACCTAAGGTTTATTCAGATGATTTCGCAATCATGGTCGGAAATACTTTGGTATTAGCAAAAAGTACTAGGAGAAATAGGGCAGACCAGTCGTTGTTAGCAGTCCCAAATAAGGTCAAATATTGGAACAGAATTCCAGGTCCGGAAAAGCTTAGCTAATCTCTTTAATCCTAGACCCACATCCCAGTAGGGTTGGGAAGGTGGCAAGTTTACACGTGCTTATCAAATTTTTGGGCAGGTATATCTATTCCTGTATTTTAGAGTGTATTCAGCTTTTTCCTTTAAGTTTCTGATGAAAAATACATTTGAAATCATAACCTGATGGTCTTCAAAATCATATTTTCTCTAGGTCATGTGTGGTTTGCATGCTGTTACTAATGTGCACATTTGCCACATGGTAAGAATTAAATCTTCAAAGACACTACCCTTTCAGGATAAATGGATGAGGTCAGCAGTTTTGGCTTTGGGAATCTCGGGAAGTACCATGTGCTCTGTTGGAAAGGCTCAGCTAGTTATCTGCATGATTGGTGAAGTTTGTTTGCTATGCTGAGGAAATGTACATAGTCATCGCAGAACTAACTATCAATAGGAAATGCATGTTTTTCCAAGAAAAGACACTTCTAAAAAAAATAATAAGTGAAACCATTCAGATTTGACTACATCAATAAATCCTGGTTGTTTTATGTTAATTCCTGGTGTCAATGTTGCTAGTTATGGAAACTAGAGGATTGGTTAAGGTCAATTTATTTTTTTAAGCTTTAGGAGTGATAGTTATAAATATATATTAGGTATAAATATATTATTTAATAGTATCATACTATACTATTCCTTAGAGTAGTATGAATTTTTTGGATCATGCCCCAGTGTATGTACTTTCCCAGTGGTGTCGCTGTTCGATGGCCTTAATGTAAAACACAGGGAGACCGTTCTTGTGTGGTTATAGTGCCACAAAAAAAACAGCCTGGAGAACTTAGACTACCACATGAACACAGAAAGACAGGTAGCTGAACAAGCAAATGTTTAGTATTATAGTATTTCGTAATTGTTGTATTGTAATATAATTTTTTTATTGGAATTAAAATGCCCATTGAGTAAACAATTAGGGTGAATCACCGTTGTATAGGTGCCATTTGTCATTGTGAAATAAGGGTGGCGGAGGGGGACTGTGTCAGATATGAGGCTGGAGGAAGTGTGTATGTGTTAGATCTGTTTGATGTTGGTTGGAAGATGGTTGATGTTTTAGATCTGTGTGATGTCAGCTGGAGGAGGGGAAGAAGGGGTCCATGTCAGATCTGTGTGATGTCAGCTGGAGGAGGTGGAGAAGGGGTCCATGTCAGATCTGTGTGATGTCAGCTGGAGGAGGAGGGCTGTATTATATCTGTGTGTTATTAGCTGGAGGAGAGAAGGGGGTCTGTGTCAGATCTGAGGCTGAAGGAGGTAGAGGATGGGATCCATTTGACTGGTCTTCCACCACACATTCTTAGGGTCACCATAAATGTTACAAATCTGAGCAATTTTTTCTTGTAATATGAGGGCCATTTTAAACTATCTATTCTGTATCCTATCAGGGAGGCTCCTGCTCTACATACTTGTTGGTAGGTTTAAGGAGGAGATTGTACAGACAGATTGAAAATTGTGTGTGGGCTTTACAGTATCTGAAAAAGCTGCAGTATACTGTATGCTAATGCAGGTGGCTGTGTGGTAGGTGGTGAACTCTCACGGCCTATTCAATTTCAATAGCCGTCTTGCTTGTACTCTACTGTACATTCACAGGTGGAAGTTGTCTCTCCTCACCAGAGGTTGACTGTCCAAATTTTATTTGTTGATATGTCTGATCCTTGAATTTACATAGAAATCAACAAGTACAAACCTAAAGCCCTAATGTGACGTGGGGACAGGCTGTAGTCCAACATAAGACAACGTATTAAATCTTGAAACTATGAAACATGTTTGTTTTATGATTTGTATTTTAAACTATGTGCTTCTTTGCTAGCAACATGTTTCTAACAGTTAAGATAAGCAACAAAAGGCTGGATAAGTTATAAAATGCTGAAGAACAAATCTTGTTGGGCATCTTGAATCTGATTATATTAAAGAAGACCTACCACCAGAAATTGATCTTTTCATTTAAGGCGCTAAAGCATAAAAAAACAAAACATACCTGTAAGGAGTAATTTAAGAAGATCCCTCGCACCATCCCCTCACTTCCTGACCCTGATGACACAATGCCTAGACGGCACGTTATATGAGCACAGTGAATGCCGGGTAATGCTATGATCTCAGCTCTCCATTAGTACACTGATGAATATTCCCATTGAAAACCAATATATGCCCCAGTGGCCACTCGCGATATTGTGCCCTGTGTTAACCCCTGGAAGCCTGGCAAATAAATATGGAGTCTTTCAGAGCAGGTGGTAAGTATAATGTTTTAGGATCCTGGTGCCCTGATTCCCCATCATACCAGCTCAGATGTAAGTCAAACTTTAATTTTACATATGTATTTTTAACATATTGAGTATTGCTTTAAGTGTCAGTGCAATGCTCCAATACTGGATCTTTGAGTCTACAGGTGCCACTGCACAATTCTGAGATTACTGCATGAGCACTGAAACACATTTTTGAAATCCATTCTTTGTAAACCAGGAACACCACCACCTTATCTATGCTCAAGCTAATTTAGGTGGACTTCTGCTGTGTTGCATATCCGCCAAATAACACACAAAATCCCCCCAGAAAAAAAACCTTTCCTATGCAAAAATCTTAATAGTCCCACTCCCAACATTCTACATTAAGACCGATCCACTTTTCGTGATGTGAAAAAATCCTTTGATATGACATAAAAACATTTGTGAAAGTCATGAATGCCCAAACCTCTAGGTTAAGGAATAGAGGAATCATATGGCTTATGATCAGTGCCAAAAGTCAGTATGTTTCATGGTCCATTTGATGGCCCATTTATGCTGAATGTTGAATGATATATACAGGTTTTAGAGCAGTGGTGGACAACATTGATATGGAGGGCCACAAGTGCGGCCCTCTGCATCACTAAAGGGCCACACATAACATTTTCAATCTATACTGACTTGTATACGTATTTTTTAATGTGGAAACTACAGCAGGCAGAGCTAGAATATATTATTTTTCATTTTTAAATAAAACTTATTTTCAATGTTACTTCAAGCATTGGGTAACAATGTAGTATGGTGATGCACATTTTGATTCAGATGTTATATGATGCAATATGAGTTCCTATGCCCTTTGCATGAACAGTAAGGTTTCCAGGACCGCAAGTGGAGGACTATAGGGGGACGCTGAAGAATGACCAAAGGGCCGCATGTTGGGCACCTAGGTTTTAGAGTAAAATATGTTGAAAGTTAAGAAGAAGTCCAGGAATATGTTGGCCAACAACAATAAGTTGTTGTGCAGTTTTGTTTAGTGATTTTGGATTCTGGCATGGGAGGGAAGGAACTGGGTGGGCCTTCCCATTCCATCCAGGAATTACACCTGATGGACATCAGGGAGGTGACTGGGTGTGTCTCAAAGGAGACTGAAGCCACTCAGTCATGGCTCCCAGATGAGGTTGGAGACAGTGCTGTTGGGTGCAGCAAATACAGGGCACAGCGTTTGTGGCCCCATGCTGATGGCTGCTAGGAGGCAGGCCACTAAAGGTTTACCAAAGGAAGGAACCGTTGTTTAATCGCATTTTTGGGACATTCGTTTGGCTTATATTAACCCCTGTGAGGATGATTTTGTATTTTGAAGGGGCCCTAGAAAGAATCCTTTTTCTTGTGGATATCCTTCAAAACCCCCCAAAAGTGCTACTTGTGATGACTGAGGTAAGGGTTATCCTCTCATTCAGAGTTTTTCTTTGCAAATTATGCAAACTCACACTTAGGTATATACAAACATCAAAGCTCTGCTAGTGCTCACTTGATGTCTATCTTTAATTGCTGTAATTACCTAATTGGTAAATTATATAGACATGGAAACCTATATATGTGAGGGTTATAGAAGGATAGGAGCTCAAGAAGGACAACCTCATCTTATAAGGTTTTCTGGAATACTAAAAAGGAGGGAGTAACCAGTGGCATAAGGTCTACAATGAGCAGGCAGGGGGTGGAGCAGTGGTACAAAGCCTACAAAGAGCAAAAAGAGGATGGAGAAGGCAGGAAGTAGAGAAGTGGTGCAAGTGCAGACAAGTGATGAAGATGTGGTACAGCATCTGCAAAGTACAAAACAAAAGGCGGAGAGGTGGCACAAGGGCTATAAAGAGCAGATAGGTTAGAGCAGTAGTGTTCTAAAAAAGAAAACAAGGATGGAGCAGTGGTACAAGATCTGCAAGAGAAGACAGGAGATAAAGAAGTAATCCAAGACACGCAAAGAGCAGACAAGGGTGGAGAAGTGGTACAGAACTTGAAAAGAGTAAACAGGAGGTATAGCGGTGCACAGAGCATTAAGAAATGTCCAATTTCAGTTTTCCTCTTCTTCTCTTTTGTAAGTGGCTAGGCCATTTCTTTGTAACCTTTTAGCATTTCAATTACACATATTTATTTCAAATATGTGTTAACTTAAATGGCTCTGAAACAGTTACTGAAAAATTTAAACTGCAACATTTCTGTCTCCATCACTGCATTAAATTGTAAAAATGTTCACCAACCCTTGATTGTTCATGAGACTATAAAGAATGATACAGGTATCCCCGCTCTTCGCAACCCCTTGGCGATCTCTGTCTGCTATTAAAAAACACGGCTAACCTGACTGTGCAGTGCGTATTCATAAAAGAAGTTAAGAAGTGAATTAGATGCACACTGGGTTGAGCCTTTTTTAGCACATCTGTTGAGTGTTATTGAACAGGAGGGGGAGTGCATTCCAGATGAAATGCGAGCTGCTGTTTACATCCATCAAAATCTACCAGCCAGAGAAGCCATTACCCTGCAATAGGGTCCATGGGACTCGCAGGTAAAAAGTTTGCTGTGTGCACCATAAGACTATACAAACAAGGTAGCTTTGTCAGTATAGATGGGACTTGAGGTTAAACATGATGGAATTTTGTAGGCACGGCCGCAGTAATCAACTGAGTTGAGTTCAAGAAAAGTAAATTGTGATTGCAAGATTATGTCTAAATACCTTTTGCCCACAGACAATGAACTGGCACAATCCTTGTAGCTTGCATATGTCTGTAAAAATACCCACTTGCTTAATGGCTTTTCTTTAACCCAGTGGTTCCCAAACTGGGGGTCGGGCCCCCCTAGGGGAGCGCAAAGGTATTCCAGGGGGGTACAGGCCCTCATTCTTAACCTGTGTTTGAATAGGGAGGGGGGCTCAATAATGTTTCTAAATAGAAATAGGGGGGCCCTGCACTGAAAGTTTGGGAACCACTGCTTTAACCTAAGATTGCCAACATACATGGGAAGTTCCAAAACATCCTGAATTTATTTTATTATATTTGAACAATAAGTAATTTAAGGTGGGTATTCACAGTTTAATTTTTTTGTGCTAGCAACTTCATAAAATCAAGTCAAACTTTAAAAAAAAATGCTTTTTAAATGCGTTGATCAAGCAAAAGTCATGTTGGAGGGGTTTTCTAGGTATTTCAATACAATCATACTATGAAGCATGCGCACAGGCCTTTGGAAAGGAATAATTTGCATTAATAACACTGTAAGGTAGTGCCAGCCATAGATGTTAGGCTGCAATTGTGAATGAAGTTGATCTGATTCAAGGTAATTGGAGCAAAGCTTATTTAAGTGTGCTATAGAAACTGTTGCCTACAATTTCCTATTGGTTTGGATGTGCCGAATATATAATGTATGTACTCCAATATAAGCCAAATTTTTCAGCACCTAAAATGTTTTTTTTTTTTTATTACATTCGGCTTATACTTCAGAGATGGGAATCACAGGTGAATTGAAAATTTGCTGGAGATGTAGAAAAGGGTTGTGGGAACATTTGAAATAAAAATTGGTCCTAACTTTCACTGATAAGTAACTATTGTGATCTGAAAATCACCACTTGGACTGTGACATGACATATTTACCTGAGTAGAATCCATGTCTGTGACTCATCCATATATCATGCTGAATTGATTGTTTCGCCATAAATTACTAATTATGCTGTAATACTGTTCATCTACATTTATTTATGTTTTAATCTGTAAATTGAATTATATGTTTTTTGAAAACTAATCTATGTGGTCTTAAAAGTCCCCTTGCCCCTGAGTAATTCAGGGAGAATTTCCCCGGTGATATTGTCACTCCAAACAGTTTCTTTTATATTTACCTCTTTGTTGACCCAAACAATGGCATGTGATGCCATGATGAGCATATTGACCATTCAGTTGCTTATTAAACTGGTCATACACAAAATAGACTAGTTTAACCATGTTGAATTTAATTGACTTGATCAATATCATCTGTTGATCAGATGCCTTACCACAGAGTGTAATCGATGCACAGGAACTACATGACAGCAGCAAATACCAGTAGGAGAAAAGTCTAAAGAAATTTAGAACAAAACGGTTTGATAAAATGGACTGCATAGTGGAATTGGTAAATAAACCCAGGTGTGGCCAACGTTAGGAAAATGTAGCTGCTCAGGTTATCTCTATAAATGTAATGATTATATTATATAGAATGGTGACAGTGGACCTGAACCCCTTTCTTCGTATGTTAATATTTGACCAACAGGAAACAGCTGGACAAACTACCTCTCGATAAGGCCTTCTGTGTATCCTAACACCCACCCACTTTAGGCAGTTCATTTATTTCTTAGATCACCCTGTTGATAATATTTATTCTGGTACAGTGCAGAATTAACCAATTCAGCCTTTCATTATGAAAATACTGTATAATTTCTACAGCAGCAAAAGAATTAACATTTAACATGCTGCTTTATAGGATGAAAACAAATTAGATTAAATGTCATGTTAATGAAGAGCTGCCAGAGGGCAGAAACAATTAAGATGATACAGAAGAAAAACATTTCTAGTTTAGCTCTGGTAATCACAATCTTCTCCATCTGCATTTAAGCTGTTCAGTGATAAAGTATCTCTGTTTCAATCTCTTGATTTCAATCTCACCTTTTACCCGGCGCCACTCAGTTCAAATAATAAGTTGCGCTCTCATTTACGTTAATGGCTTATTTTCAAAAGTTCTAAGTGCAGGCATTATTTGGTTGACCGTTCCATTTGTAGGTTATAAGCCAGCAAAAGTCAAAGAGTTTATGCAGAGGTCTCAGAAGCAAGTTGTTAGCGGGTCAGAACTCTCTATATACTGTGTATTCCATTCAACAACAGAAGTAAAGAGCTTTGTGTAGTTTAGACATGGCGCCCAGCTCTATAACCAACTCTTCTACGTTGCAGAGACATACTCATTGGCTGCCTCCCCATTCTTTCCATGATTTCCTTGATACGTGCTAAGTTTGACTTTGCCAGGACAAAGTCACAACGGGTTGCTCCCATCTCATATCCAACGGCACAGTTCTTGGTTGATGGTGTGAAGCCTTCAGCTCGAGCAGTTACAGCGTACTCCCCTGGGTTCAGAAGTCTCCAGTAATCCCCATCATTTGCTAATGACAAAAAACAAGAGGCATCACCATTTAAAGAATGAAAAAGAATGATAGCAATCTCTTGCATGAGCAGATACATTTTTAAAATCTGAATTTGGGACCAACGCTTTTTGGCTGCTATGTCACCAGCATCATATGTCATAATTGAATTTGTAAAATTGTCTAATACTATTACCACATTACTCCAAAAAGGCCAACATCCCAAATGCATAGAAAATAAAGCCTTAACAGACTTTAAAGTCTATGTTGGAAATTTGTAGGTATCTTAGCCATGCCAGCGCACCTCAGGATCACATAGGGAGAACGAGGGACCACTTATTTATGGGTATCTGTTTATAGTGTTATTTAGTTTTAGCCTGTATACAGAGTGAAGTAGGTGCTGCTCCCTCGAGACTCCAGAAACACGCTAAGTTCGTGTTTCTACAAATTGACACAATGATCCCCTGATGAAGTACAAGAGAAACGTACATTGGGGTTGAGTGGTTGATATCTGATACTATATGGAAACACTGCCTTGCTGTGTTTAGCCTAACGATTAATGTCACGAAAGAGATCTACCATTAGTCTATAACCGATGTGATTTTTGAGCTACCTATATGAACATTAAAATTTGGAAAATTTGTTTTACTGATTAATTTACAGTTTAATTTTTCATGGTGTGTGGCCTACAAAGTCTCCTTGTTGCTACTACCTGTAGGGACAATTTCCAAAGTAGACTTTACGGTCTGCTAAGGCTTTATTTTATAAGTTTGCAATTGACAAATGAAGCTGGTGGACTTCCCTATATCCTCTTAAGCTACATCATCGACTGACACATTAGTATGCTGTTGGCTAAGTTTTAGGGGGTGTGTCATTGACTAAAGCTATGTTTCCATGGCGTCTAGGGCTACGTTGACTCCCCTGTGTTAAGCGCATTTCTTGACAGGAATGCCGACAGAGCCCATATATACTACCTGCCTCCCGCAATGACTGTTAACACTGCATTAAGCCGATCCTATGGCCAGAGGTTGACATTGTGCCCTGCATTAACCTCTGTATTAGAGGATCGGCTCAACGCTGTGTAAACAGTCAGTGCGGGAGGCAGGTAGTACATATGGGCTCTGTCGGCATACCCGGGGGGGGGAGTCAACGGAGCCCTAGATCCCGTGGAAACATAGGCTAAACCTGAAGTGGGCAGGAAAAGGAAGCATGAAGGTTATGCGGGGCATACATGGGTAGATTCCCGTCAGACCAATGTCATCGCGCTGCCTTTGAGCTTCATCAATATCGAGACGCAGCACTCCTGTGTCATCGATATCGGCTGCACATGTTGGAACCCTGTTTGGCCGAGCTTTTTCAAACTTAAATTTTGTAATAGATTCAAGCACAATCGAGTGCCGTCTATGCCCAGCTTAAGTCACTCTGTTGTGCAACCTGCAGGAAAAGTGTTATTTGTTAGCACATGAAATACAGGTATAAAAGTATTTGCTAAACCTAGTGGTCAATTTTAAAGCTCACACAATTAACTGACTATCACTAATAGACTTATCACTAAGACTATACTTTTCACCCAGAAATCTGCCACAATCAGTGAAAAGTTGGAGAGCACACAAGAACAAATGATTTTTCCTTCAGACTGGGCTGACAAACAAACAAGAGACAACTGAGCTAGTTTTATTGAAAAAAGAAAAAAAAAAACACATTAGAGAGCGTGGGAGGTTTAAACTTATCCTGGCTGCGGATGCACCCAGCATGTGGCGGCTGGAATTATTCCCAGTATTACTGTAAGTTTCTAATTACTGAACTGTTAATTATATAGGGAAATATATACTTAATCCTGCTCTCCCTAAGAGTCTGGATAAAAAGGAAGGAGGGGAAGATTAATGGGATACAGTTCTTTTTCTCTTTTCTTACGCTTTGGAAGGCGTACTGCCAGTTAATGAAATGCAATGAAATTAGCCCGCCCTGTACTATGCTCCTGAGAGGATTCTGCAACCATTTCTGTGCCGGGAAATATAAGTTATTTTTTAGCCCAAAATATTCAAACAATGTTGGTCCTTCCCTTTAGAAAAGGAAGGGTCTGTTTAACGGTTCCCTGCAGCTTCTACAGCAAAAAAGGATCAGAAATATTGTAACTAGGAAGCCGTGGAATGTGTGGAATGAAAAGTAGTGTTTCTAGTAATGATATTCATCAATGCTTCTACTAACCCTGGAATATAACAAAACAAATGCTGGATACAATCCAGGCAGCTGTCTTTTACTTCTTTATGCATGTATATGTTTTCATGCAATATTTGTATTGGCTACATTTTAATTGAGCACACTGTAACAAAAATAATATGGAATTTATACATAAGAAGGGATTTGTGATTCAGTTTAGCCAGCTTTTTCATTCAGAAATCCCTGTGAAACAACATAATGAGATACTAGGGAAAGCATGTTACAAATACATGTAATTAGTATTTGTAATAATACTTTCTTAACTTGACTATAGCCAATTGTATATTGGTTGAGGCTAGCACAAAAGATATATCTCGATAGATAGATAGATAGATAGATAGATAGATAGATAGATAGATAGATAGATAGATAGATAGATAGATAGATAGATAGATAGATAGATAGATAGATAGATAGATAGATAGATAGATAGATAGATAGATAGATAGATAGATAGATAGATAGATAGATAGATAGATAGATAGATAGATAGATAGATAGATAGATAGATAGATAGATAGATAGATAGATAGATAGATCAGGGAGATAGCAGGAAACATATGGCTCGATATTAGAGCCGTTCGAGGTTCCCTGCAGCAGCATGATGATGTCATCACGCTGCTGCCCAATATGGGAGGAGCTGGAGACACAACACTGCTGTGTCTTCTGCTCCAACAATGCTTTGCATGGAGACCCACGGTCTCCATGCAAAGCAATGGACATCGACTGTGGTTTACAGCCATGTCCGACATCCCTGTTTTCAAGTGGGATTGATTGGCCCTGCTTAAAAACAGGGATGGCCGCATATGATATGGGCCAGATAGATGGCTGTAAGTGCGCACGACACTCACAGTGATCTGGCCCATATCAAAATTCCTTTTGATCAATATTAGTTTTAATTGTACACTTTGTTGAATAGAATAATATTTGAAATGTTAAAAAAGAAATGCGGGTATTTGTTAAAGTAAACAAATATTGAAAAAAATATATTGCTTCTCAAATTATTCCAATTGGAGAAACCATATGCTCAAAAGAAAACAGAAGAAATGCCATCATAGGTTCTCAATCCATATCACCTGCTAATCTAAAGATTGTATTTGGGGGAACAGAAATGTTGAGGTGGGTGAGTAGGAAGAATTTAAAGCCACATTCCAGGTGTGGCATCACTTCCAGGTGAGTACAATGTCCCCTCACTTAAAATTTCCCATCTACTTGTGCAAATGATGTACATGGTAAGGAAGGATAGGTCATTACTCTACCTTCTAAATTACAACGCTGCTTGTTGGCATTATCACGGGCGCTTCTTAGGAGCAGCTCTGATGCTTCCAGAGAACTCTCAGACCCTTGTGAAATGATTGCTCGACCCCCAAGAGGGTCCCGACCCGCTGCTCTATAGGAACCACTGGCTATAAGTAGTTATACTACCTAATAATTATATAACAGTGGTACAATGGTGTTCTTTAAAGGAGCCTGTTGTAAGTGAGAAAGCCCTCTAAAATACTAAAGTGGGTGCTACCAAAATGATAAATAAAATAGATTTTAGCATCTCACATTTGTTACTGTCCTAAGATAACGCCAAGGAAACTATTAAATATATTTATGCTTCCAACATAAGGTGGGGAACCGGCATCTCAAAATAAATCTATAGAGGAAAAATTCCTAGGGTATTGGAAAGAAACACTCAAACACTGAGTAACGAATGTCCTCCGATTGTACGGAGGCTAGGGGACTTTGAAGGTTCCAAAAGGTGCAGATAGGTAAATCACTAAGTTATACAAGTCCAAAATGTGAAGTAAAACAAAACGAGGATTTTGATGTCCATAAAAATAAAGGTATTCCAATCTTGGTTTGGATCCACAAAGATTGTGAAGATGATAGATGGTAGGCAGACTAATCGTCGGGCCACCCCAACGTATGTTTCGTCCAGATGGACTTCCTTAGGGGGTAACAAATATTCGGTGTCTTAGAAATCAAGTGTCCGGTGGAAAGTAGGAGATTGGCAGCATCAGGGGTGGATCCAGAGAACAGGAAGCCCTCAGGTCAAGGACCTGCGCAGACCTTTAAGGGGCAACCATAGTATGCAGGTGATGTCAAGGTGCAATGCATATCTCCAAAATGTAGAGTTTGGCCTCCAAAATGGATAGTATAGGGCTCCCTCAGTAGGTTACTCCCTGGTCAGAAGTCCATCTGGACGAAACGTACGTTGGGGTGGCCCGACGATAAGTCTTCTTTAAGCATCACATTAAGTTTCAGTGCCGGCATTACCAGTGGGCCATGGGGGGGCAGGCCTGCCCAGTCAGGTCGGCGTGCCCACTCAATTAGGGCCCCCTACCTATTCAGACATCCGTTTGAGGTGTAGGCGGGCCCCCTGACCGGCTGCCCATGCCTGCCTACTCCTGGCGCTCTGGCGCCGACCCTGATTTTCTAGTTATTTGACATATAAGTCATGTGTAGTCCTCACTGCTCACAGAGTAGATATTGTATAAGATTTGTAAAAGTTCAGTTTCTATTCACACTGCAGAAGTAATAACATACTTGAGTCGCAGATCTTTGAACACGCCTTTGCTGGTGCCAGAGGTGGGGTACAGACAAGGAAACGATAAAAAGCAGCTTTCCATCAGGCAAAGTTATTAGGACAGGAGATATTTCCAGAAAATGTGTAACTCCACATCCCCAGAGTTGTAAAGGCTGAAGAAGTAATAAGCTGTAAGAAATGCTTTCACGTGCCAGCATCAGAATGGAAGGGTTCTATTTGTGTATTCTAGCAAATATTAATGGTGAAATATGAATGAATGGAGTACACGTCAATTTATTAACATTTAGTTGTTTCATAATCTCCAACAGGTTCTAGTACTTGAACTACTGTATGTGATGCAGCTCTAGTTTTCGCAGAGCAGTACAATGTGCAATTGCAGCATAATGGAGATCTTTGCGGAGAAAATGGAACCTTTCCTTCAGTTTCAAAAAGCAAGGTAATAATCCAGTACATACGATGCAAAAATGAAGGATCCACACTCCATATAATGCTTTATTGAGGTTCAAAACAAAATAGTAGCACAGCACATCCTTGCCAACCCCACAGAGAAGCCTGATTCCTCTCTAACATGTTTTACTCATTCTAGATTAATTATAGTGTTAAGCTATCAGGTATCTCTGTGTGGTTGACAAGGATGTGCTGTACTACTACTTTGTTTTGAACTTCAATAAAGCATTATATGGCCTTTTATCCAGAGTGCGGATCCTTCCATGGGATGTATTGTGAAATGGGAGACATGCATGGAATTCCAGCACCCAACGCTCCGTGTGTCTACTAAGGCAGAAGCAGAAGGCGATAAGTGAACTGATTATCTTTTATCATCTGGGAGTTGTGCGGGCCAACAAATACGTTTTTGGTGATGTAATAATCCAGTAGCTAAACTAAAAAGAGAAAAGTCACTGCAGAGAAAAAAATATATAATAGTAACAGTATATACAGTGACCCTTGGAATATAGCTTTTCTGGAACTCCTTCCATCTGACCTCCTATACCTGCGTCAATGCTTCAGCCCCTCCAAGTCACTCATAAGAGTTAATACCATTATCTATAACCTGATATTACCCAAATAATACAGTAATCTCTGAGGCTGCTACACAAACATGGGTATTGGCTCACATATACTCTCTCTGCTCAGTCCAACAACATCATCAGAGAGACGTAAAGTCCAAATGTTTAGCCAAAGATTACCTAACACATTTTGGCAATAACATCAGTGCACTATAGCAACTTAGGCTACAAATGTGCAAGACCACATGCAACAAAACAGCAACTTCCACTACTGAGGATTATATTCCTATGGGGGGGGGTGGTGATTTGCCAATACATATTCCCAAATTATCAAAACATACCACGTTTTGGGAATGCCTGAGAGTGCGCCAAAAGAGAGGTGGCTAGGTTGTCTGCCAAGGGCACTAATTTTGACACAACCAGTTTAACACAATTGGTATTAGCCAAATATTGGTCATTTATTTTAAACACTTTTTTTTAGTAAATGGAGTAATTAGCTAGGGATGAGTAAAGTCATTGGAAAGCTTTAATGATGTAACTTAAGTACAGAGCAAAGTTAGATATTTGCAATTCCTGCCAGAAATTAACCCCTATACTAGTACATTGGAAATTTAATAATCTGCTTTGGGTTAAACATTAATGTCACTTACCAGTACGTATGTCATGATTGATTCCTTCCACAGATATAACAGCATTCCCGATCCCTCGACCAAACATATCCTTCACAATGCCCTTAATACCACGGTGGACCTGAAATGGCAAAGGAAAACCAAAGAGAAGCTTACTCCAATACTGTCTAATTCTATGTATTCTGTATTATTGCTACTCACTGCAAACACTTAAAGCCATTTACTTATTTGCCATTTTTGAACAGATACTAAATGTATAATAACAAGACTTGGAAAGGGAGAGAATACTTTCACATATTTCCAAATATTCCTAATAGCTTTCTTGCCTGAAGTAAATGCCTGTGTTTAATAATTCACACTCTGGGCATTCCCTTCATATATTTATGCCACATTATTAACATTAAAAATAGCACAATAGCAAAATCCATTTAACAGATAATTTCATCAATTCAAAGTGACTTTCCATTTCTTTACATGCCAAAAACATATGCTTCTCTACGCAAGCTTTAATCCATTATTTCCAGTGGTGAGAATCTGAAATAGGAATTCACTGTCGGATGCAGAAGATTCTACAAGTGGCTCTGGCTCTGCAAAAAGGCAGAGTTGATGAAACGTACATTCTTATTGTGAGTATTATAGCTGTATTATATGCTGTCTTTTCAATGTCATATTACTGTCTGTTTAAACAATCTTAAAAGTGAGTTAGAAATAGTTTAGAGCTGAGAGACAAATTATTGTTACATGCAATAAAAGGAACGGTGGGGAAGACTATATAAAGTCTGTGTCTACATCCCAAACATAATACAATAAATAAATAATTTAACCCCAATATGGTTGAGATAAACACAACCAAGACATTGGGTGGCTTTACCAACTTTAATGGCACTAAAATCATGTATCACCCCAATACGATGCAGTGGAGAATGTTTGAGATAAACACAACCAAGACATTGGATGGCTTTACCAACTTTAATGGCACTAAAATCATGTATCACCCCAATACGATGCAGTGGAGAATGTTTCTTGGCCCAACGACTGCATGTAGGTGAATGGACGGGGTCACAGCCCCTGCTTTCCCCTTTTCTTGGCAGATGGTTCCTGGCATACACAAGAGCTGATATTGGACTTTAACTTTTGTAGAAATCGACATCTGGGTGGTGGTGCACCCTTGTTGGGTGATACCCCTGCACACCTGATCATACTGATGGGCCATCAGGCGCTGGACCCTCTGGTTCGCCTTCAAGTATATCTACTGCATATGTTGATTTCATCCACCCATCCCTGACCAGGACCATACGCCGACCTCAGAGACCTTTGTTGATATGTTACTACTTCTATTATGATCTGTGACCGAGATTCTGTCCTGATGAAGCCCCCTTGAGGGGTGAAATGCATCGACTACAATTGACTACTGAACAATGAATAATTTTTGATTATGCATAATATGTATTTAGTGTCTTTTTTTCTCTTTTTGGATTTTCATAAAATTTTCTTTTTTTATACTTTCACTGTATTGCATAATTTTTGTGCCATTAAAGTCCCTGGGGTGTGGCCACCCCAATGTCTTGGTTGTGCTTATCTCAATCATTGTTTGTTTATTTATTTAACAGATTAATGATTAATGTACATATGGTGGAGGTTGTGGGACCATGCAGATATATCTGATATCAGAATGTATTTAGTGATGCCAAGCCATAACTAATATAGCTTTGTGCAGGAGGTTACCTGCTCCATGAAGACAATCAGAGACTCTCTGTTATTTTCCCACTGTTCTGCCAGTTCACTCTTATGTGGAAACTTGTCACAGTCCAGATATATGGAAATCTCAAAGCAGTTTGTGTGGAGGTAGCTGAAGTCATTGATACCTAATGGTGGCAAAAAAAAGATGCATAAAATACACATAAATATTAGACCTCACATTTTTTCATAACCTTAATTTCACAATCATGTTACAATAATTATGCATAAGGTCTTAATATTAATATTTTGCCCAAAAAGCATCATAAGTAAACCCATTGGAGTCAGTAACCTGCCCTCAGTAACAGATCTGCTATGTAATACAGGGATGTATAAGAACATGTGTGATGAGGGTCAGCTTACAACCCTGCAATGTGAAGTCAGGAAGTAATATAGAGCGAAAACATATTTTAAGTTTAACCTGTTCCAGAGTTATGGGTTCATCGGGGTAAGAAGCGAGGTAGATGACATGATGCACCCATCAAAGGCGATCCAACAAAATATTAGAGTGTGTGAGCTTTTTTTGGTGTTGAATTTTTTTGGGCCAGGTATTGTAAGTCATACAAGATTGAATGAGTGTTGGTAAACCAACTTTACAACATAAGAGGGGAGAATGCTAAAGTTTAAAATAAAGAGTAAAACACAGGAAGTATGTAGGCAATCAGCAGGTTTTGACAAATGACACTGACAGATTAAGTACCATATTTTCCCTGCACTATAAGACACATCAGACCATGAGACGCACATTGTTTTGGAGAGAAAGTTAGAAAAAAAGAGTCAAAGGCACAGCCATTTACATATAAAGTAAATATACATCATGTTCCAGCAAAGAAGCATGGCTGGACCATGCAGTATTCACTCTATATTGCTCCAGCCAAGCCAAAAGTCACATTATAAATTCACAGCAACAGACTGAGCTCACAACAGTAATAGCTGAGTGAGTTGATGTTATTTTGAAAGCATGAGTTGTGTATCTACAATAAAATTCTGCATTGCATTAATAAAATTATGTGACAGACTTCTCTCTTCACCCATATGTATATATCTGCTCATAGGTGAGTTGTGTGCTACATTGTGTAATGTGTCTCTTCATAAGCTGATCGGTGTATTCAGAAAGTGGGTATTGCTAATACAGGTCTCCCTCTTTGCAGTGGCCTTTTGGCTTACCTGGAGTGAATGGAACATCTTCCAGCCTCCTGGGATGGAGAGCTTTTGCTCCCAGTAGGTTTGGAACTTTATTTTTTTGTTATTAATACATGTTCAGCCCATAAGACGCAGAGACATTTTCCCAATAATTTGAATGGCAAAAAAGTGCATCATATAGCCTAAAGAATATGGTAAATGTAGTCCTTCTCCATAGACAAAATACATAAGACATAGATGTTATTCACATAGTTTCATTTACTGTCCCCTAAATCCAGCTGTACACTTTGCGATTCCTCTGTGATGGTTGTGCAATTAGGAAAAATCACAGAACGATCGCATGCACATCACCTTTGGGAATCAATTACCATCCAAAGTAATGGCGAACAACTAGGAAAGAACCAAACTTTTGGTTTGATTCTGGATGATTGCTCCAGGCGGGCTGTGTATGGCCATCTTAAGAACTTGGGAAACCAAGCTTTTAAGCTGGCCATAGACATTAATTGTAAATATTACTATTACTAATATTTTACTGCAAAACCTGTATATATCATTCAGCATACTGGTATATTGTTAAGGATAATGTTCACTGGATAGACTTTACACTAATAATATTAGAACTACTTCTTCTATATAGAAATAGGCGAATTATAATCAGGTATACCCTTTTTACTGTTGTAAACTTGCTTCATAAAACCTCTTGTCCTGTTTCAGCTGCAATGTACAGTTGTGGCCAAAAGTTTTGAGAATTACACAAATATTGGTTTTCACAAAGTTTGCTTCTTTAGTTTTTGGCAATTTGCATATACTCCAGAATGAGGAGCAATCAAATGGATTGCAAAGCCCTTTGCAATGAACATAATCTTAATTCCAAAAAAATTAAACATATGCACTGCATTTCCGCCATGCTAAAAGGAGCTGCTAAGAACCCAAGTCCACTAAGTGACAGGCTGATATTCTGCAAAAAGTACGGAGATTGGACTGCTGAGGACTGGGGCAAAGTCACTTTCTCTCATGAAGCCCCTTTCCAAATGTTTGGAGCATCTGAAAAAATTATTACCTGGAGAAGAAAAGGTTAGGACTACCATCAGTCCTGTTTCATGCCAACAGTAAAGGATGCTGAACTTGTTTCAATTCTCAAGAGGCGGGTAGACAAGCACCCACTCATTCTGACAAACTCCAAGCATTGTTTATGGGTTGCCATCAGTCAAGATTTGGCCCAAAAGCTGATTAAGTGCCTGCCAGGGTGAATTACAGAGGTCTTTAAAAAGAAGGGCTAACACAACAACTATTGCCTTTTTGCATAAACCTGATTTAATTGTCAATAAAAGCCTTAAAACCTATGAAACTCTTGTAATTATACTTCCATACACCACAGAAATAACTAACAAAAAGATCTAAAGAAGCAAACTTTATGAAAACCAGTATTTGTACTTTTAGTCAGGACTGTACATCTATGGACTACGTACAGCAGAGATTTTCTAGATATCTGTAATACTGAGGACATATAATGAAACCCAGTCAGAATGTTGGCGTGTTTATTGTGTCTTTGTTGATTTTTCACACATCTGTTTTTAATAACCACCATTTACTGTGCCATTAAATGTAAATAAGTTGGTTGTAGACTGAAATTTCCATTGGATGTGGTATTTGCCTGAATTTAAGAATGCGGCTAATTTATGCTGCCTCGGCAGGTGGCCCATAAAATACAAGGATTCTTTGTCTTATTATATTTCTCTTGCTTGTTGAGCATTGTGTGGAATACATTTACTGTGTATATCAGTGGTGCCCAATTGAGTTGATGTGGAGGGCCACAAGTGCGGCCCTCAGCACCACTAAA
>CM070037.1:54284237-54323292 GCA_036250615.1 Ptychadena robeensis | reverse complement strand
TCACCTTTGCCATGTCACCTTTTCCCATGTCACCTTTGCCCATGTCACCTTTGCCCATGTTATCTTTGTCATGTGTCCTATTTCTATGAAACTTTTACCCAGTCACCTATTCTCATGACATTTTTAGGGAGCATAAGTAATTACCTGCTTTCTGCTCCTCTACCCACGCGTACCAGCCTGGTATCAGCAGCAGGAAGTGGAGGAGAGGTGAGAGCCGCCTTCCGTGCTGCTGATTGGTTGACACATGCGCCAATCAGTCCAGCCGGAGGCTGATAGGTTCCCTCAGCTCTCCTCTGCTGAAGGAAAATCCCGGGCGAAGAAGCGCAATTACGGGATCGGCGGGCGGAGGGGAAACGTGATTGACAGTAAGGGCACAGGCCGCAAGCGGCTGACCGCGGGGGGCCGCCAAGTAATGCAGGCCGCGTGTTGGGCACCTCGGGTGTATATAGTCATCCTTATGACCACCCATTACTGGGGGAGCCTATAAGGTCAGTAACAGGAGGAAGAATAATGCATATGTGATTATTGAGAAAATCGGTTTAATGCTTAACAGGTTTTAAAATGTAAAATAGTTCTTATACAAGTTTTTAAGCCAATATTTTTTTTATATTGAAAAAAAATAAGAAAGGGTAAGAACTTATTTTTGGTTTAGGATACGGATATTCTGCATTAGTTGTGTTAATAGGACAGGCAAAGTTTCTGCAATAACACAGTATCCACACTCATATAAGCAGAGTGTGGATGGGATACTCTATTAGGTTTTACCACCCGTGTACTAGCAGTAAAGCGCCAGAGGCATTTTGGAAAGTCCACATTAAATTAAAGTTACATTCAGTTTTGGCTAAACAATTAGATGGGGGAAAGAAAAATCCCACACCCAATTAAATTCCCCCTGGGAACACCCCAGGGGCAAGGGGACTTTAACGGCCACTTGAGTATAATCAGGTAACATAGAGTCAACAGTTCAAAAAATAGCAATTTAATAAAAGTGGTAATTAAAAGCATAGGGCATGTCAATGTCGGTCGATGTTACAACAACTCCCTCTTCGATGTTCTATGTCTGTCCATGTTTGGTGTTGTTGTTATTATTTTTTGTTACAGATTCTTGTTGATTCGACACAAAACGCGCGTTGGGGTTAAACCCTGTTGTTACAGGACCTTTATCCTAGCGCACTGAATACACAAAATGTCTTTTATATATGTTTTTATATGTGTACCAAAATGTTTATTGATACCCATTATATGTGGAAGTTTCTAATACCTGGAAAATATTGATGTAACATCGACCGACATTGACATGCCCTATGCTTTTTAATTACCACTTTTATTAAATTGCTATTTTTTGAACTGTTGACTCTATGTTACCTGATTATACTCAAGTGGCCGTTAAAGTCCCCTTGCCCCTGGGGTGTTCCCAGGGGGAATTTAATTGGGTGTGGGATTTTTCTTTCCCCCATCTAATTGTTTAGCCTATATTTTTGGGGATGTTGGCCACGCCACCTGGAATAGTGCAACTCTTTTCTATAATACATTCAGTTTTGGTAGTTTCAGAAAGATAACATACATTCGATTTTAGTAATTTAATCAAAGCGGGGATAGCTTCCTGAAACAGTTGCCAAGTCCTGATGAAAAGGAGCAAGCCACGAAATGTGTTGGCTTTATATTCATTTTAAGTTCAATCTGCACTTTTTGCACACCAATTCAAGAAAACCAATACTGCATTAAGAACTTCCTCAATAAGATTTATTTGTGTATATAATTATCAATATTCACCACTTTGTCCCCCTTGATATAATAAAGATTTTAGCAGAAATCTGACTGAAAATCTTTCAGAGCTGCTAGTGTTTCACCTTTCAGTGTGGTACAAAGCTGATTGCCTGTCAATCGTCTACAATTCCCAACTGTACCGGAAGTGGACTGTACTGAATAGTTTCATGGTCAACTTACTGCCGGCTACTGTGTGCCACGAGGCCCCATTAACAGTGCCCTCCTCTTTGTTAAAGTCTTCAGAATGGCAGGACCTTCGGCTAGAGTCAGTCATATGGCGATGGGTGGAGGAGTAAGAATAGGCCAACCATTGGAATACATGATCATCCGGTGTTCCTGTATATTCCTGGGTCTTCCATGGTGAACGCACCATGTCAAAGGGAAATGACACCACCAGCTCTCCACCCTGCAGGTTTCCTCCAAGTACAAAGGGAATCTTTTCCATCCATGTGATGATAGCACGTGTCTCTACCGCCACCTACAGGCACAAAAACAATGAAGAAATGTAGCGTGTACAAGTCAATTCCTTAAACCCTTAAGATGCAAAACACAAAGGAGCTTTTTATTAATGTTTTCAAATTGTTCATTGTACTCCTAGGATTTATAGATTTTTCCAGAAAATAAAATGAATTCCGATTGGTGGCTTGAACTTTGTGACTAAATAGAAGAAAATATTCCATAATGGAATATCTGTCAAGAGGAAGTTCTTAGTGGCAGAATGCCAAATATATACAGCAACAGAAGTGGAGGTAAAGAAAGAATTCTATGATATTATAGAAGGTGAATGAATTAGTTGAACAAACTGATTCTAACCAAAAACTCAAAAGGTAAACAATATGTGTGTGCTTGTCTACCTAATAGAATAGAGTGATGGAAATTATAATTATATTGTCAATAATAGGCATAAAACGTCCCATAAAACTTCTTGATACTATATCTGTATAAGCCTCAGCATACCATTTGAACATTTTAAACTAGGCTCACAGTAGCTGTGTTTATAACTGCCCTTTACAATTGTATCTTAAATATGTAAACAGGCCAACCACACTACAAAACTGGTTGGCAGTAATTTTGAATCTAAAATAGTTATTTAATATTATAGATTTATCAAATGATGTGGTTAAGAAGGTTGTAGTCTAAAGTCTGTAGACTAAATTTGCCCAACTGTCACTTGGTGACCATGGATGAAAACCATGGATTATGGGGGTATACAATATGAGGAAAACATCACACCTTCTAACTCTATACCTGTTTTAGAGGCTGTGACTGTACCATTAGGTAGCAATAATTTTAAATTGTTTTAAATTGTTTTACAAATCAGAAAAAAGAAAAGTTGCCATAGTATTTATTTTTATAAAATGATTATCAAAGGCTTGCATTTACCAATGTAGCTGTCAGACCACAGCCACCACAGCACAAGATAAAATGTTTTTGTTCACAAATATATCAGGTTGTTCACAGATAATCCTAAATGTTTGAAGCTAAAGAAAGCTATGCTACTTCAATTACCATGCAAGCTATATAAGATTTCCTTACTGAGATAAACTAAAATAGATCAACAATCTGGCAGAGACTTCATCCCACGTTAAAGTACTTAAAAAGAGAAAAAATAATTATACCAAGAATTAGCCAAGTTTATTGAACAGAAAGAGTATTTACTTCTTTGAAATCTCACATAATGGTCACCACCATTCCAGAGGCCTCATTTCCACTGGTAAGACTAAATCCAGAACAGTAAGGCAACTTATAACTTAGGTGGGAGTCTCAGGCCCAGCAGATGTTTAATGGACCAAGGAAGCATTTCAGTTTAAAATAATTATTGAACTGAACTTTTAATTGAGACGTTTGCTTGTTGAACAACATGAAAACACATTTTGGCAGCACCAGCATGGTGATATATGTGTGCTTGGAATTCAATGAGAGGACTAGTTAACTGGGTCCCTTTTAAGCCCTTCTACTGTCAGAATACTATGCTTCAGTGCTTTTTCCTGGGTGGGTGTCCCAGGTCTTTACATTTTTCTATTAGATGTTACTAGCAGTTACATTTTTACTTGAAGTCCTTAAAAATTGTGGTATTTCTAAACCTATTCTTCACACATTTAAGTTTTCTCCCTTTTCAAAGTAAAAGCCAGATCACAGTGGCACAGCCATGTCTAAAATACTTGTGAAATATGAGTGTATCTGTGTGTTTTACAGTAACACTGATATTGGATATAGGTGGTAGTATGCCCAGGGCCCCATTTTGCCTTAATCTGGCTCTGCTTCAGATTGCATTGGAATGCCTACCATTACTAAGCTTGGTCATTCATAGTTATGTTGCTGTATTGTTTCCTCAGTGTCCATGGTAGCAGAAGGCAGCTCTGTGCCAGATTGGGGAGGTGTTACATGTCTCATGCTTGAATAGAACTAAAAGGTGCTGCCAGAGAAAAGATTCTCACTATGCTTAATGATAAAAACAGCTCTGCCTAAAGCTGAACTCCAGCCCTACATTCAGTCTTCCAGGGGAAAAATCACAGAGGTACTAGGAAAGAATCAGAGAACCACCAAGGAACAAAAGAGGAGTCACCGAGCTATGGAGGTAGAAGAGATGGTACATCATAATGCAGAGGGAAAAGAGAAAAAATGAAGAAAGACAGTTTAAGAAACAGATGAACAAAGGAAGAGTTATAGAGACATGGAGCTTCAATTGAACAGTCACACAACCAAATACGTACAACTAAAGGGTCACTACCAACTTGTAACAGATTATTATAGAGAGACAGAGTAGAAGAACCCAGATACACAAAAGTACCCAAGAAGAGTCACACAACCATAGAGGTACCTTAGAAGAGTCACATGACCACAGGCATCAACTAGAAACACACATCATTATAGATGTACAGTGGAGTGTCACAGAACCAGTGGTACCACAGAAAAGATATAGAAACAGAAGTAACAAACTTCTAGAGGCTCAACAAAAGGGTAAGAGCTAGAGATGTACAATAGAAGAACTTTAAAACTTAAATAGACAGGTCACAGAATCCTTCAGGTAGACATCAATTCAGCAGTCTAATGCTCCCATTCTCACCGTGGCATTCTGGTACTGATACCAGTCAGGGATTGGGATGTGGTTATTAGGAACCCTGCGGAGATTTCTGGGTCGATCTTCTGATTCCCACAAAAGCGAGTTCAAGTCTGGAAAATTGTTGTTTATGTCAATCCCATCAGACGTCCAACGGCCCAGGGACCAGCCGCCCAATTCTGACCCCTAAAAACAACACAGTCAAACGAGGAATCAGCATTAAGAAAAATACCAACGTACTGGCACCCATTGATTTCAACCTTCGATAACAAATACCTGACATGTTCTATAACTTTTACTGACTGTGGCAGGTAAAGAACCGGTATTTAATAAAAGAGCATCCATTCACACCAATGCATTGCATTTTAAAGAATTTGTGTTTCATACTGTAGTCTGCCATTCAAGGAGCCTTAAAAATTTAACACATATAAAACATGTCACTACATGTAAAAATAACATGGAATAATATATGTGGTGTGATTCAAACAAAAAATAGCAGACATGACAGAAAAATATGTGTTTGTAACAGCAGAAGAAAAAGTCATTTGTGTATTAAATTAATTAATTTACCAAACCACAATCATTTAACAGCGCACAAATAATAATATAAATAAAACATTTTCAGTGTGGTGATTCTCACATTATGGATTTAGTAATCATTTGGAGAGATGAATCCTTATACAATTGCAATATTACAGACCAAATAAAAACATCATTATTTTTTGCTGACTAATTCTCTTGAAAATTTTGTTTTTCAATCCAAATGATCAATGCATAAACAAAAGGATTTATTTCTGATTTAAACTACTTTACATATTAACATATTAAGATTGATTTACAAAAGGAATATAGACTGATCACGGTTTATTTTGCAAAGTAAAATAATGTTGTAATTTAGTTACTGTTTGAATTAATTTAGTAATCAAGTGAACATGTTGACAATTCATATACCGAATTACGTGCAAAAGAAAACAAAATATTTTTGCATATAACTGAATCAATAAAACTATCAGAGCTTCACCTCCCCCACCATTCTGTAAGCTAAGTGACCAGTCCCCTGCAGAATGAGGATTCCCTTTGCAAAGTGCACAAAAAAAATAATAAAAAATACTTAATAAAACATCTGACTTACATAGCCATACTTACCAGTTCTGCAGCCTTTTCATATCCATCAGGGTTGACAGATGGGAGGAAATGGAGGCGGGTATTGTGAATGAGCCGTAGTATGCGCTTATTGCCCGCCTTGTACTCCTGACAGAGAAACTGCATCAGTAAAAGTAGGAGTTCCCTTCCCAACACTTCATTTCCATGAGCTCCTGCCATATAGCGAAATTCTGGCTCTCCTGCGTAGAGGGAAGGAACAAAACCGCCGGAAATGGGAAGAATTACATGCAGAACTATGTTATAGGAGTTGTGGGGATAGTAGCACTGATTTACTATCTATTTGGGAATTATTATAACACTCAGAATATCAAAATCTAACTGTCCAATGCAATTAACCCTTAAGGACAGCAAGCCACAGTTTTTTAAACTTCACAATTATGCAGTGTAGAATAAAAGCAAACTATAGCCCCCCATACACATTTAGATTTTCACCCTATTTTTCGGCCGATTGACCACCATGCACGTTCACAACGGTCGACTGGGTGGAAATCTAAAGCCAGCATCCCAGTTCAAAGTAAGGGCATGTCTCCTCTGTGTTCTCGGCTCCATCGGGTCCCTGCCAAAGGAATGCGCTTAGTGCAGGGGGGCCGAGAACACAGAGGAGACTGCCGATCCACATTACCTGTCTGCAGCAGCTGTTCTCATTCTGACGATCCTGAGGGGCATGACTATATACTATCTATTTTAGGAATTATTATGACAAATCTTAGCAATACAATATGCCACATTAGTGTAAAGGAAATTTATTTGTTTCAAATTTTCTAGCCTCTATTATAACAGGTGGAACTATCCTTATTTTTTCCTTCCTACAGGACTTAATAAGTAGGATCCATCAATATTAAGTGTGATGGCCTTTCCTCTTTGACCTGAAAGACACTGGCACACAAAGCTGCAAGGAAAGGATCTGTCATACAATTTAGCACATTAAAAAAGATGTGTCCATATGATCTAGATCCCAACCATACATCATATGCCTAGGGCAATACATCAATGTTTATTTTTCTTGTTTTCTCTAAAATGTTTCCTGAATGTCAGGTTCTGTAACAGAGACAGGAGTTTGCATACATGGCAGCAAAGTAAAGAGACAGAGACAGCACAGACAATAGATATGAAACCACAGGCAGGGAGAGGACTGGCAGCTCTTTTAAAGACAGAATGGTCAGTTAAAAGGCCTGTGACAATGTGTTTTTGACTTGCATTTGATCTGTTACAGTAAAGTTTTACAGATTTGTTTTTTAACCTCCCTAGCGCTCTGCTGAGGTCCAAAATATGTTTGTACAAGGGTCTAATAGACATCCTGAATATAATATTGTTTAAAAAATACACAATTATGTAAAAAAAATTACATTTAAAAAAATGAATAAAAGGTATCATCTGAATGATAAAATGTCTAAAATACTTATTTGTTATGAAAGATTTCAAAACAGTTTTGTTTATAATTGACACCGGCACTGTGTAGGGGGAGAGTCGGCAATCACAGTGTACTCCGTGAAAAGCCCATAACGCTAGGGAGGTTAAAAAGGCCCTCAATACAACCCATTATTGTTTGTCATTGGCTTCATTGGCTTCAAACTACTTGCCTATGTAACCCAAGAACACAACAATGGCCTAAAAGGACCACCTCTGGTGTGTTGCTAGTTTCTAGATCTAGAAGGACTTCAGAAAATAGGATAGACAATGTATTTGTATATAGATAAACAATTTATTTGGCTGCCCACTGCAGTTCAAAAATTGTATATGATATTTCTTTTTTACATATGTATAATATACATGTTATCAACATTAGCCTGGGGGAGTTTGTGGGTTCTGGGATATCTTTCATCATGTGACCCAGTGAATACCACTTAAGCTAGCCATACATGTTCCGATTCCATGGCCGATCGATCACCCATCCGATCGATTCCGGTGATGTCAGCGGGAATCGGATGTCCGATCGATCGTGCAAGGGCTGCCAGGACATGATGTGGGATGTGGTCCTCTGTGCAGATCTCCTGATGATCGATCTGTGGTCCACCACCAACGTTCCCGATCGGCCCTGAATCAATCTGATGGAACCAACATGTTGGTTCTCTGTCGGATCCGATTCTGGGCCCCCGATCGATCGGACGTGATCGATCAGTCAAGGTGGGCTTCACACGATTCTGGGACGATCGATTGGCGTGCACACGCCCGGAATCGATCGTCCTGGAATCCGTTGGGAATCGGACCTGTGTATGGGGACCTTTACAAAATTTGCATGAAAGATGATCGTGGGGCATGGGCAGTATGTCCTGTGTTCCGCAAATGAACAGTAAGTCCTCTGTTGAAAATTAATCAAGTAGGGGAAGATCATCTTCTAGTTCACAATAATTATCATACCGTATAGTAATCAAGGAGTTGAATTCTTCTATAATTATAGTATTTGATATTAGTAAAACTCCTTTAGGAATTAAAATAACACATAATTTGCCTCAGTAATTATTTCAGTAATTGGACCAAAGAAATGGCGCTGGTAAGGTTATCTCAATATTGCCCTTTCCCAAAAATATATAATAAATATAAAAAAATGAATAGTACACATGTGCCTCGCCTAACCATTAGTGACAGCAAATGAAGTAACTTCGGGTGACTTTGATGTACCAAAACTAGTTAAATGGTTGGTAAAAAGCTCATTTTAATTGTTTTAAATTGGGCTAAATGCCAAACATGTTTTTTTTTTTAACAAATGTAAAATACTTAGTATGCACTAATTTCCAGTGCGTAAATATGTTTTGCTCTGGTGTTTCTGTAATGAAGCTGGGGAGTTCACAAAGCATAAAAAGATTTTGTAAAAGAATGTACAGGAAAAAAAATCAGATCTAAGTTATTCAATATGCCTTTCCATAGCCTTGGTGCCAGCCCTCCCTTGGGGGTTTCCCAACACAGAACCAGCCAATCTAATGCACAGGAATAAAGGGAAGATAAAGAAGAGGCAGGCGGGAAGTTGCAGGACATACATAGAGTGTGTTTAGACTCCTAACCGACTTCGTGCTCCCCGGGGTTGTCAGACATCTCCATGGCATAGAGCTTGAGACCCTCATGACTACGACCAATATTATAGACACGGGTTATATTGGGACACATTTCATTCACCACTTTCATCAGCTGGAAAACAAAAGCAATTCAATATTTTAAAAAAATAGAAGAAATGTTTTAGTTAATGTTTGGAAAGATAATCATAGGGTCCTGGAGTCATGTCTTTGTTACACACAAGGAGGATGCAAGTGTCCAGGCAAAGTCTGGAAGCAACTTTATGCTAGAGAAATTTATTTCTGACTAAAGGCCCCCATACATGTCTAGATTTTCATCAACTTAATCAATCAATTTTTTTTATTGATTTATGAAAATCTATGGCAACCCACACAGTTAGATTGACCTAAAACGGAAAACATTGGGAAAATTTTCTATCGAAATATTATCGGACATGCTGGAAATTTTGTATCGGGTGTAATGAAATTGAACCTTAATTCAATTACGCTTTTAGTTGATCCAAAAAAATTTGATCAAAAATCTGTTACTTCAGTTGGCATACATGACAATCAATCATCGATTTCCCTGACCCCAAAAAAGATATCTTTTTAAGTTGACTGAAAGGAAAATCTAGGCATGTATGGTGGCCTTATGGCTATGTTTCCACTGGGTTTAGGGATGCGCCAATACCCCCTGAGTTCATCGCATCCCTTGCTCATCCCATACATATGCATGACTTTCCGTCTGCCTGTTTACACGGTGTTCAGCAGGTCCGCTGGCCGAGCGGACAGCAAATGTTGACATACTGCCCTGCTTTAACCTTTCAGTTGGCAGACCTGCAGAATGGGCGGGGCAGAAAGTCATGCATATGTATTAAGGCATGCAATTAACGCAGGAGATATTGGCGCATCCCTAAATGTTGTGGAAACATAGCCTAACATGAGCACCCATTGTCACTGGTTAATGTTTTTTTCCAATACAGATAATTCTTACTATGAGAATACCTCTGTAGTTTTAGCAAAGTGTTATGATCTCCTCACTTTTGCATGCCTTTTCTAGCAAGAGCTCTCTATTTTTTACTTGGGGGTGCCAAATATATTTAAACTCCCGATGACCCATACACCTTTAGATTTCTCTATTAGATTTCTTTTAGATCTTCTTTGGTTTTAAAAAAAAAACATGTAATATGAGGGACTTTCTAAACAATCAAGTCTACCTGTGTTCAATAGCGGAGGACCCTGTACTATATAGTTGTTGGTAGATCTAAATTATATCTGACAGAGAGATCTAATGGTGTATGGGGGGGGGGGAGGGGGGCTTAAGTCCTCTGATTCTGAGAAAGGAGGAGGTATGCTTACTTTCTCTTATCAAAACTAGAACTGACTGTAAATTAGCTGCAGACAACCTCTCTCTGACTACAGTTGTGCTCACATCCTGGCAGAATTTATGATTTCTTCACAATTTTTCAGAGAATATGAATGATTATAGAAAAAACTTTTCTTTCACTCATGGTTAGTGGTTGGTTGAAGCAATTTGTTGACTACTCTTTTTAAAACAATAATCACAACACAAACTACGCAAATGACATTGATGAAAAGTTTACATGCCTCAGTTCTTAATACAGTGTTTTGCCCCTTTAACATCAATGACAGCTTAAAGTCTTTTGTGGTAGCTGTGGATGAGGCTCCTCATCTTCAACAGTAAAGCTGTCCATTCTTTCTGGCAAAAAGTTCTGGCCTCCAGTTCCTGAAAATGTTTGGCTTTCTAGCATGAACTGCATGTTTGAAGTTACCTTTACTTTTTTTGCTGTAGCCAATGACAGGTGGACTTGGCCTTGAGGTTTGGATCATTGTCATTTTGATATGTCCAAGTACTGGCAGGGTGTATAAACTTATGAGCACAACTTAATCAATGATATAATAGTGAATATTCATAGAGTAAAAGTGGCTCCCTCAATCATCAATCATCTAAACATCTAAATCATCTAAGCTAACCACATTACCACAATCACGCACAGTGATTCAAACACAGTGTTAAGGCCCCCATACACGGGTCCGTTTCCCATCGGATTCCAGGACGATCGATTCCGCGTGAAGCCCACCTTGTCCGTCCGATCACGTCCGATCGTTCGGGGGCCCAGAATCGGATCGGACAGAGAACCAACATGTTGGTCTTTCTGATCCGATTCTGCACACATCAGGGGGAGTTGCCATTTGTGGAGTAAGCAATCGGACACGGAATCGTCCAGGAATCCGTGGGACAAGGTGGTATGTAGCGATCGGACACACTTAATTGGCCGTTCGATCGGACCTCCGATTCCCGCTGAGATCGCCGGAATCGATCGGATAGTTGATCGATCGGCCATGGAATCCGACTGTGTATGGCTAGCTTAAGAATGGTTTGTGTGTTTTATAATGAGTTACTATTGTCTGCAATCTGTTCTTACTTGTATTCAATATTAAATGACCAAAATAGGCACATACCTGTCTCATTTCTTTATAGTTGTGATGTCGAAAGTCCAGATTATCTGATGTTGTCAGTTCATTTCGTCTATAATAATAATTATTTGGATCTAGGTAAAGGAAACAGAAAAAAATAACATATATGCTATTGCTTTTCAGTGCAATCAGTTTAATTTTGTTTTATTAATTTTTTGCAATCACCCTTTAAGTAATGTCTATAAAGTTTACACACCTATTAACATGACAGTTTTTGGGGCCATTTCTAAAACCAATAGAAAATATGTGGAAAGGCTTAAAAAGGCTATGCATAAGAGATGTCTTTGTAATTTGACAGATTTGAAGAGCTTTTACAAGAAAGATGGACCAACTATTGCCATGTCAAGATGTTCTATGCTGATATACTACTTTCCAAAATGTGCTTCAAGTAACTAGTGTGAATGCTAAACTTTACAGAATACAATATATTTCCTGCAAGGCGGAAATTCTATTAAGTATGTAGACTAAATGAGGACTATAAAGAAGCGCTACCTCTGTTGGTTGATAAACAAAAGTATACATTTGATACAATAACTAGAATATTTAAGATAGACCATTAAAAAAAAGTTAATGTAAAAATTAAGGAAATAGCTGTATGTCTGTTCACTAGAAAAACAGTGAGATACAGTGTCCCATACACTTTACTGTATATGGTATACTGATATTATTGCAGATGAAAGGAAGGAGATCCAACAAACTAAGCAT
Source organism: Ptychadena robeensis (assembly GCA_036250615.1). Taxonomy (NCBI): domain Eukaryota; kingdom Metazoa; phylum Chordata; class Amphibia; order Anura; family Ptychadenidae; genus Ptychadena; species Ptychadena robeensis. The sequence goes on along the minus strand of CM070037.1, from coordinate 54,311,109 downwards.
GTGAGCCTCAGACAGATCCAAGGACTTAAAGCAGCAGGATAACTCATTAGTATAGTAAATGTATTAACAAGGGTCAGTTTTTCAAACTCCACAAATACTGCAGAACAAACTTTAAATGCCAATTATATGGTATGAAATCTGTAAACATTAAATGAATTGAAAAAGAAATCCGTAAAAACGATAAATATAGCTGATATTGTGTACAATGTTAACCTTTGCAAATCATACACAATAGTAGATTTAGCTTTCATTCACAATATACCCATAATGAGTACAAAATGCATTAAAAGGTAGACTGTGTCATGTATGTATCAAAAATTACATGTCATTAATTGGGTGACAGAAAAGTAGGGTGATACCAAATACAAATTTCTGTGGATATTTTAAAAACCTTTTAACACATGACTCATAGTAGAGATATTTTAGGAAATCCAACATCTGATTTGTATTAATAAACAATGGATATTCTGTGTTATTAAGTGAACTCTATATTTTTTTGCATTGTAGTCCTTTTACAAATGACAAAATATGAGCATTTTTTTAATCAAAAATATCTTTGCCTTCAACCTGGACCATATCCAGCCTTAGCAAGACAAGATCAACAAATGACAAAAATATGACAAAATATGAACAATTAAGATAAGAAAGAACTTTCCCATTGCCCACCAATTACCCCAGTAGGATTTACCAACCGGGACCTCTCCTTCCCTGTTTTCCATCCCATAGGGAAAAGCAGATACTAAACTTGATCGTTGCCAAGAGGCACCTTTTGATTCTGCATGTGTATACTTAATGAAGAGCTCATGCCACATACAGAATTGTAAGTGCAGTGAATATATAACCTGCTGAGACAGCACACCTCCTCTCAAGTGGTTATATAAATAGCATCTTCCAGGTTGAGCTTCCAGTGTAATGTTAGTCTTTATAAGTTGAACAGCAATACACAATATGTTCCAGCCCTGCATACCCGGCTGGAACAAGCATTATCTCTTCTACTGTTAGAAGCTTCCCACTCCGGGGAGGGGCTAGAGATCACAGGGGGAGCCCAGCATCAATGGCATCAGAGGGGGGTGACACCCTGTGTTCAACTCCGTGCTCTCTCTCTCCTCAGTCCAGTTCAGCCTATAAAAAGGCGCTGAAATTGTAATCTTGTGAAATGTTAAAAAGCATTAGTGCCATACTGTGGATTTCTTACTATAGATGCTGGAATTTCATTTTGAAAATTTTGAGTTAATTACAAAGCCCCTGGACATGGTTTCATCCCAACAACTGCTGGAGGTATAAAGAAAGGTTGTGTGCATGCAAGTTAGGAGGGAGAGAAGATTACCGCAGGGGGAAGCGTTGTGACACCACTTCCAGCAAACATTCTTTTAATGAGTGTATGCAGGTAGAAGTTGGAGTTGGGGGGCCTAGCTTGTCTTTGGAAACACTGCGTTAGATCATACTAGAAAGTTTCAATGAACAACAGTTTTAAGACATGTAAAGTAAAAGAAAAATCTAAACAAAAATATTGAATAAATAGTCCTAAAAAAAATAACAAGCCATGATCTACTAACCTGGCAAAGGACATCCGAGTATTTCCACCCTCATACAGATGCTTCCATCTTCATACCAAGAGCGGGGGTTAATCCGTATGTAACGGCCAACCAAAGGTTCAAAAAATTCATTCAGGGCAGGAATCTCCTTTTCAGAGTTGCCAGGAAATAGCTGTAAAAATGACAAGTGCTCTGCTGAGATAGAGAAAGCCAGAATGTACACTGACATGCCAGAGGTAATGGGTCCTTTGTTATAACAGTATTCAAGAATGGATTCTGCCAGTAAATATTTTACAATAATAACCATCACAGATAAACAGAAAATGTCTGTAAAAGAAACATTATAGCAGAAAAAATATTTATATAAGCGTGCATCGTTAAAGCATAGCTAAACCCAACACATTTAATATGTTTCAGCTTAGATGAAGTCATTTTATTTTTCACTTTTATTTCCACTGCAACTGTTCATGCCTTGCAGTGGATTTGTCCTTTACAGTAATTTCGCTGGGTCCATTGTTTACATAAAACCTTTTTGTCCTTTGTGGTAGAAACAAGAAACTTATATACTTTAAAGTTGACCTGAGTGTATCACCATGAGTAGTATGTTTCTTGCTTTCTGACCTTTGCATTTCTTGAAATTTCTTATCCTCATCAATTGTTTAAAGTGAATAAGGCCTTGTTTTCACTTAGGCTATCTCCCGCAATTATAATCGCAGTGCTGAGATTGCAGCCATGTATTTTATTGGGCTTATACCTACATCTGGGGGTGGAAACCGCACCTCAATTGATTGAGTTCTAATCTTGAGAAAATGAATGGGCACGATTAGGCAGGGGGGGGGCAAGATTTTTTGTCCCCCCCACTTTCTGCTGTGCTGCAATTCTAATCCGGGTCTCCCACACAGTCTCTGTGGGGTGATTGAAATCACGGTAGATCACTATAGTGGAAACATGCCCTAACTCTACATTGAACCAGGTCAGGATAACAGCCATGCAATTAGCATTCTTAAATTCTTAATATGTTAATTTAAATGTTTAATTGAACAGGACACTGTTATTTCTCAACATTTGTGGCCATGCAGCACTTGACTTCATCTTAGCTCACTGGCATGCCATATGTAAGTTTCACATGGTCCACATTTGGATATCAACTGAACCAGCAACCCTGTTATTCCCCATCTAAAAATCCTTTAGACTAGAGAATTTGTGCACTCAACCGCTGCTAGTAAAACCACAGCTTCATAAACTGGAGTTTAATGGAAAGAGTCTTTCGTCCAGATGCAACTTGGCAGCAGAGTAGGATTTTGAGGTCCACTCAAAATTCCACTGAGCTCTTATGATTAACTAACATTAACCACTTGAAGAGGGGTTACATCAGAATAATATGAGCAAAAGCTGATTAAATGCAGCCAACTTTAATATAAAAATCACAAAGTCATATATTTAATTTAGACTACTAGAACTTTGTAAACTGCCACTATACAGGTATATGGCAAGTTACAGTAGCAATACAGAAAACATGTTGCTCTTTTACTAATTAAAGCTTCATTCCCTGCTCCATGCTAACTTTTTTACTGTTCTTTAGAAGCAAGCTTTTGCTGCAATACATACTTTTGGAGCCACATATCCTCTACCACAAAGCAATTTGTTTGCATCATTAGATGATGCCCAGTTAAAATCAAGCCAGAGGACATAAAGCAAACAAAGGATAGCATCGCTTGCCTAAAGCAATCATGTCTGTTGCAGCTAAAAAGCATGTTTAAAAATGTAAGTTATTTTATTGGCTTTTAAAGTGATGTATTTTCCCTTTCTGATCCGCATTATCCTGACTATAATATTTTGTTGTATATACAATCTAGTGCCTTGACTGTAAGATTAAATTGACTCATTCACAAAAAGGTTTTATTATAGTGGCAGATACATAGTTGCCAACTTTAGTAGAGAACTTGGCTGCACACTTTTCTGGGATGACAAACATTGGTGGAGTTAGTTGTGTCAACTTGTATGATGCCCCCCTGCCTAGCAGGACATTCCATTGTACATGGGGTTGTGGAAGAGTCTGCAAAATAGGCAGGGTAATCTGTAGAAAGATGACTGCCTGCAAACTATACAACAGGGTGAATGCCAAAACATGCAGCAAATATCTGCCCTTTACAGTGCTTTATTCATATGCTCAAAGGTTACCCTAGTAAGAACTTATTTAAACAAATAAACCACAACATACAGCTATAGATAGACATATAACTGTTAATGCCTTACCACATCTCCAGTTTCATTCCTTGCAACCACCCAGCTGTGGCTGTCATTGCTGACCATCACTCTAAAGGAAGTCACCCAGTCACTCCTATGAACAAAATAGATTTTGTGAATTCTGACATCTCATTTCGCACATAACATTACCAGCTGGTTATTTCCAACAGCCTCAGTACTATCCATATCAGAATTTACAGATGATACTGATAAACTGCCAACTACCTTTATCAAAATGGGGCTTTGAAGGCACTTATATAACCATGTTTAGGTAAAAACATGAATTATGGACACCATAATTGACGGCGTTTTTGTTATCAAAATTACATAAAATACATAGAATGAAAAATGTTTGACAAATAAATAGAATTATACATGTGTCACCCAGCATGAGATAATGTCTATTATGTATCCTTCCGACACGTTTCGCCCTGAGTGGGCGTCATTAGGAGGCAACTGTAACAAACAGACATATGCACATAAGGGTGTCCAATCTACAACTTGAATGAATGGGTTTACCCTCTATTCCTTTTTCTTTATTTGAATTTGGATCTACACAAATGTCCGCCTGAAAGTCCTTTTTGCCTCTGTCCCCATTTCGACAGGACAGTTTAAAAGACAATTCAGTGCAAATGTATAGTTTTCCTTGATGTTATGTGGATTATACCTGCCAGATGGTTGGGGGAGCCTCAGGTTAGGATGGACCAAACTGAGTTCCAACAGCAACATAAACATAGGTGTAATAGATGGTGGGAGATGGATACCCCACCGTTCTCTTAACTCCTTACCCCCCACCGGGGGTTTACACTCATAAAGAACCAGCCTGTTCTCATAGAATATCGTCAATTCGATCAAACCTCTTGTCGGATGTACCTAAGGAAAATACCAGGTACTGAACAGACATTCTCTAATGCTGGGTGACACATGTATAATACTGTTTATTTGTAAAACATTTTTATTCAATGTATTTTATGTAATTTTAATGATCAGCTATAATGTTCATAAATAAAGACCTTTTTTTGTAAACATGGTGATATTAATACCTTCAAAGCCCCATTTTGATGACGGTAGTTGTTTTGTATATAAAGGCTAGAAGTGTGGCACGAAAAACCATGTTAAGATTACTGCACAGTGAACAATAATTGTCTATGTTATCTAGATACTAAGAAACTGCCCATAGGCTTATTCACTTGATCAGCAATGATTAAAGGCATGATTTTTTCTGGTCCATTTTAATAAATTCAGCCCAAAGCTTACTAACAAACAATGAAATAAAGACTGTAGCAGTTTCTGCATGGAGCAGTTAGACAAGTGCCATGGGAAACAAATCAACTTTTATTGCTGCTTCGGTAAATCCCCTTCCCCCCAGTTTATTGTAGATTTATTAAACACCAGCAAAAGGAAACCTTTTTTCTCATAGTACTTAACTAAAAACAAATTTGCAGTTTATGCTTATTGGTGTAATGTCCCCAAGTGTTACATGATTTGTAACAATTTGCTTTGAAAAAGAGAAAATCAATTTATAGCTAATAAATTATCCAAAAAGAATGGTGAGGTATTACTTGTTGTTGGGAGTAAGTGATATAGGATATAAGCATTGTGAAGAAAACTAGTAGGAAGCTATTTTGTTGATAGATCATCCCCACTACCCCCACCACTTTTTTCAACTTTTGTAACTGTCAAGAACCAGCAGGTGTGGACCCACTGTGCTACAAGTCCTACCTCCTCTAAGGGTGCTGTCTAAGTGAACCCACTCGTTCTTAACAATACCCCTGATGGTGGGGATAGACTTTCCAGAGGGGAACACCAGGTCACTACCTCTTAAGAGAAGGTAAGCACACGAGGCAGCTGGTCTAAAGTACACCAAGCAAAGGGACAGGGTCAGCTTCAGAGCGCCAGGGGCGGGCAGGCGGGCACAGGCGACCTGACTGGGTACACCTGGCCCCCCATGGCCCACCCATAGCACCGGCACTGCAAAGGTACCAGAGACACAGGCTTCCTTAGCAGGCTGGGTCGTAACCAGGAGAAACCAAGGGATGAGGCAATGGTGTCATCAGGCAGGCAAAGGATCAGGGCAGGCAGCACAGGTACAGGTCAGGCAGTCCGGGTTGGCAACAGAAAAGTCAAGGCAGACAGACAGACAAGGGTTAAACGGGTAGCAGAGTCTCAGAACACAGGCAGGAATCAGTAACACTGGAAATCAGAGAGCAATTGCACATCTGGCTGAACACATAGACATTGGACACTGAAGCATAGTAGGAAGGGCTGGATTCTTTATATACAGGCAGGAGGACCACAATTGATCAGCCAGGACACATGACCAAACCTTTAAATCCCAGGTAGTGACATGCGTTGGTCCTTTAGGAAGTTCAGCAGAAACCAACAGCATGTTGTAACCAGATCCCAGCACAGTAATCATCAAAGAACACTGCGCCCAGGACCACGGCAGTAAGTAGGGAAACAGCGGCAGCCAGCAGCAGCCGTTACAGTAACTTTGTTACATTGTCATTTACTGTAATTCTTAATGGTAATTTGTGGTATATGTAGCCTCTTTCTTTGTCACAGTGGTGGCAGATCCAAAAGGAAACTTAGAAATATAACAATTTGTAATGTGCTGGTGAAGGCGCAGCCACTAGCTTGTATACCTTTGAGCTCTTAAAAGGGTCAATAGCCCATTTGGTGTGGGGTAAAATGAAAAACCAATGGAGTAATTATTATGGAAGTACCCGCCAAGCTGGTAGTAGCTAGCTGGGGTAGGTGCAGGAGTTATGTGTGTTGGTTGAGGTGAAAGCATTGTCAGGGTGCTTGCCTTGAAAATGTTGTGTTTTTTATTGTTAAGCTGTGGCCTAACATAAATCAAATCTTCATCTGAAAACAGTTCTATCTTAATTCATTGCATAACCACATGTACAAGGCATTTGCCGAATATAAACCCTACCCAGTTAAATATAAATCCCAATTCTAATAAATGAGTGATTCACTGTTTAAAATATATGGAAGCCGAGCACAGCACCTTTCTTTGTGAAGGAATCAATTCATAAAGTGATTACTCTATGAGGAGCTCACCTCAGGCTGTATTGTCTAACAATTAGCCATTTAACATCTTGCTCATTCTAGGCAGATTGCAACCACCAACAGTTCAGCTATGATTGCAGTAATACAATCAACTGTATGTATGTGTTTTCTCATTTTTGTGTCACATCTCTAGTCTGTTGTACAGAAACAGCTGGTGCCTTGTAAATAGAACAAGTGAGAGAGACAGATACCTCCTCCGCGACACCTGTTCTCGCCCATGTGCCTATCTCACCACGCACAGAGCTGCTAAGAGGAACGATAAAATGATCAGGATCAGGGTTGCAGCTTGATAAGGTTCATTAGAATCCCCCTGGATTAAAGGGATGTATGTTGTTGCAGGACAAATAAATAGAAAGCTGTATAGCATCACTATCTTCTTAAGGAACAGCCTTGTTACTGGAAAGCAGATTCAAATATTTGTTTTTACTTGTATGTGGATTGTTGATCTTTTTAGGAACCAGACAGCATTGTTTAAATGATAAAAGTAAGGCTATGTTTCCACTACATCAAAACCCCTCCGTTTGACGTACATTTGGACGCATTCCATTACATTCAATGATCCTGTTGCCACATGCATTGATGTGATGCATTGTGCTACCTTGCATTATCCTCCGTTGTGGTTCGGTGTTTGGGTTCGCCCCAACCGCTAGGTTAGCGGGCATCAGATGCACCTGATACACCCGTGGAAAGCTGCAGTGATTTAGACAATCCGCTGACATCACTTCTGGAAGCACAAGCTAGCAAACTTCCTAGCACCCTTTTCAAATTGGAAGAAGATGGGTAAGAAACCTTCTCCGTCTGTAAGCATGCCTTAAGGGATGCCTATGGATGTCCTAACGCATCATAGATGCGTTAAACGGAGGGACCTTGGCAGACTGAAACATGTGGAAACATAGCTAAGAAATGCAGAGATTGGCTAAGCTGAGCTTTGAATATGCCAGATGCATGGTATTGTGGAAATGACTTCAACAGTGAAACAGTTGTTACAAATTTTATCAGATATATTTTTATTGCTTAAGCAGGGAGTTACAATAGAGAGAGACAGAGCATACGTCACCTAGCAAAAAATAGAACTTCCAAATTACATCAGATAACACCTAATTTAAATAGGATTTACTGAAACACTTGACAAATCATAATTGTGCACCATCCAATCAGCACCTCAGGCGTGTCCACATGGGTCCTTTTCAAGGTTTAGGGTAGGTGCAAGTATTGGGACATGACGAGACAGCAAAACCTCTTACTCAGCAAAGAATGTACTTTATACAAAATGGTGGAAAGCTGTCTCTTTGACATGACATATCAAATGTTTTGGTACTGCCAGCAGGAGTCAGTATCCTGACTTTTGGGATGGCACTCACTGTACCCTTTAGTATGTAAAGTAAAGATATATACATATATAGATATAGATATAGATATAGATATAGATATAGATATAGATATAGATATAGATATAGATATAGATATAGATATAGATATAGATAGAGAGAGAGAGAGTATATGGGTATTCATTGTAATTCATGCTGAACCATAAAGTGTTAATTGTGTGTGCTGTGACCCAGCCTAAGGGGAGGTGTTGCTTGCCATACAAAGTCTAGAAGGGAATTTCCCTGGGTTCTTCCTCTGCTGTCTCTGGGCAGGAGTGCTAACAGGAGATCTTCCCCAATGGGAGCAGACAGGTTTGTCTGCAGCACTGGAGGAACCAGTTACTAAATGTAAGTTGTAGAGATCCCCTTCCCCAATGCAAGGGTGAAGGGTAACCATTAACTAGAGATGGTCGAATAAAAAAAAAAAATTCAACCATTTTGACGATTTCGCCGAGTCGAGTTAATTACAAAGCCCCTGAACATGGTATCATCACCAAACTTCCTGAAGATGTACAGAAGGGTTGGGGGTATACCACAAAAAAATGTCTATAATACAAATAGTTTTTGCACAAATTAAGTTCAAAGTCAAGTCAAAATGTTGAAAATCAAAATTTCGACTTTGTTTTTTAAATTAATTTGTAAAAAAACTACATGTGCTAGAGCAAAACCTTTTTGTTTAATGTTCCCACAACCCTTCTCTATATCTACAGCAATTTTGGTGATGATACCAGTTTCAGAGGCTTTGCAATCAGCTCACAAAGTTAGCAAGTCAAAAAATTCGACCATCTCTACCATCAACTAGAGAGACCTAAAAAGGAGAGTGGGACAAACAACACAACCACTTGGATTGGACACATGCTTAGAGACTTTTTATCCTTGAAACCTAAACCTCCAGCACTACCTTGCTCCTGGGCTCAGGAAGCCTGTAAATATCATCTTTCCAGTAAAACCCCAGATATTTTTAAAACAGCAAGTGCTGATGTGGACATTCGTAGATAATGAACTGTGTATACCTGGACCTAAAACACCAAAGAGGGGTGGATGTAGACAGTGTGCTTACAATGAGTTCCCTGCTGAAGAAGCAGAGATCGCTGCACTAGAGCTTTATCGATGTAGGAAGCTGTTGCAGAAGGGTGGTGAGGATTTCCCAGTAAGTCTGTATAACTAAGAAAGTAAAGCTCCAGTAAGGGGAGTGAAGGGAGCAGTGGAGTACTCAGTCCCCATCCTGGGGGCCCTGGATGTGTTACACAGTCAGTATATTTAATTTAAATGCTAATTCTACTTTATTTCACAGCCTAAGAACATCTGTTCCATCCCAGTCAAGCTTCCCACAACAATTACAATGGTTTTGGTTCTGGTTTAAAAGTCCAAATTATAGAGCCACAGAACACTATTCTGGTGGGAACAAAACAGAAGTTTTTTTTATTTTTGGTAATGAGCGAGACTTAGAAAAGGCATCTAATCTAGTCCAAGTTACTCGCTGTGAGTTAAATTCAAGAAGAGGCAGAAGTGTGATAAAGCACAAAGCTGTGAAAGGAATGACAAGGTGTGAAGTTGCAGGAGGAGACCGTATCAGGCAGCAGATGTATTTTGTTCCTAATAACAAGGGTATGCTAATCTGGGTTTATTTCTTTCCTTTATGTATGTAATCAGCATCATTCCAAGGAACGTTGAATACAAAAGACACTGTATCACCACCGAGGAGACCATACTTACCGACTTCCTATTTGATATCTACTCTATACGCTATATGTTACCTACTGAACAGAATTTACCCATTGACCGTTGCGTTACTTGATTACATGATTGCCTGGGTGGTCGGGGGCTTTTCGTTCTACCATTCTCTCCTGAACCCTGCTGATGCTACTTACATTTAGTCTACATCTCTATTGTCGCCACGACGCTCCATGTAGTCCTGCCTTCCCCAAATATCCACCCCCTGATAAGGTCAAAACTAAGACAAAACGTACGTTGGGGTATTTTTATGAATCGCAGGCTGTTTTGTCTTTGAATTGTCCGGGAAATTGATGAAGACATCACATGGATGAGTTGAACTTGCAGCAATGTATGACAACCATTTACGAAGACATGGATGCACTAAAGCCTTTTTTATGTTTTTATGTTGTTGACTAGAAGGACCATTAAAATGTTTTGTAATTTTAAACAGCTTTATTTACGTTATTTATATCCTAATACACCTTGTGGCCTCAAAAGTCCCCCAGCCTCTGTGCCCTCAGAGGAAATTTTGGACTGCGGATGGTGATGTTAACATCCCACCCCTAGTCATCCTTTTGTATATTTAATTTGGGATGTCGGCCACCCCCTCAATATGAGATAGAGACTTTCAATATTATCAAGTGGATATTACAGTTAAAGGGAAATTCAGGAAAGATGCTGTCTGGATTTGTTCACAGCACCAAAGTATTTCAGCTGCAACAGCTAATGTATGTTATTACCAAGTTTTTTTCACACACAAAATGCTCTGTATTTTATAAAATCAATAATAATATCAATAATTAAAAAATTCAATAAACACCTCAATAAACTCCTAGTATAGAAAAGGCAGCAATTGGACCCTAAGTAACATGCCGTTTGTTTTCTTGTGTCATGGCAGGAGGCCAATGCATAAAAAATAGGAAACATTCCATGCACACAGCGTTCTTTTTTGGATAATGAGCCTATCACAGTGGACCTGTCAACTGGACCATGCTGACAGTGTGATATGAATCTACTCTGCTTTTGTAACATTTTTCTTTTATTATTCTGGAAAGAAATGTCTGCCTATATGTCTGCTGTCTGCTTTATGGGTGGTTTTAGGATAAGTTTCCAGAGCTTACTGGTTGGGTTACTAAACCCATGCACTGGCCTTATCTCAGGGGAGCAAACTAGACAGCATGTTTTTGACAAAAAAGCTTGTACAGATTATGGATTGCTTTTTGCACTACACATATCTTTGTGACTAGCTTGATAATCTAACATTAGTATAGGTGTCCCAAAATGATGTTTAGCGAAGTCAGATCACGAAACAATTAACTGCTAAGAAGACTATTAGAAGACTAAAGAAGACTTTTGATGTCCCAGCAGCAGGGTGCCTCTTGCTTGTCATTCCTTCGCCATAGGACAGAACATTAGCTGACCAACCTGTCTGTAATTTGTTTATGCCTATTGTTACCCCAAAATCACTAAGAATTATTGCAAGAAGCAATTGTTGAGACTGGGCTTGTGTAAAGGAAAGTCCTATGAATTAATGTTAGTTTGGCAATGGAACTGTTAATGTTTTTCCATGTACTGTATGAGGATCAGCCAAGTACAGTGGAGGTGCTAAGTTTCTGAACTAATTTAAATATGATTGATAGGAAAGGCAAAATGTCTTTATATGCTGAGAGGAAAAGCTCCTGTTTAGCAACCGATCCCCCCCCCCCTCCCTGTCACGCAACAGGCTTTAGTAATAATTGTGATTTCTTCGCAATATAAGTAAAATAAAATTGAAGAATCTGTCTCTAAAGAGGAATATACTGTATTTTTTACACCATATGACAGGTGGGTCAGACGGAAAATACACCCATGGGCGGATCTTACATCTGTAGTTCATTGTTTATGTAAAAGGAGCCCCATTGACATAAACAATGAAATGTCAGAGTAAGGCTGCGTCTACACTACGGAAAACTGCAGCTCCCTATAATCCCCTCATGCCCCCGGTTGAGAGTGGCGCGGGTTCACAACACCCATCTATGCATTTGGGATCCGGGGGTGTCCCGTGGCCGCACCGCCACATAAAGCTCGCCAATCAGGTCAGAGACAGCATCCGGCCTCCTTAACTCCTGCTCTGCCGGTCGGAGCATGGAGATCCAGCCAGCAGAGTCAAAAATAGCTGAAACAAGCATCTTATGGGCCACAAAATAAGGTATTTACCCATTGTTACTAAACGCCCTTCTTTTTGTCAGTTTTGGAGCTACAAAACAGAAATACTTATGCATCTAAATGCAATATATGTATTAATATTGCATTAAGTAATTGCAGGGAAAACAAAATACAGGCTCGATCATCTGTGTAGTGGCATATTGCCTCCACACAACATGCACGCTTGTGTATGGACTCAGCCTTTGAGGACCAATATTTGTATACTTTTAAGTTAATAATTCGCAGGACATAATGTTCACACTGAAGGACAAGTAAAAGATATGTGAACATAAAGGTGTAACACAGAGCAATTAGGAAAGAGATGCAAGCAATTGTCTTACTGTGGGAAAGAGCCAGCTGGGTATGGTACAATGCTGGCCATCAATGCCAACCACTTAAGTAGTCAGTGATATGACTATGTACTCTGTAAAGTATGTAGGCGCTATATGAATACTTATAAGTAATAATAATAATATAGAAACATAAAGCAGATTGATGCTAAATTCATGTTTCCACACGTAACTACAAAATAAATAAATGCAAAAATGTTCCCAATGACATAAAAACTGCATTTACTACAATACAGATATGCAGGGTTATTTGTAGAGGTAAATATTTCACTCTCATTGTGGTTTACAACACAAAGCAATCATTAATACTTCAAATGTCTGAAATAAGTAGAATAATGTTATTACTATGGGTTACTGCACTTTACAAATAGGCACTTCTCTGCAATGCTGTACTAAATTATCCCCACTAAATGGTGGAGAGGAAAACTTTACTGTATCCAAAACATCAGATGTGAAGCTGAGCTATAAATCACGAGAGTAGCGTTTCACAAGAAAGCTATAAAACCCTCAGCTATAAAATTCACACGGCAAATGGAAAAAAGACATCAGGACATTTAACAATCAGTATACATTTGGAAAGTTTGTAAGACTACTAATGGAATCCTATTTTACAACTGCGTCTGAAGAGCAGGAAAGAAAAGATTCCACTTACAGAAGTCAGCCATTTGTTTTTAAATATTTCTTCGTTAAAAATGGAATTTCCTAGAAAATATTTGGGTCTGATATTGAAAACTGGAGAAAAAGTAGAACAAATGCTTGTGGAACCAAGCATCAACAGCAGTTCTTTACATAATTCCTAGCTGCAGGCCTTTGTTATGTAATACTTTATGAATAAATTGTGTGTGTTATCATCATTAACACTGCAACCAAGGACAGCAGGGCATCCCCCCCCCCCCCCCCCCCCCCACTTTTGGTCCACAGGAGAATTAAAAACACCCATCTGAGAACTATGGCCAATGTTACTTATCTAGGGGAAAATCATCCGCACTGACCCCACTGGCCAATCAAGTTAGTACTCTTTATAAAAATCATTAATATTCTCTAAAAGAAATAATCCCCTTAACCCATTAACTGACATTTTTTTCAACTTTATGGCAAAAATCAGCAAAATTTAGTTCATGTGCGCCAGTCACTGCATTCATGTGACAACTTTAGGTTTCCTATCCTGTTGGAGGAATTAAATGTCCCCAAATGGGAATCGTGGTTTTTAATTAGTTAAGGCAGGGATGAAACTCAAATACAAAATAAAAAATATTGAACAAAACCATAGGCCAACCTTGATATTTCACTATTACCCTACTGAATTGTTTTTTACAAAGAACATTCTTTCTTAAATTGTACATATTTTTCATATATATATTTTTCCTTTTCATATGGAAACAAACATACTGTATTTTTCGCACCATAAGATGTATTTGTGGATGTCTGCCCCCCCCCCTTTAAATCGAGGGGCACGCATTAGAATTAAATTATCATTTTACAAAAATCCAGTCAAGAACAGAGTTTATTGTGTATTGCATAATATACAGCCCAACATATACAGATGGGCAATGATTATATGTACAGCACAATCATGCAAATAGTTGGCCAGTGTAGAGAATATAATGAATAGCATGTAGACACCTGAGCAATATGGAGTATATAATGTGTAACACTGTGCATACAACTATATAACATTATTAATATACAATTATTTAAACATTAAAGCTGAGCAATGTATAATGCAGAATGTACACAACTGAGTAGTGCGGAGTGTATATTATATAGTATAGTATATAGCTGGGTAGTTTGACTATAATGACTAGCACCATGCACACCACCATATACTGTATATTGTAAAGCACAATTCAAATTACAATATATAGCATTTTGTATATATCTGGGTAGTGTGGTATACAGTTCTGCACAATGTATACAGAAGGCAGTGTGGAGTATATAAGGTATGCAATCTATACAGCTGGGCAGCATGAATGGGCAACCCGAGCAGAGGGTTACTTGACTGAGTGGTCTGTAGGATGGAAAGGGTTAAGAAGTCTAAGAAAGTGATAGTAACAGGAAGCGGTAAAAGATAGTTTAAAGGGTAGTGGCTGCGGCCACCCCCTTCCTTATTGCAATTGGCAATCATGACCCACCTTTCCTCCCCTCATTCTGTATTGAAAGGTTGTATTTAATTTTGCTTCTGTCAATTTATTTGCTGCTGCTATTGGCCTTTTTTCTTGTCACAGCAGCTGGCAGGTCCCTGGCAGTGCCCATATAAAAATCTATAGATCAAGGTGATTTGGTGACATGTTGGTGGAGGGGCAGTCATCTGGACAGCCCTTAAGAGGTTCAATGACCCAGTTGGTTTGGTTAATATTGGAAAATAGAAGGCACAGTTTACCAAGCTGGAAAAGGTTTTCAGGCTGGTGGCTGGTAATGGTTTGGGCTATTAGTGATTTACTGGAAATTGGGGGCACTGTCAGAGACATTTTTTGTACAATATTTTTTTTCCTCATTAAAGCTGTGGCCAATTTTTATTCCATGTTTTCCATTGAATTTCTTATCACATGTCATTATTTACTTAGTATTAAGAAATGTTATGGGTTACCATATATACTCGAGTATAAGCCGAGTTTTTCAGACCCAAAAATGGGCAGAAAGTGCTCCCCTCTGCTTATACTCGAGTCAGCTGAGGGGGGTCCACTCACCTAACCTGAATTTCCATGCTGAATGCTTCAGACAGACAGCTTCCCTCTTCGGTAGATCTTCTGTGATCTCTCTGAGTTCCTGTGAGCTCCGGCTTCTCGACTAACAGCTGATAGATATCAACAAACTCCACACTGCCACCTAGTGGCCAGTTACTAGTACAGATACAACACTCCATAGCCTATGCTTAAAACATAACAATTGCCTTGCAAAACCCATCCTGGAATAATAATAATCCTGTGTTCTCTCAAATTTATTATTATTGTGGCACTAAGATTAATCCTGTTTGATTAATTCCTAGGGGCAATGGTGCTTTCTCTATATTTTCTCATTTAGAAAACTCCACTATCTTACTGCATTTCCCACCCTCAGCTTATACCCGAGTCAATAAGTTTTCCAGTTTTTGTAGATAAAATTAGGTACCTCGGCTTATACTCGGGTCGGCTTATACTCGAGTATATACGGTATATGGTTTTTCCTCTCGCAACATATTTTAGCCCTACCCATGTCATTGTCTGTAAGAAGGTATGTAATAACTGTCATTTTGGGAATTCAGTGAATCCCTATTTAAACTTTAGTTAATTAGTAGTTAATCCTAAACAGCTCCTAATATATTCTTTTACGTTTCATCCTTTCTCTGTTTATGGTGGCTATTTTTCTGCTGACTTTGTCTTCCAGTCGTAACTTTTTCTTTTGACCACTCACAAATTAATTCCCAAACCTACGCTGCCTACTTACATGCAGAAAGACATTGGAAAGTATTGGGATGTACGATTGGGTAATTACAGAGTTTTTATGTAAATGGCATACATACTGGTGGGCCTCCTCTGACATTCTGAGTAGTTTGAGACCCACTTGTAACTAATGGAGCCAGAGTCAAGATAATTCAAGAAGTTTAGATGGCCGACAGCGGTGCAGTCATTATCCTCGGACTCTAGCTGAAGCCAATGGATCTTGGCAGTGAGTCCCAGAAGTAGAATAATTCTGATGTGTGCATGGATTCACAGCTTTCTGCAAGCCATAGAACAGCCTGAGGCAGGGCAGTAACAGATAGCAAAGTATATTTATAGAGGAATGTAAGGGATAAATCTGGTTACTATTCCCACCTGCAAACTGCATAATTAGGGAAAAAAATAATAATTAGCATGGTAGCCATAGAAACTGCTGTTTGATGTTGGAGAATGATCTAGGTTGATAAACTGTGTGCATTTATAGAAGAAGGGTGTGGTATACTCACAGCCACAGCGAGTTTCGGCCCTGAGTGATGACCCCTGTAAATTTGGTAAGTCTTCGAGCATCTATTTCGAGCCATTGCTGCAGATCATTTCTCCCAGCACACCAAGCACCATCGTATAGATCATTTTCATTCACCCCCGCCTGTACAAAATGAGCACAAGTACAGTAAGCAATGTTCAAACGTATCATTAAAGCAAAAAGTGCATTTACCAAGACTAAACTAGGGCAAAAAGTGCTTCAATACATTATACAATTTCTATTTCTATCTATTGAATTAAACATGCTGCTGTATAATCTGACTAGTAGGAAAGGTTCAATTTACCATCAGTCATTGCATGTATGGGCAATTGTCAAGCTTCAGATTCAAATAATGAATTCCCTTGCTATGGTGCCACCTCCCCACACTGCAAAGCTCAAGTTGGTTGATGTCTAGGTGGAACCTAAAAGCTATTTTACATAGGTGCTACACACCAACCACATATTGGTGCACAGGAAAAAAGAAAAGTGGAAAGCACTGGCTTTGGAGGTAAAGGGGATTACTGCACCATATTTTCAGACCATTAGACTCCCTATACAGTGGAGCATCCAATGGATGAAAAATACTTCAGCTTTCTCCA
Source organism: Ptychadena robeensis (assembly GCA_036250615.1). Taxonomy (NCBI): domain Eukaryota; kingdom Metazoa; phylum Chordata; class Amphibia; order Anura; family Ptychadenidae; genus Ptychadena; species Ptychadena robeensis. The sequence continues at coordinate 54,294,097 of CM070037.1, read as the reverse complement.
AATCTGCTTGCCAGAGCTCCGTGTTTCAACTAGCAGAGCGGTAGTTAAGGAGGTGGGAAAGCTGCTTCTGACAGCATGTGGGTTTCTCTTCCCTCTACCACTGTGTTTGAGTTGGGCTCAGAGTGGTAGCAAAGCTTCACCCCACAGGCAGATATTTCCTATGCTCTGTCTAATCAGCTGGACTGGCTGACTTACACAGTCATCTAGCTCTGTGTATGTGAGAGCTGGCAGCATGAGGCAGCGCTCACATGCACAGGCTGAGCCAGAGGGGAGAGCGGCCCGCGACAGCTCTTTCATCTGGCTCTACTACTATATTGTTTATGTCAGCGTATTTTTTTTTACTGCTCCTCCACCTTCCCAGCTAAGCTTATTGCTTAGCGGGGCCAGCAGAAAGTGAAGGTTGGCCCACCTGCAGCATTTCAGCCCATATGGTCTTCGGGCCATAAGACACAGAAGGTGCGTCCTATAGTGCCAAACATACTACAGGTAAAGCTACTTTTAGAATTGACCTTGCCATAAACAGGCATTTACCCTATACCATGTTGGGCTAGCGCCACTGCAAGGGAATGTTAGCAGATGCTTTGACTTCCCTAAAACAAGACATGGAAAGGTTGGTAATCTCCAAGGTTGTGAAAGCTTCATTAGTAATTAGTTAGCTGTCAACATTTAGAATAATTACTCTAAATACTTTGTGGTTAAGCTGTGTGTTAGAGCTTCTTGGAAGCCTGCAAATCACTATATATCAAACAAAGACATGTTTATTTTACTGGAAAGTGAACAATTATTTTTGCTTTTTCATGCTGCTCTTCTAAGAAATTAACATAAGAAGCCAAGAAATCATAATGATGAGAATGTAACATAACAAGCAAAATAAAAGAATTTTATGGTGCAGCTGGCTAGAAACTAAAATAAGGATTATTCTCAGGGAAAGAACTTTCCAAATCCTAAGGCCTAGCATACATCAGGTAAAGAGGCAATTTGCATTCTATTGAACAGTTATATTTTCAATTTCTAAATGGATTGGATGTACTCAATTCTTTGTTCACATGTCACAAATTGGGAATGTTTGAACATTTACCAACATGTATAAACAGAAACCCCAAGACTGATTTGCCAGTTGGATCAACCAACAGCAAAAAAAAGTGTAGAGTAGGAAGAAGTTGCATTGGTCAGTTTGACTGCATTTGGAGCATGTACACAAGGTAGTAATACCCTTAGTTAAATGAGTACAAATATATTCCCAATTTACTGCTATAGGATACATAATGGACTGAAAAAGAAAAAAAAATAACTTAAATGAGAGTGTAGTATTTCTATTTGTCATGCAAATCTTAAGGTTGGTTACAATTGAGAATGTCCCCTTGTCTTCTAATGAGTAAAACTGATGTGAGCGTATATTTCCCAGTATACTTTGCATCCCAAAGCTCTAAGCAATAGACTCAGAAAATCACCTGTATATTAAGGCGTCCCCGATGAGCTCCCAGACCATAACGTTTCACTGTAGAAGCATGTAGTTGAAAGTCTGTAACTTTCAGGGTCTCCAGCCCTAGAGGAGGACAACCTGTTGGAAGACCAAGTAATGAATCTTAGTAAACATACTTTAGCTTATAAACTCATAAACAGCACTTTATATGGTAAAATTCGATTACTGCAAAAGGCTTTAAGGATACACAAGCAACCTCCCCATTGCAAATGTTCTATTTCCAGATAAAGATCTGCACGGATACAGTATTTTGGCATTGGAACTGTATACAAAACCTAGTTTACATTTTGCAGAGATGATTTATACACATGGGTGTCTACATGGAATAACAGAACTGTTTGCATTTGTTAAACCCTATTGTGCCATCTTTTTACTCCTATTTTCAACAAAGTTTCATGTTTACAAGCTTCAGGAAACAGAGCGAAAGTTTTGTACTGTATGGAAATGGTAATGTTTTAGAAACATTTACGGTATGCATATAAAAGAAGCATATCTGCTGTATATATCCTTTATTCATCTCAAACATATAACAAATTGCATTAATAAAAGTTAATGTTTGTTTTTTCAAATAGATTCTCTTTAACATTGTATGTTGTGCTCTGTTAATGCATAATTTTAAAAGATAGCTTAAGAGTTACACACCGGAGGAAAGCAACACTTGTATTATATACTTGTATATGCGATCTTTGAATACAAAGAAAATTTTTAACTATAAATTAAATCTTAGTTCTTAAAGATTTTTGTGAGAATTTATAATTGTATATAATTATTAAAAACATGAGAGATATTTCGCTAAAGAATCTCCTTTTATGAAAAGTTCTCTATAGAAACTTCACAGTACAGCAGATGCTTGATGTACTGGTACACTTCCTGCAGTGGCAGGAGTAAAATATGACATTAATATATATTTTCCCATAGCAGTTATGAAAGATTCATTGTCTTCCTGCAGCACTCCAGCTTATTATAAAGCCACATATAATGAACGGAAAGCCACAATTTTAATAGGAATAGCCCCCGGCAGTGCTGGAAAGCCTTAGCACAGAGATTAGCCGTCAGGCTCATTCATGTTGTATAAGGCAGCTGAAGTTTCTTAAAGAAAGGTAACATTTTCCATTTGAACATAAGATGCTATCAGCTGTAACCTAAGGTAAATTTGGAATATAGTCTGCAACCAGAAACATAATAAGTATTTATAAAGCTCTCTGAAATTGATAAGAAAAAAGAGAGCTTGTGAGAGATTTACAAGATGACAGGGCCATTAGATCCTTTCTCCGTCAGGGAACTACAGAGACAGCTAGAGCATGAATGAAAGTATCAACTTATATTATCTCATAGTTCAATATTCTCATCTAATATCTAGCAACTAAGGCTCATGAAGTTCTAGTGTTGTATGGAGGACCAGCTCAAGGTCCAAGACATTTACATTAAAACCTCAAGTATCAGTTGGAGTGCAAATCCTGTTTCATAATTTTTTTCTTTCAGGTCTGTGCAGCAATCCATAATGGATGTGGTCTCTGTGCTGGAGATTCCTCTACTAAAGCTACTACTTAGGACTTAGAAGTAGGATGATTGGTGTCTGCCACCTAAAATGGAAGAGACTACTTGGAGTTATGTGAAGCAAAGTTCAGATATTGCAGCTATTGGGTTGGTTAGCTATTGGTTTTCTAAAAAAAAGTTTGGGCACACAAAGTAGCCTAATATTATATACCATAAATCTACAAAAAGAGTAGGGAAGACAGGTTGTTGTGACTAGAGAGCAGCTTTCCAAATTGTTAAAAGATATCTTACTTCTGGAACCAATTGCTCTTTTATGACAGGTGCACTTTTGCTGAGCAGATTATTTCCAGAGGAAAATCATAAAGAGTAGGTCAGTGTTTGGAAGATGTTCCCCATTTTGGAATCCCCAAGTGTATATAGGTAATGCATCAAATATGCTGTCCAGGGCGGATAGAAGAATAAAAAAAAACTCTCACGAACTTTCTCTGACATCTTGTACTGTTTTCTCCTCGCTCGCAGCATAAACAAACTTCTCAGAGATTTTCTTGTTTTTCTCTGTCTTCTTGCTACTGCTTTTGGCTGAAAAAAAGAAAATAGAGCCAGTTTTGTTATTACAATAATCCAATTGATTATAATCTCATTACATGCATCTGGGAAAGGTAAAAACCATGGCATAACTACAGCATAGGATAGAATATGCATATTACAGTCCATATTATTACACACATTTATGTTCTGTAGTCATCTGCAGTTATATACATTATAGTGCCAATCATGTTAATGATTTATGGTGATGCATGTGGTTCCAACGACTGGCATTGGACTGAGTTCCCAACTATGTCCCACCTAAATTTACTTATAATTTCATCCATGTGCTTTCCAAGAAATACTTGGGCCACACTTTTTTCTCTTCTCCTTTTCTCATTAAACTTGCCTAACCACATTTAAACAGGCCCTTAAATACCCTATCTATATTATTCAAATGCATTAATACCACGGTATGATTTTTCTTATAAAGTCAAATATGGGGACCATTGTCTTGCCATCTGAGTGGCCATAAAAAAAGCTAACAAATTGCATAGCTCATAGATCATTTCAACATTTAGGTCCATGCTGTTTGGAAGCCACTTGGAAAAGGTCACAACTTCCAGGCAAGCCATCCATACACCTTAGATTGAAAACTTACGGTACTTCCTCCTCTTGTGCTAGGTTTTTCTAAGTGTTTTGTCTTTTTGTAATTTGCACATCTTGATAATTAATTTAACTTTCAGTGCAGCACAAAATACAAGAAACCACAAAGTTGTTATGGGGGTGGGGTGCTAGACAAAAAAGTTGTTGAACGTGTATCTAAATCTATATCTGTACCCCTACACTTCAACCAAATATGATGTTGCCCATATTCCTAAAAAATCCCAATGTAAATTTAAAAAAACTTTAGTCAGGTCAGAAACTGTTTGTCAATTGTACAGGTATCAAATAAATGTCATGAATGATACTTTCCATGTACTGTAGATACTTTGATTTTCTTCACTCCCAATTTTTTAATGGAGAGAAAGTATGGTAGAAAGATCTACTTATTTTCAACTGCCATTCAAAAATAATATTACGCACGTAGGTTTGTTTCATATCAATTGGTTTGATAGATACATATGAAAATGTCAAATTTAATTATTTTAAGGCTAACTTAACATCAGGCAACATCCTTTTAGACCAGTCTTTTGCAGTGTCCTCTCTAAAGCTGCTCAGTGCAGTGGTCTAGGAACTGAAGTTGCCCCCTACAATGCAGTCAGTAGACATCCATGCATGGGTAAGCATGGAACTTCTTGGATCCCCCAGACTTATTATACCCTAAACAAACAAAAAAATATCACCAAATAAATCATTCTGACCCCTATGAAGTCCACTTCACTTTCTGTGGTGTCTGCCTGGTCCAGCATCTAAGAAGCTTCCCAGGTAGTAACTGCAGCATGCTTACTCCCATGGGTGGACTACTGTAGTTTGTTCACTACATATCCCATGAACACTCTTCAGACATACAGTTAGTTGTTTTGTGGATCTGATGACAGGGCGCACAGAGCAGAGGGACGATCATCGTGGGTTCCCACATCAAAAATATAAAAAAAAATTTTTCCAGCTTTAAGAACATATAAAAGTTCTATTAGGTGAGAGATTCTCAGGACTGAGCAGCTCAAGGTAACTCATTCTGACCAGTAGGACTTCAGTGACTGAACAGTGGTTGTGGTAAATCAGAATTACATTTAGAATTACCAGAATTCAGTCAGAATTACCAGTCCAGGCCTCTACATTTATGTATGCAAAGATCTACAATACAGTGTCTCCTTTTATGTCTGTTTATTATCTAGTTCTATAGCGGAATAGTTTCTGTCATTGTACATTACATTGCAATGCACCTGCTCAGTAGCAAATTGTATCTTAAAGTCTTATTGAAATGTTGGCAGCAGTCATAGAGCTGTCAGTTTTCTGTGAAAAGCTTTATTACCGAATTCCTTGTAGATATAACATTACATTTTCTATCAGGCTGGGCTTTTACATAGGTGCCGGCTTTGTCAGTCACTTTCCTGCTTTTTGTGTTAAATATTATACAAGCCTGGAGACCTCCATTTATTTCTGTCACATGCCTTGTCGCCAATAATTCTTTATTAGGCACATAGCTCTGAGCTATGTGAAATTGTAAGTTACTGTTCTGTGTATATCTGAGTGGCAGAAATGTCTCCGGTGTGATATCAAGACATGAGTGGGTGGATAGGAAATTAACATTCATGTGTCAGTACTAAAATAAGAGCTTCTGTAGCACACTATTAAAATACATTTTTACACTCCTATTCCTGACTCGCCATTAATTTTATTGTTTACAAAGGAGACATCCCATTTCCTAACAGGGTAATAAAAATAATGTATACAGAGTGTGTGTGTATTTAATATGACAGACAGTGTCTCTCATGGTGTAAATGGACCATCAGGTGGTGTATCCTGAAAGGAGTCCAGGAAAGTGTTGCACAGCAACAATAGGTTGCAGTGTGCAGTTTTTGTTTCTGGGTCCTGGACTCTGTAATGTGAGGGAAGGAACTGGGTGGACCATTCCATTCCGGGTACACACACCAGAATTTACACCTGATGGAAGTCAGCAAGGAAGCTGGGTGTGTCTCCACAAAAGGAGATGAGTGCTGGAGCAGCAGATACCAAGGAGATACCAAGGCACGCAAGGAGTCAGTTCCGATAGGCTTTCTGAAAGGGTAATCTAGTTTGGACTGTGTGCTGTTAGGACAATAAATATAAACAGGAGCCCTTAAAAGATAACAGTCGTGTGAATTGATGTTTTGAGAGCACCCCTTTGAAGCTGAACCCCCCACAATATATACTGTATATATATATATATATATATATATATATGCGAATATAGGCACTTCGAGAATTTGGGTCGATGTTCCATTCCATCTCCACAAGATCGTTAAGAAAAACCTGTTAGTTAGATTAAGTTAGTTCGAGTTAGTTAGATGTCGCCATGATATAGCAATCACAATATTCGCATGTAAAAAGGACGATATTCGCAAAAATAAATAGGAGACCTCGAATTTACTTAAAATATTTGGAGAATAATGTCCCAAAATGTCACTAATTTGAATATTGCCTATGCTACTCATCAGTATTCAGTAGCTCAGTGTGGCCACACCTCTATTAGTGTCAGAGTGCTACAGTAACAGTGGGGTGGCCCTTTTTCCCCAGGCTAGATCCCTCCAGTTCTTCATATGTTTTACCAGAGCTATCTTGGACTTCACTAATGCTAGCCACACATGGTTCAATTGACTGTACAATCAATGTAATTTGATAAATTTTTTTAGTCGATTGATTGAAAATTGAAGCATGTCCACATGGTACGATCGTTGAAATTAAATTTTATTGTCATTTTTCACGCTCGAAATTTGATCGGACCAGTTGGAAAATTTTGATTGATTGTCCCGACATTGTGTCTAATTTTTTGTACTGTTGTTTGACCTGTCCAATTGAGATTCGATTCAATCAATTAGCATACTGTAACTTCTGGGAGGAGGGAGGAGGGAAATGCCATACAGTCATTTAAACCATGCAAGCATGCATTGTAATGGCTTGTGCGTCTGTCCACTGACACACAAGCATGCAAATGGCGATCTCTGTGAATACATCTTCTAATGTAATGTGTCCCCCAGTGTCCTTTTGTCACGATTATAATGTACTGGATTAAAATGCAAAGATATGACCTATGGGTTTTTGATCCCTCTGTGACCATCATTGGTCCCTTTTTGATCACTCTGTGACAATCGCTTTGTGATTACTCTACGTTTAAAAAATATTAAATTCAATCGAAGTCAGGCTTTGATTGCATACTCAATGTGGTGTGTACTTCGATTCAATTACAATCGACATACGATTTAATGATCGAAAACTTTGATCGAATTGATGATCGATTAGATGTCAATTGAACCATGTATGGCTAGCTTAAGGGAGATACTGATTGAGAAGCGAAGCACAAGTAGTGGTTTCTCAACTACCCAATATGTTGTTAGGGCTTTCTCACACTGTCATCATCTAAGACAGCTCACTGCCAATGCCCTTCCATTTTTGGAGGATCTTCATAAGTTACTGCCCCACAGATAGTTCTGTTCTGCATTGTATACAATGCCTATTCTACCCTAAAACTGTTTTGTATTGTTGCAATCTGTTATTTGCACCTCTTCAGCAAAATGCAAGATCCACTTTATTTCTGTCTAATGATTAGGTAGACAGCAACCCTGTTATACTAAGCTGCAATATAAGAACTTTTAGTTTTTTTTAGTAACTCTCTGTAGCTACACTCTGGTAGCTTTGTATATAGGTTCCTAGAGAAACTTAAAGCAGATCTATAAAGTAGATGTCAAACTTAAAGAAGATCTCACCCAAAATGGGGATGATCTGTGAAAAAACAGTTACTTAATGTAAATTCCAAATATTCATTGTTGCTCTTCTAAGACATTGCACCGGGGTGGCGATACCCAATAGCAGGAAGCCCAGTAATAGTCAGGTAAAAACGTAATCCCGCTCTGTAAACAAAAAAAAATAATGTAGACATGTTTTCCCCATTAAAAGCTATTAACTGGCACCATTTGGTAATTATGTTGTGGCTGTAATCAGAACTTCAAGAATTCAACAAAGAGTTACAGCGCATTGTGTTAGCAATATGCGCATGTACAAGTACTGATTTGCTCAATGAATGTAATCTGTGGTAAGTACCATGCATTGAGTTCACAATATGCGCATGTACAAGTACTGATTTGCTCAATGAATGTAATCTGTGGTAAGTACCATGCATTGAGTTCACAATATGCACATGTACAAGTGCTGATTTGCTCAATGAAGCTAATAGTCACTGGAGATCATGAATTCTGGTATTTAAAAATGTATTGCAAATATTAAGCGAAACATATGCATTATTTTAAGAATGCAAATATTGCCGCAAATATGCTACTCATTACTATTTGTGACTTTTTCTTTTATATAATAAAGAATGCTGTGATGACTGCCATAAACAAAGTGGCTAATGTTGGTGACCTGCATAAAAATAAATTGATTTCCAATAGCCTATAGGGGTGTATGGGAGTTTGAGGATGTAGTCCTACCCTTTTCCAATTCGGATAGGGGTAGGACCACATCCTCAAACTCCCATACACCACTAGGGACTATTAGAAATGTTGCAATAGGGGGTGGCCACATGATTAACTATCCCTGGAGAACATCAACTAGATATTGTGTAAAAATTAATGGAGACATATAGCCATAAACAGTAGATGGATGGACAACAGTATAGAAAGAGATTGATAAATAATTGTGTAACAATAGTTTATATTGAGATTTTTACAGAATGCTTGTGTGTATATATGTTAAAAGCTTATGTTAACCCATTACAATTATGTTCTTTTAATTAACAGTAAGGGTCCCCATACATCTTTAGATTTCTCTGTCAGATTTCCTTCAGATATCCTTTTGTTTTACCAAAACCATGTAATATGAGAGACTTTTAAAACCATCAAGTCTACCTGTGTTCATTCGCAGAGGACTCTATACTACATAGTTGTTGGTAGATCTAAAGGATATCTGACAGAGAGATCTAAAGGTGCATGGCCAGCTTAAAACACACTCCAATAAGCTTGTGTGTTCCTGTGGATTCTGCTGTGTTGGCATCCCTGCCTAGTCTCTTCTCCAAACTCCCAAGTTTTCTAGTCCTGATATACTTCCCCTCCTAATGTGAAAAAGATGATTCTACATATGCAGTTTACATCAAGTCATTGTTTTCACCCTGGGACTGGAGGTGTATTACTATGAAAATAAAGGAAAACACCTGACATGGAGCCACGTTGCCTCCACCTGTAAAGCTACATTTTTGTGGTGTATAGATGCACTTTAATCTTTTGCCTTGTTTTCCTTTGTAAGCTACATTGATGCAGCTTATGTGTAACAAAAAGTGTCAGCACAACTTTGAAATAACAGAGAAAAGAGTGAGTTATAGTTTCTCAGTAAAAACTCTGAGGATGTAAATAGTATTTAAAGGTTATTAATCTTTCTCATCTATGTTCCATTATGTGGAGGTCAGGTGGTTGTCCCTATTGGATTCTATGAAGCACGTGTGACTGGCCAGACTGAGGCTCAGTAGTTCTTGGCTGGGACTATAGACTGGGAATGGATAGAGTATTAACTCTCCAAAACATGTAATTTCAACACAGCTTAACATTCCCAACAAGATGATAGAAGCTGTCAGCTTTGTACAGCCTCCTCATCTGTCCTTTTCCCGGCCCACACTGTGCTGGTGACTGAGGTGAGCCCACACTGTGCTGGTGACTGAGGTGAGCCC
>CM070037.1:54252840-54262930 GCA_036250615.1 Ptychadena robeensis | reverse complement strand
GATTGATTGTACTCGAATCGTTTTACAAATCTACCCGTGTGTGCCTAGCTTTAGAAACACCATTGATGTAATAAGGCTATTGATGAATATCGATCATACCTATATCGAATGTATACACATGATTTTCGTTTATGTACTCGACCAAACTATCTTTCGATTTTTATTTCGATCAGAAGTGCTGTGGTGTAGAGGTGTAGCTGCTCAGATTTCTTCCACTGCATAGCCCTCTTCATAGCTTTTCCTTGTTCATTTGGTACGCTGAGAGAACAGATTTCTTGCTTTCATTATGTTGATAAGACATGCCTGCGAGCAAAAACACTTCAGGTCATTCGGTATGTGAAGGAACAAACTATGTACGAAAACTTTTTCAATCAATTGAACAAAAATCGAGAACCGAGCAACCTGTTTGGTTGATCAAAAGTTTTCAATATCGAACAACAAAGCGATTCTACGGTGATTAAACATGTTGATAAATTTTTATCGATTTGTTAAACATCGAATGTATATCGAACATGTCAAAACATCATTCGCTTGTTTTTTGTTCGATTTGAAAAATTTGCTTTTAAGCCCCCATACACGAGGCGGCCACCCTGTGATCGATCATCTGCAAAATGAACGCGCCCATCTGGAGAGATCGGCTAGCATTGCATCACAGGGGTCCCCATACACAGAATGCCCAGCAAGTATAGCACACAATACACTGCGCTTCTATTCTATGATGTCATCATTCTGCAATCGGCCGCTCAATGATCGTGCCAGGATCTATGCGTGCATGGATAGCTTTAGGCGAACACAATTTTTCTTTTATTCATTCGTATTATGTTCGTACATATACTGAAGTGTTTTTGGTTGTGAACAGTCTCTTGAAAATAATGAAAGAAATCTTTTCTCTTAAGGTAGTCATGCACAGGTCGATTTTCCACTAGATTTTTGACAGATCGATCACTGCGCGTGTTCACGAGTTTGATCGGTAATCGATCGGCAGTCAATCTGGTTTTGATCACCCTGACAGATCGACCTCAAAAAATCTACAAAAAATCGGATCGGACAATGAACCGACATGTTGGTTTTTTGGTCGATCGTTTGGCAATCGGAGTACATTGATGGACCCAAATAGCCCTATGCAGCAGCCTTTTTGATCAATGGATTTTGTGGAATCGGCCATTTTGGAGATCGGCTCATGTCCAAATCAGCCACAAATCGGATTTACAATGTGGTGTTGCATCTATTCTTGATCTGATCGATTGCCGATTCCTGATCGACTGGAAAGATTGGACCAGCAATTGATCGGCATTTGATCGCTGACAAATCGACCTGTGTATGGCTACCTTTAGATTGCCGAACAAATAAGGAAGAGAACAAAGCTATGCAGTGGTTTAAATAATACATTTTTTTAATACATACATCATAACACACTTTAGATCTATGGTGTCGCTTCCTGTATTTGGACTGCGAAAGTGCTGGAGAGTGTCATTCCAAATACAGGAAGTGGCACACTGCGATATCACTTCCAGCACATCAGGTAAGTGTAATGTCTCCTCCCTTATATTTTCCCACCCCGCACATCATTTGCACAAGTGTTAGGAGGGAGCATTTCTCTCCCTTCTAACTTCCCATCCTGCTTGTGGACACCAGTGCTGGTGCTTGTAAGCAGCAGCTCTGATGCTTTCAGTGAGCTTGGCGACTCCTGTAAAATGGTCTTTTGACCTCTAAGAGGGTCCCCACCCACAGGTTGAAAACCACTGCTTTAGATACTGAACAGGCACATCTCAATCTAAAACCATATATAGAACAGTTATCTAAAACAGAGATACTGACAAATAGAATAAATCCCCACCCAAAGCAAAACACCCCGTGGGTCATGTATTTCCAGGAATCTTTATTTCGTTTCTCCTGTCCTCTGGGAATGGCCATGTTCGGTCTGACAGCAAGCATCTGTTTTCCATAAAGATATCATAGTTGTCATTTTTACCAATGCATGTAAGGACAAGACGTATCTGGAGCCTATGAACAACGCATGGATATTTGTCTTCAGCGCTCTTTATAGATGACTCCTTAAATGTATTAAATTACAACAACGTTTTCATTCTTTTAATGCGTTAAATAAATCACCACCACCACCACCGTTTACCACTTTCTAAAATACATAGTTAGTAGTAAATGAATGGTGATTTTGCACCTTTTTCTGATTGCTGACATTTTAGCCATGCCATTCTTTTGATGGATCAGATCTGTTGTTGGCACAATTACCGTATCTTTCTAACTATAAGATGCATCAGATCATAAGACGCACCCAGTTTTAAAAGCAGGAAAACCAGAATTTTTTTTATATATATAAGTGTTCAAATTAATTGGGTTAATGCAATAGATTAAATGAATGCAATATCAAATTCAGCCAGTAGATGTCACATCTAGCAGCAGTACTATCACAGCACAACGTCATCTTCCTCACTGATCTTCCTTAGTGATTGTGAGGAGGGGGGCCGCAGGGGCTGCAGATCTCCTCTCCCTCTCTGGCTTTGCCTGTGTCCATGGAAGCTGCAGAGTGATTGCAGCTTCCACACACATGGAGAGAGAGAGAGAGAGAGAGAGAGAGAGAGAGAGATGGCAGTTAATCTATCTTTCTCTTCATTGTTTATATCAGCAGGGCTCTGGGATCTGCTGGCATAAGCAGTAATACAGTTCCGATGGGAAATCTGTCCGTGGCTGCATCTCTCATCTGACATCTCTTCGGTTCCTTGCTGTGAGAGCTGTCAGGAAGCCAAGGGTCACGCACTCGGACCATAAGAAGCAGGTACTTTTTCCCCCCGGAAAACGTATAGTCCAAAAAATACGTAGCATATTAAAACTTCTTGAGCTAGGTATTGAAGCCCAATTGGACCCTGGGTTAAAATGTCCTACATACATTTGAGGAGTATAAAATTAAAAGATGTTTCATGTATTAAAGTTTCTTTACTATGTAAACATCCATGGCACCTGCAGACTCCGCTCTGTGTGGAAGCAATGGTCTCTCTGTAGAGGTCTGTTATTTGGCCCTTAATCAACAAACCATCTGTAAAGGTTTCTATTTCTGCAAAATATGGGAAACATAATACAACTTTCCATGTTACCTTATTTAGCTCTTTCTTCTTTACCATACAGCAGTGAAGCACCTGTCAGAGTGGAGAAACAAACAAGCGTGGCTTCCCCTCCATGAGAAGTCAGTGAGGTAACTGCTCTGCTTCTTAAGAAACATTTTCTATGTTCAGAGAAAAAAAGCTTTCTTCCCCCTTGTCAGAAGTCTATGAAGCTTGAACGGTTCTCTGGCACATTCTTTGTAAGTAAAAGGAAGATGAAAGCTCAGCAAAGAGCCAGGGGGGACATCCTTTCTCTATGAAACACAGATGGAAATCAGAAAAAAATCCCTTTAAACTAAAGCCAGATCCTGATAATCAACAAATGCAGTAAGTGTAAAGAGAGGACAGGGGTCAGCGGCTGCCTAACAATTCGCCGACAAAATAATGCTGACGTGCAGATAATGACAAACTAGAAAGCGTGCATTACTCACATGAAACATATGCATGCTGGGAGAAAAAACACAGTATTTGAATGAAGGATGAAGTTTATCATGGGTCACACGTCAGCAAGACAAATCATTTCTTTACATGTAGTCACTCAATGACTGAGAAAAGACTGGAAGTCTAAAAAAGGGATCTGTACATTTAAAAAAATGGGTATTTATGTTTATTTGATAAACTGATGAAACAGAAAACGGGCCATGGGCACTCAAGACCTTTTTTTTTATTCATGGGGAGAGGGGGGGTATGGTGTAGACTAGTTCCTGTAGCACAAGTTGCTGAAAAAAACATGACATTGACCAAGAGAAAAACAGTGCAGAACACAAAAGTTTGCTACATGTGGACAGTTATCATATTTAGTTATATAAACAATTTATGAAACATGGTAATGTTGTGGCTCAATCTCACTGATGTGCATGGGGTGCAGGGACCACCCGCTCTGAATCCACAGAAAAACTGCTGTAGAAACAGTAACTTAGTAACCTAAATTGAATGGTTACCTGGCTACCTGGCCTGTGGCTTCAGAATACCAAACCACATTTGTTTGTTGTGATTTATTCATAGATATGGAATACAGATGAGATTTTGCTACTTTTTTGTATTGCTCATAGTTATTATCAGGAGTACACTGGGGTTTCTTGAAGAACACACACCGCATCCCAGCTGGCAGCATATGGGGATGCCTAATGCAAACCATGCAGAGTTCCATCCTGACCTCTGTTCACCACACAAAGTGCATATAATGGGAAGGCTAGGGTCAAAACTAGATCAAGAAGAAATGGAAGTTTCTGCACTAATAATTGATTGTTTTGATATACCTAACTGCAAAGTTCTTTGTACTTGGCTCAATAGAGCATGTTCTGAGGTCTTCTACAGTCAATCCACAATGAGTCAAGGCTGTTTAGCTTTCAGAACAAGGGGGAGTCTGACAATATCAAGAAGGGGATTGTAAGCCCGTCCGGGCAGGGTCCTCTACTCCTCCTATGTCATACTTGTACCTGTGTGTTATTGTGTGTTTGTATCTCCACTCTAATGTATTGTACAGCGCTGCATGATATGTTGGCCCTATATAAATAAATAAATAATAATAATAATAAGGGGGTTTCATATTTTAAAAAGAGATTTTGATTGAGTTCCTTCCTAAGACATCGGTTTCAGAAATTTGATGGAAGGACTGAAGTTAATGAGGTTAGAGGGCTGTGGGGTCCAAAGATTAGAGAACAGTAAGCTAAGTTTATGAAGAACCATAAATAAGGAGAAAAGGATAGTGAATATATCTGTCAAGCGGTCCAGACTAGGGATGCTTATTCAGATGATCTTGGTTCCAAAGAATAGAGAACCGTAATGTTCCCCATACACCTTTTGATTTCTCTGTCAGATTTCCTTTAGATCTTCTTTTGTTTTACCAAAACCATGTAACACGAGGGACTTTCTAAACCATCAAGTCTACCTGTGTTCAATCGCAGAGGACCCTATACTGCATTGTTGTTGGTAGATCTAAAGGATATCTGACAGAGAGATCTAAAGGTGTATGGCCAGCTTAAGCTAAGTTTATGAAGAACCATAAATTAGAAGAAAAGCATAGCGAATATATCTGTTAAGCAGTCCAGACCAGGGATGTTTATTTAGATGCTAAATTTATCATTAGTATGAAAATTTCATGCAAATGGAAGATGATCAAGCACATTAGCTGCAGAGGCCAGCCCAGCTCTAGTCTGCATGCAAAAAATAATCAGCAGCTCATTAAGCATCTCTAATTCAAACTTAAGCCCCCCCCCCCACACACACACAGGGTGATACCCGCACGATCGTTGCAGCGTGGTGAGATCATGGGTCGAAGAATTGATAAGCACCACTTTGCAAGGGTTTCTGCTTTTGTTCGGCAACAGAGATAAAGGAAAGGCAGGAGGGGCAATATACAGATGAGGAGGAGAAGATGGAGGCAGCAAGGACATGGCAAAAAAAAACATAGGGATTCAAATATAAATATAGTTATTTTTTACATGAAGGTTAAAACTGATTTAAGTCATTTTGAGAGTGTATATACTGAATCACTGGTGCAAAATGGGTTTAGTACTAATAAGAATGGAAGGAGATAGATGGTGTCAGACATTTCATTATTACACTGCTGGTAAACGAAAACAGTAGTTTTAAAAATAGCAAGTAGAGTAGAGTAGAGAAGGGGAAATGAAAGAGGAATTTTTGGGAATATCCAAACCAAGAAGAGAACAGTTGAACAAAGCAAGGTTAAGAATGAGAAATAACTTAAAGAAACAACTAAAACAATTTTTATTGGAGTTTACTGGAACCACTATATTGTTGGTCAGGAATCCCACAACATATTATTGGTGAGGGCCAAATTAATTTGTAGCCATTAGAAAAAGCTCCTTGTCATATAAAGCAAGAAATTAAAGCCCACAATATCAACCCATCTAGTCTTTGAATTCCTAGCACCCAGATTCAAGACACTTTACAAAGCGCAGATGTTGAAGGGTAAGTGGAAGGTTGGTGTACTATACCAATATGTGATTTAGCAGGATGATTGAAGGATGGACCTGTAGGTAGCTCAAGTACTGCATTGTGGAAGGACAGGGTATAGACCCTACTCTCCCCACACCTAAAAGTAAAATATGTTGATCTGTTGTTTTTTTTTGTTCAAATACAAATTTGAAACTGAAATCTATTATAAGGGCAAAATCTGTGATTATATTAGGCACTATACAGTATTTGTCCGGACTCCACAGCACCAATAAATGAATATTTAATGAACAATAATTGTATTATCTGTTATTCAGATGGATATTATGCTTACAGTTTTCTACAGTTTTTAAGGAGTTTTGATCAAACTATTCAAAAAAGTTATTACAGTAAACCTATTCTTAGAAAATAAAACTTTTACATAACTGTAGACCATGTGAGATCTGTAAATACAAAAGTAAAACAAACTCAGGATATGAGTAAATACTCACACACAAACACTATACTTTGCTACAGGTTATTCAGGTGCTTCATTAAAGAAACATTTTCCACAACATATTCTCATTTAAATATTAATTTAATCGGTTTTGAGGCATGAAAAAATAATTTAACTAGAATCAAGAATCTCCAGTTTCTTTCACCTTAAGGTTAACCTTTTTTCTGGGGAAGGGGGGTGGTAGTTATTTCTTTATCAGCTGTTCAGTTCTTGCGGCAGTAAGATTGGGCTGTATTATCTGATGTCCATAGGAATCCTGATGTTACAGTCAAACAATTACTTTTGGCTTTCCAAATCTGACATTGTTCATTGCACCTCCTCAGTCTGATCCATAGAGGGCAGTCAAGGATCGCTTTTCTCTGCAGCATGCAGTACCCAAGTCCGACCACTAGATGTCAGAGCAAACCCTTAAGAGCAGTGGATCATGCAGATTGGAAAATAAAACTGATCAATCACATCGCTACCTTTCCCAGAGGAAAGCGTTGTCTGAAAGCATCTGAGACAATTTTCGGTTATAAGGCCGGTAGAAGTCCATAAGAAGTTGTCTGGTATGGGGAAGCATTGGTCCCAAGCTACAGTCCTCTGGGCGACGGCTGTTTGATGCTTGTTTATGGCTTATAGAGGTCTCCTGCTCATTATTCAAAGGTGCTGCAAATATAAGAAGAATGCCATTAGCTTAATCATAAATTCTCAGACAGGTCTAGAATTTATATCAACAGCTATCATCCTGCTTTATGCCCAGATGGGGAGATTCCGCCTTCTTTCCTGTTCATATCTTAGAGACACATCAGGAAGTAAGAAGAATTCCCCTAATAGTTAGGAGTCAGTCCTAGCTCAGACTTTATGCCAACATTTATGCAAAACTGCAAAAACTGCTTTATCTTTAGACTGTTTAGAATTTAATTCATAAACTAATAAATATAGATATTTTAAATAACATGGTTGAAAATGACTATAGGTAAGGCCCCCCCCATACACCTTACAATCTTACCATACGATTTCTGTACAATCAACTCTTTCTTCTACCACACCCATGTAATATAAGGACCTTTCTAATCCTTCCAATCACTATGTATTCTATCAGGGAGGACCCGGCATAGTTGTAGTAGATCTAAAGGAAATTGTATGGAATGATCTAACCGTGTATGGGGGGCTTTAGTTATAAAATTAAGATTAACTAGATATAAAAAATGATGCAAGTCTATAATTACTTGCAAATTTATAAAACTAGCTGCTTATCAACCAATAACAAAAGAACACCCTCATAAAAATGTATTTGACAACCCATATAGGTTATATTTTGCATTTAAATAGATGTTGGCAATGACTGGGCATAGAAACAGTGTCTTCTGATGTCCCCTTCCAAAGCAAGGTTTGTATGCTTAAACACACTCCCCAACTGCTCAGTCACGCTCCAGTTCTAGTGAAGGGGGACTTGTGAGCTGGAATAGACAGGCCCCCTACCAAATGTGACAATAGCCAATCACTGAAGAAACTGGAGTAAAAAGCAGCAACCTGATTGTATACATTAGCTCTATTCCTGGCAACCACTAAGCATGATTACACATATATATATTGTAAAAAAAACTGATGGACAAAAGAATGGAACAGTAGTGAACATCTAAGCCCGAAATGCATGAGTCATGGCAATGTGATAGAAGGGATCTTTCTAAAGACATCAGACGTTTGTCTAGTGCGGCATATTCTTTAACTGTTGCTATAGCAATGAAGGAGCAAGTCAATCAAATGCAGATAACAGGCTTGCCGCATAGTGCTAATAATCAATTCTTTAGTATATTTACCTCTGGACAGGTAATCAATGCTATCCAGTCTTCAGGCAGTACAGGTAATTGGTAATGTATTATTTAATCATTTTAAAGCAAGAAAGTGCTCCCATTCTTGATTAAGGCCAAAGCAGGAATGCTGAATGCTGACAGGAACCCCCTTACTTAAGCTGGGCATACACGGTAGATTCCTGTGCAATCAACCCCCGATCAATCATAGCGTAGTGACGTCACCACGCTTTGATTGATCGGGGATCAATTAAAACAATGTGCACTACATGGGCACATCGATTCCCATTCAATGGGGACCCATTCTCCCCAGATTCACTCACTCACAACACAAGGCTGCGAGCTGGAGAAAGGCAGCCAGTCAGAACACAGCCTCACAGAGACGTGCTGGCCCCGCCCCTTCACACTAAACAGCGGTGTCCAGGCTGTAGCAGCACATCCAATCCACAGGGCTCCAACATGTTGGAAAATTACTTTGATTGGAGACAAGAATCTCCATTCAAAGTAATTTTCCAACATGTTGGAGCCCTGTTCAATCGAGTTGCTTCGAGCGGGATCAATAGAAGGAGCAAGATCAAAGAAGGCACACACTGGTAGATTTGTAAATAGATTAGAGCACGGTGCGCACGGCGCTTGATTGTACTTGAACTATTTACAGATTTACCCGTGTGTGCCTAGCTTTACTTTGCTTAGATAAATACACCGGCTGGTGAGTTGGCTCTAACACAAATTTATGAAGATTCTGAATCCATCCAAATCCAATGACTACATTGTCAGAACTATCATGATGACTGTCTGTGAATTTTAAGCAAGGCAATGGCCTGGCATCTGACACAAGGATAGCCTCTGGACTACAAGACAGTAAGTAAAGGCCCCCCATACACATAACAAGCTGCTGCCGATTCTTCTGCCGACCGGCAAAATCGGCTGCAGAACACGGGTGCCCACAGACAGTCGGCCAAAGAATGGACATGTCTGTAAATCCAGCGTCCCCATGCAAACTAACGGCCGGCACACAAAGGGTGCCCGCCTATACTGTAAGCGCTCATCTGTCGGCCCCCACTTGATATGTGTATGGTGGTCTTAAGACTAGAACCATGGTGTAAGCCTTAGGGGCAAAAAATTGCTAAAGAGAAGGGACTGATAATGCTGATAAAAAGACCAAATGTTTACCAGAGATACCACTAATTTACAAGCAATGCAGAATCCATTGCAGTGATCCCTCTCAAATATCTTTAACAAGTCCTCCAAACTTGGAAAAGCAAGGCAATTGCCAAAATACGTTAAAAAAAGTCCCCAAAGGAAACTCAGTTCAGACTATATCATCTATCTTGGTGAGCACCATTTCAACAAATGTGGCCATCCTGTACAAAGGTGATGATTAGATATACTTTCCATTGTTGATGCATCAAGGCAGGGGTGAGCAAACTTTTTGACTCGTGGGCCACATTGGCTTCTTAAATTTGATAAAAGGGGCAAGACCAAGAGCCTGTAATGGCCGACCTCAAATAGGTGTGCCAATTCCATGCATTCCTGGCATCACTAATGATGGTGGTGATCTGTAATAGGCGACATGTGACAGGGACGTTACATTTCTGCAATGCTCATTCATTTCAATGATCAGAGATAATTCCTAGAAACTGTTGTCACCATGAGGATGCGCCCACGGTGTCATCACATGATTATTATTATTATCATTTATTTATAGTAGAGTGGAGATACAACACAGTATAACACACAGGTACAGGTAATGACACAGGAGGAAT
>CM070037.1:54214816-54252740 GCA_036250615.1 Ptychadena robeensis | reverse complement strand
GCCAGGGACGGATCACGTCACTGCATTGTCCTCAAAGCAATGTTTGGACACCTCTAGGCATTATGTTCACTCATTGCAGAGAACAAGCGAAGGGGAACATCTTTCCAACAAGGTGGTAAAGGGCAGGAAAACAAAGCTAAATGGGCCGGAACCCGGGCCTTATTTTGACGACCCCTGCTCTAGAAACTCATGCAGATCAAAAAAGCAGAGGCGATAAAACACATATATCCATGTATACTGTATACTGTAGTATTGAAGGAATTAGAAGGGGATATCAAAAGTTGGATACATACCAAGACCAAGGAACCGGTACACAAGTCTCACGCTCTGTGTGGTGTTGGCTGCGTGATCTTCCAGCCGAAGTATAAGAAACTGATCGAGGTTAAAGAGAGACAGCCAATCCCATAAGTATAAGGCATACAGACCAACATGGAGTCGCACCTAGATAAACAGAACAGTTTACCATTATTCAGGAGAAAAGAACATTTGCTACTACTGGGATGTTATTGTTGGACAATTTATTTTCATTTTCACATATCCCTATGCAGATGGCTCCCACATTTTTTATAAATTAGACTATTAGTCCTCGTCATCAGTGGAGCCTAAGCCACAATGCGCATCACTTTTTCCCCATTACATCTTTATTCTTCAATTGATCAAATTTTTTCCTCAGATTGTTCCTCAGAACAACCCATAATGCAGTGGTTCCCAAACTGGGGGGCACGAAGGTATTCCACGGGGGCACTGGTCCTCATTCTTTACCTGCGTTTGAATAGGGAGGGGGGCTCCATAATGTTCCTAAATAGAAAAGGGGGGCCCTGCAAAGAAAGTTTGAGAACCACTGCCATAATGACAATGTGAAAAAAGTTTACTTGAGATTTTGCCAAATTTATTGACATTTACCAATCAGGCCTATATGGTAGATAGAGATTCTACTAATTCTACTAATATTTGATTCGATTTGCAATTGCACAATTATAATCGTCTCACAATTACCTTCAAAATGAATGTGCTATGTATTTTAGCATTGCAAATATATATTCGCAATCCATGCCGATAAGCATCCCAATGGCGAATATCACAAATATTCAAAATTGCGGATATCCACCGCCATATTCGCGAAATTTGGGAATTCTCGAATAGCCGATATTTACAGAATATATTCGAATATTCAAGCTCAACAGTAGACAGTAGAGTGGCCAGATGGAAGCCACTCCTAAAGCTAGGCACACGTGTAGATTTGTAAATAGATTAGAGTACAATTGAGCGCCGTGAGCGTTCACAGAGCTTGATTGTGCTCTTATCTGTTTACAATTCTACCCATGTGTGCCTTTCTTCGAGCAGAATCAATACAACTCGTTGGAAAATCCTGTTTAATCTCCATCAGTTTGAATGGAGACAAGAATCTCCATGCAGAGTATTGGACGTGCAGCTCCTGACCAGCTGGCAGCTCCATAGTGTGAAGGGGGCAGAGCCAGCACATCTCTTTGAGGCTGTGTTCTGATTTGCTGCCTTTCTCCAGCTCCAGCCTTGTGTTGTGAATGAGTGAATCTCTCACAACACGGGCTACGAGCTGGGGTCCCCATTGAAGGGAAATCTTCGTGCCCATGTGGTGCACATTGATTTCCCTTTAATTTATCCCCGATCAATCACAGGGTGGTGACGTCACCACGCTGTGATTCATTGGGGGTCGATTGCACGGGAATCTACCCCTGTGTGCCCAGCTTTAGTTAAAGGCTCATGGAAGCCTGCCTAGAGTTTGCCAAAGGCAAATTCTCTGGTCTGATAAGACAAAGGTGTTACGTTTGGAGGAAACCAGGAACCACTCATCACAAGGCCAATACCATCTCTACAGCGAAGCATGGTGGTGGCAGCAGCAGAAGGAACTAAAAGACCAGTCAGGATAAAGAGAAAGATGATTGCAGCAATATACAGATGAAAACCTGCTCCAGAGCACTCTTGAACTCAGACTGGGGTGACAGTTCATCTTTCAGCAGGACAATGACCCTAAGCACACAGCCAAGATATCAAATGAGTGGCTTCAGGACAACTCTGTGAATGTCCTTGAGTGGCCCAGCTGGCTAAGGATAAGTGCGCCAAGCTCAGAGTATTGGCAGGCACCCTTTGTGTTTGTACTCTGGTCCCCATTCAAACTAATGGCAGCTTTGGGGCGACAGGGATCTGTCGTCCCATGTGGGCACCCACAACCCTCGGCCGATTTTGCCGACAGCTGCGAGTGCACATGTACATCAGGCGGTGGCAAAATTGGCCAAAATAATGTCCGGCACACAAAGGGTGCGCACCAATTCCCTGAGGGGCCGGCTGCAGCGTAATGACATCATCACGCTGCAGTCGGTCCCTCATCTATCGAGGGAGAATCTGCCCGTGTATGGACACCTTTAGATTGTGAGCTCCCCTGAAAGACAGTTAGTGATATGACTATATATGCTCTATAAAGCGCTGCCTTATATGTTGGCGCTATATAAATACGAGATGATAATAATAATGTGCCTGTATGGTGCTCCTGATGTCATAAAAATGGGCCAATAACACATTTTGGTTCTGTGACTAGATATCAGGCAAATACTGCGAGGAACATTCTCATTATAGTGCTTACAGTACCTTTGTCTGATATTGGGATGATGATGTGCTGTGTTTCATTCCTGTTGGGGTGAATGGGGCACATCAGCTTAAAACAAAGTGACTAGAACTACAGTACAATGCTTTACTGTAAGGGCTTGTTTCCACATCCGTCGGGACACCCTCCGCTAAGCGTATTGCTTGCCGGGGATCCCAAAGGAACATATAGACTTTACCTACTCGGCGGATGCTGTGTAGAGGTTCAACGCACTCCACTACGTTCAGCCCTGCATCGGCGGAATGGCTCAGCGCTGTGAAAACACTGCAGGTAAGTAAATGTGCTCCGTCGGGACCTCCCACCAAGCAAAACGCTTAGAGGAGGGGGTCCCAACGGACGTGGAAACCTCCCCTAAATTTGGCAATATCTGCCTTTCCATCTGCTGTTACATCTCAATGCAAACAATTTTCAGTCTAAAAGATTATTTCTATTGGTCCTCCTAAGTAGAGCACTCACAGTAATTCAGGACAGCTGCAAATATCCCGATTTTAGTTCTAAAATGTTATATTCTTATGGGATCGTTTTATATAATGAACAAGTATCAAAAGCAGCCATCACTTTAATGTGCCATGTGGAAGAAGGCCAATTAGCTTAAATAAGGAGAACAAAAAAGATTGATGATAAATGGCATGAAAAATATAACTGATGTCAGTAAACTCTGTCAAACTGGAAGCAATAGATATGCTGTGACAATCCAGTTGCTATGGATGTACAATTCCTATAGCAACTCAAGGGTTAAAGCCAATGCAATCCCACGGAAAAGTCTTACAGCTTCTGCTGACATTAGTTATATCACCACAGTTTATTCTCCTTCGTTTGATCTTAAGCTAATTGGCAGCTATCCATTGGACTAGTGATGATGTGATGTGGAAGTTGGTGGTTTATTTTAATTCTGATACTTGAGCTTTATTGGATTAAAAAGCCCACATAAAATAGAAGCACTCAAATAAAATGTACTTCTAAAATGAGTGCTGCGTGCTGCTGTCCGGAATATTTGAGCTTGTTCACTAGTAGATGAATGTCAGGCCAGGAAGCATTTATGTAACTTTTACAGCGATTCAAGAGCCAGAATGCACATCCCAGAATCATCGCTGTACTCTAGCCTCAATTTCCTCCCAGCTTATCCCGGGTTCAAGCCAAGTTAATTTAGGTTCTTTACTGCTTCAATTTGTTTTAACCATTTGTGCAGTTCCGCCTCTCCCTTTTTCCCTTTGTTACGGGATTGTAAAAGTTTTTCATAGGATTTAGTTTTTCTTATCTTCTTGATTGTACATAAATTATACAGATTATATGGCAGTGATGGTAAGCCTTTTAGAGACGGAGTGCCCAAACTGTAACCGAAAACCAAATTACCGTGTTTTCCGGTGTATAAGACGACTGGGCGTATAAGACAACCCCCAACTTTTCCAGTTAAAATATAGAGTATTGGGATATTCTTGCCATATAAGACTACCTCTCTTCCAATACACACCAATTTTGACAATAGTTTGGATAAAGCCCTCCACTCCCCTATTATCACTGCACCCCTATGCACAACCCAAGGTCCAGAGAGACATGGTACAGTGAATATGCGTGGACAAACTCAACTCTTCACAAAGCTCTGACTTTAAATGTTCTAAACACCTTTGCAATGAAGTAAAACCCTAACTTCAAACCAGGACTGTTCAACAACCATTCCTGACCCTACAAATGTTTTTGTTGCTAAATAGGCACAAATTCCTACAGACACTATTCCCACTTCCCAGAAGAGTTCACCAACTCCATATTTCTTACTACAGACTGCTTAAATGTCCTAAAGACTTGGGCAGTGGATTGGCCTTGATAGAGTTATCTCCTACAGCCTGTAATGGAGGGTCAACATTTTAGACGTAGCAGGGGACATCCAACTGCCTACTACATGTTATACAACACATGGGCAAGAGCAGATGACTTTAGCTTAAGAAATTCCATTAAGTCATTGAAATGCTAAAAAAAATTAAAAAGGTATAAGTAGTGTGCCACCTCTGACCCAAAAACAGAATACCTTTGACTGAATACTTTAACTAGGTAATGAATTTGCGCAAACAGTACAGTAGGTAACAACAACCAGCTCAGCTTTAGTTTACAATTATCAGAATTAGTAAAATGTAAATTGGTCATGTCATAAGTTGACTACACATAAAATACACCCAATAAAAAAGTTCTGCATACCTTGCTAAAATCTTTTTTCATTGCTCCTCAGTCTGTGAAT
Organism: Ptychadena robeensis; assembly: GCA_036250615.1. Classification (NCBI taxonomy): domain Eukaryota; kingdom Metazoa; phylum Chordata; class Amphibia; order Anura; family Ptychadenidae; genus Ptychadena; species Ptychadena robeensis. The sequence continues at coordinate 54,247,872 of CM070037.1, read as the reverse complement.
GTAGTAGCCTCCTTTGTTTCTCAACACAACTGTATTCAAGTGGTATTCACTACATTACACAGGACACAGGGAGTTTGGATGGTAGAAGAGGAGAGCATAAAGCAGGGTACAGACCTGCAGATATGGGCCAGATCGATGGGCGCCGTGTGCGCTCACGGCCATCTATCTGGCCTATATAAATTGACAAATCAATCCCGCTCGAAAACAGCCATATCGGACATGACCGTAAATACGGCCGATGTCCGATACTTTGCATAGAGACCGCTGGTCTCCAGGCAAAGCTTCAGCTGAGTCGGGGAGAGAGCAGAGACGTCTCCCTGGCTCTCCCGATATCTGACAGCAGCGTGATGACGTCATCACGCTGCTGCAGGGTACATCGGACGGCTCGAATATCGAGCCGTCTGTACCCTGTTTTAGGCTGACCTCAAGGCATTGTGCTGCTGTACTTTATAGTCCAATTACAATCTGAAGCAGGCCCAGACCAATGTGCAATGTTTAAACAGCAGTATAGAAAAATTAAGTCCACATCTGGTTATGTCATGATAGCCATTGATGAATACAGAGAGTTTGGAGTTTAGGTGATAATTGGCTAACTGGAGTCAATAAAAAGCCCCTCTTCAAGCTTAATAACTAAAGAAGGGAATAGACGCATCCCAAAACTTGCATACACGCTTGGATTTTTGGGCCGATGGAACACTGACAGAAAAATCTTAAGCTTAAAGAGCCTAAATCGGCAGCCAAATCGATCTAAGCCATTATGGACATGTCTGTAATTTTCAGATCGGTCTAATACTTTAGATGGGGACAGTGTCCCCGTCTAAAGTATGGGTATGTCTTCGCAGCTCAGAGGGATCTGCCTGCTTCAGAGGGGGAAGGGGGGTGCTTTTAGCTCCCTTCCCTCTCCCTTCGTGCTAGGCTGACTGTTCTCACAGCCGATGTCCCTAGATGCTGTCTGCCTGGTTTGCCGGACACAACGGGTGCTTGGGCAGATTGTGAACCCGATGTTTCGGCCGACTAGCAGCCACGCGTGATGACGAATGACAAGATTTAAAGCAAATTTTTGGAAGCCAAGCCAGACCATACTTCTGTAATTTAACTGTGCCACTTTAAATAAGTGAAAAGAAAAGAAGTTGCACCCTGGTGATCACAGGAAATTCCTGGATCAGCACTTTGCAGTGGGATTTTGAGGCAAACAGTTTTTTTGAAAAAACTATTGCGTATGCAAATTATAGTATATTTATTAATGGACCAAATATAAAGTCTTTAGGTCCATATACTTAACAATGGAGACGACTCCAACAGTCAAACAAGAAATCAACAATAGCTAAAACACAAGTGCTTATCTCGACACGTTTCGCGAGGTGACCTCCTGAAGATTACGTAATGTGCATATTTTTCTCCTGAAGATTACGTAATGTGCATATTTTTCTCCTGAAGATTACGTAATGTGCATATTTTTCTCCTGAAGATTACTTAATGTGCATATTTTTCTCCTGAAGAAGCGAGGTCACCTCGCGAAACATGTCCATATACGTAAGCACTTGTGTTTTAGCTATTGTTGATTTGTTGTTTGACTGTTGGAGTCATCTCCATTGTTAAGTATATGGACCTAAAGACTTTATATTTGGTCCATTAATAAATATACTATAATTTGCATACGCAATACCTTTTTCAAAAAAATTTGCCTCAAAAGTCCCACTGCAAAGTGCTGATCCAGGAATTTCCTGTGATCACCAGGGTGCAACTTATTTTCTTTCTTGACATTTATATCAGGGATGTTGGCAACCGCTACGCTCTTATAACAGGGTTCAAACTCTTTTCCACTTTAAATAAGACTGTATAAAAAATGGAACACTGGATAAGCTGTTTTGCTTGGATGGGGTGCTTTGTCAAAACCACACCAAAAAATTACATTCAGAAAGAGTTTTCAATAACTCTGCCTGAATGTCTGAGTAGTGTTGTATAGTGTACACAGTGTGTACACTACAGTTTCACCTAAAGCATCCCGCTTATTGCAGGGAAAAAGCAAGCCAGGGCTAATGACACACAGCTCTCCAAATCCCCGTTGTAATAGCTTGTGTCATTTTCCTTCGCTGTGGATTAAAACAGATGTAAGAGTCTCTGGCTGCGCTCAGTGATTTCCCTGGAGGGATGTCTACTTACCGGCAGGATGTTGTTGAAGGTGGTGTTATAAGCACAAGCTCGGAGAGAAGACCCTTGTAAGCAGCTGTCAAACATCTGCAGAGACTCATTCACTTTGTCATTGAAATCCTCAGCAGACTTGTTTGCAATTGCAAAGTACAAATAGTCTGAGTACAACCTGTGGAGAGGGAGAAAAGAACAACAGATGATAGGTAAATGAGGAAAGGTGAGATATATTTTGTAAGGGTTATGCAGGCCAAACATGATAATGTCTAGCAGGCAAACTGTCTGTAACTTATAATCAATGTGTACCATTACGTTTCATCATTGATATTTACTTACTGAACAATTTGTATTTAGAAACACCTGTATGCCTCCTTGTTAATTAACCATTCAATGATGGAATGCTATCAAAAGAAGAGGAAAAATATCTGCCCATCTTATAAAATAAATGTAAAAAAACACTTTTTTATTTTCAACCGAACAGACCGTGAGCCAGTGGTTCACAACTTTTTTGCCTTAAGGCTTCATTGCCTGTGTCTAAGACAAGCCAAGGCCCCCCAAACCCAACTCCAACCTGCATACACACATTGAAAGAACATTTCCTGGAAGTGACATCACAACGCTTCCAACCTAGGGAATGTCCCCTCCTTTCTAACTTGCATGCACACAACCCTTTTTTAGATCTCAAGCAATTGTGGGGAGGAAACCATGTTCAGGGGCTTTGTGAAATTAGTGAAATTACTTAAATGTCCAGAAGATAGTGCTGCCACGTGTTTACATTTTAAAAGGATAACAACTTTCACTTGGTTTACAGAAACAGAGCACAGGGGTGCATGAAGCTGAGTTCATTGTCTCTCTCTGCAGAAGACAATAAACTGGTGTGCCCCCCTGTGATTTCTTACTGCCTCCTTACTGTTTGAGCAATAGATCAGCATCCAGGAGGCTGGGATTTGTTCTACTTCCACCAGCCAAGCCACAAGGTCAGTACCAGGAGGCAGAGCTTAGTGTCAGCAGAGTGTGCAAGGTGGAAACATTAGCATGTGTTTATATACTAGCAGTACCTATTGTCTGAACCCTCTGACCAACTTATGGAGAAACACATTTTACAATCTGACACTAACAACTTATCCATTAGCAGCTATTTACATATGGCTGGAGAGATGAGTATGTGGCATATTTTTTTACTGCAATGTACAATGTACCGTATATACTATAGTATAAACCTACCCGAATATATGCCAAGGTACCTAATCTTAGAAAAAAATCTGGAAAAACGCAATGACTCGAGTATAAGCCTGGGGGGGGGGCGAGTTAATGCAGCAGCTAAGGCTCAAAAACATGTTTTGAGACAGTGGTTCCCAAACTTTCCTTGCAGGGCCCCCTTTTCTATTGAAGAACATTATTGAGCCCCCCCCCCAATATTCAAACACAGGGTAAGAATGAGGGCCTGTGCCCCCCTGGAATACCTTCGCGCCCCCAAAGTTTGGGAACCACTGTTTTGAGATGTTATTATTTATTTCTGTAGATTTGTAAGTTAATTACAAAGCCACTAAATATGATATCATCACCAAATTTGCTGTAGATGTAGAGAAGGGTTGTGGAAACATTGTAAGGAAAAAAGTATTGCTCTAACATATGAAGTTTTTGCACAAAATACATTCAAATTTCACTTGACTTTGAACCCAATTTATGCTAAAACTTCATATGCTAGAGCAATTATTCAAATGTTCAAATCACAACCCTTCTCTTCGTCTCCAGCTTTGCAATTCACTTATAGAGTCCACCTACAAAATGCTGTGATTTTCATTTCTTGACCCGAGTATAACATTTTTTGAGCACATTTTAGGTGCTGAAAATGTTAGCTTATATTCGAGTATATACGGTAAATGTAAATACACAAGTTAATGTTGTAAAAGCTGAGAGAGATCATTCTATAGTTGTAAATATAGAATATGACTCCTCTCATAAGTAAATAGCCATGTAATAGCCGGGTGAATTGAGGCAATTTGTTGTGTTTATTTACATATACATATTGTGCTTATATATACTGTACATATATATACATATATGGGAAATGTCTTTTTATCTTTGGTAAATTTTTGGAGCCTGACAGTTTTGAGTCTATCTGTAACTTCTCTGTGCATATGTTGTTTTAAAATGCATTTCTAAGAAAAAAAAAAGGTCAAAAAAAGGTCAGAAGTGGATAGAAAGACCAGAAGACAGAAATAAACTGTAACAATTCCTTAGGACTGTGGTGAGCAGAAAAATATCTTATAAAGCACAAGATGGTTTAACCTTGAGACAGATGGGTCACCGCAGCAGCAAACCATGTCTGGTTCTACTTCTGTCAGTCATAAACAGAAAGCTACAGCTGCGATGGGCCCAGGCTCACTGAAATTCTGCAGCTACAAACAGGAAAACATAGCTTAGTATGGTGAATCTCGGTTCACAGATGGTAGGGCAATGCCCTGATCTAAATTCAATAGAACACCTCTGAGATTTGGTAGTAAAGGAGATTTGTCGCATGATTGTGCAGCTGCCAAATCTGCAGAAAATATATGATACAATCAGGTCAACATAGACCAGAATCTTAAATGGCTGTTTGGGGAAATAATGTCATGAAGAATTGATTCTGAGAAAGAAAGTCTGTATAATCAGAAGTTGTCTTGTGACATACTGTGTGCACTCTACTTTAGAGCAGCAGTGAACACTTATATATAGGGTAATCATCAGAACAGTCTGTGAAAGTTAATGTCCCCATCCACGTCCCGACCGTCGCTAGATAAATGACCCGTTCGAGCGACACGTGGTGGCGTCATGATGAGCTTGGGCGCCTTTCGATTGGATGGGAATCAAGGCGCACCACTTTAGGTGCCTGATTCCCGGTCAAGCTTTTTGAGCAGGATTTACAGACATGTCTGTTACCTGTTCGACAGACCTGCCTTCCAGTGGGATCCAATGCTAGATTTGTTTATGGATTAGAGCACAATCAAGCGCGGTGAAAGCATGTTGCTCAATAGTGCTTTAATCTATTAAAATCGAGCCGTGGATGCCCTCTGTTAAGTCATGCCCTCTGAGTTTATACCAAATTTTTTTACACTTCATATCCCTAATAAAGATCTTTGTTTTTCATTCCTAAGCACAGAGCTAATTAGAAGTTGGACCAGAACAAGAAAAAGTCTGATTGGTTGCTATGGTAACTACACTTACAAAACACAAACTTTTTTCCACAAAGTAAGAATGTAGAACATCTTTTTATACAATATTTATGAGAATCTGTTCCTTTTATGTTTGAATTATTCATTTTCTTTATCATGTAATTTGCAGTACCTTACCAAGACATTCATACAAATCCGACTGTTCCAGCTTTACAAAATTATTACTAGTTGGTCTTCACAAGGATTATTATAAAGGCGGCAGCAAGTGTTTGTCTGCATCATAAATTCTGGTTACTGCTGGTCTATGCTGCCAATAAGATCTGGTACTTATTACCAACAGAAAATGGGAACTGATACTTTGAGTGTATGAAGAATAATAGTCATATAGCAAATGAACAAATAGTGGGCACCAATCCATAGCAGGAGGTACAAATGTGGAAGCTTAACAGGCCAGGGAGCCCACAGCACTGATTTCCAAAGAATAGAACATTTCCTCCCTTTTTTTGTAGAGACTAAAGCCCCCCATAGACGGGCAGACTCCCCGCCATAGTTGTAGCAGACCAACCTGCGTGCTCGCTCCCGCCGAGCACATCAAGGTTGGTCTGCCGCAACTATGTGGGAGCCCACCTTGAATTATGTAGAAAAAAAGCCGGCAAGTCGGATCGCACACGGATCCGACATGCCGGTTCTTTCTCTACCAGACTGACAGCTGCAGGCTGTTACCACCGTTATCTCAGAGGGGGAGTCTCCACCCCCTCCGAGGTAATTGCTTCAGTCTGCCAGGAATCCTGTGTGTCAGTGGAAGACACAGGATTCCTGTCCGACATGTAGCAGACTGCTCACATTTGACGTCATCACGCTGTAATCAGTCTGCTAAAGGCCTGCCATAGATCGAGGTGTCTATGGCAGGCTTTAAAGTGATATCACCAGCTGTGCAAAACAACAAGTCCCCTGCCCCATAACTTTCAGTTCTCTGCCATTTTAGAAGACCTAATATAAAACATGATAAGAAAGATCTAAAACTTCAACTGTACACTATACACTATAAACTATAAAAATGATCTCAGTACTCATGACAATGTCTTTATCTTTCTTTCTCCTGATAATAGTACCATTCTTGCTCGGAAATCATTCTCGCATGACCCTCCACTTCCACAAATAAATTCTCATATAAGTGCTAGATATTTATTGCCTCAGGCAACCATTCGTGGGCACATCAGGGAAAAATCTAAAGTCTGTATAAAATCCCTCATCAGTTATGAGTTTTCCAACCTGCCAGATCAGTAAGTGACTTAAGGTGGCCATACGTGGATAGATTTTTTTTTTCAGTTCGATCATCTGAAAATTTTAATTCCTTTTTACCTGAGTCAATCAACTTAAAGTAATGGAAATCAAGCATAAAATAGGTCAGGCTATGATTGAACATGTTGGTAAATTTCAGTCAATCATACAAGTAAAAGGGTTTTCTAGGTATTTTGATCAATTTGTATCCGATGGTACTATGGAGCCTATGCACAGGCCTTTGAAAAAGGAATCAATCGGTTTTGAATTTATTACACTGTGTGCTGGTACGGTCGACAGAGGAATATAAGATTGATTGTGCAAAAGTTGATTTGTGTATGGCAATATTATAAAGGTATGTTATGGTGCAAGAAACAGGGTAAAGCTGGGCATACACGTACCAATTATCCAGCGATAAATTTTTTTAATCCGATCACCCATCCGATTCCGGAATCGATTTTAATTTGTGAAAACGATCGCAAACTGCAACATACCATGCATTCAATTTCTGGGCAATTCTATCCTGAAAGTCTCAATATGTCTTGCACGCACACATTTATGGGTTTGGAGTGGTGTTAGCTGAAGAACTGGCCAGTGACCAACAGCACACAAACAAAGGTCATTTCCACAAGAATCATAGATTGATCGCTTAAAACAATTGCATGAGACAACTAACAGCACTCGATTCCTTTGCCTTTTATTAAAATTATCCATCAGAACGGATCCGTGAACGATCGTTTTTCTGACATTTTCTGACACGTTTTTGACATCGCTCGGACACTTTTGGCATGCTTCAATTTTTATTCAATCCAATTGATTTTGGTAAACGATCGCACAAAATTTTAACTAAAAATCGTGACGTGAATGCCCAGCTTTACACCTCTCTGTCCTCTTTCCTACCTCCCTTTTCAGTCTATACTAAAAAAAACGTATTATTCTTTTCTATACATGACAAGCTGGAGGTGGAGGGGGAGAAACTGAGAATACTGTGGTGCCCCAAACAGATTACATTCCTTAAAGCTTCTTGAATGATAATAGACACAGCTAACAATATATATAATGCTATTCAATGCATTGCATGTCAAGAGTAGCCACACAGTCATGTCTGTTTGAAAGTGGAATTAAAACCAACTTAAATTTTTGAACAGCGTGAAAATATCTAAAATCCAAGTACAGGAGAAAAGATCATTTTACAAATGGTGACCACAAAACCCTTGTGCGTTGTAACAAAAAATGTGCTTTGTACCCGTTTTTTGTTACAGACTTTACAACCAAGTTTTTCTGATCTTCCCTCTACTGTAATTTACACACATAACTCCCCTTTACCATAAACAGATGGTATTTATAGCATCTTGTGCAAGTCTAACCATTTCTGTGGTACAGTTTCCTGTGTGCACTCTCTAGATGAGTACAAATTGCACATCTATTGTTTACATCATCAGCCCTCATTTCTGCAATCTGATCATCAACTTTATATGAGTCAGTTGCTTGTGGTTTCTTACAGATATGGAAAAAAAACCTTTTTGTGACCATACATTGGATACAAATTTTGATTCTATATACATTAGATTGATTCTATGTAAATTAGAATTTAATGTAAAGAAAGAAATTCTTGTTGGACATTAAAGGTCTCCATACACGCATAGACATGCTTTAGATAGATGGTCAATTCGAACACTAATGTCACGCCGTGCACGTTCGCGCCCATCTATCTAGCGCCCATCTTATGCGGGCACCTCTGTCTTCCAGCGGGATCAACCGATGATAGGTCTGTTGAACAGGTAAAGGACTAAATGTCCGTAAATCGAATGTCATTCCCTTGGACCTAAAGTGGTGCGCCTTGATTCCCGTCCAATAGACGGGCGCCCGAGTGTGGCGTGGTGATGTCAACGTGATGGCACCATGCTGTGCTCAATTGGGTCATCTATCGCAACGTCTATGGGCACCTTTACTGGTTGAAAATTAATTGGGAATCCTTAATCAATAATAAGCAGGAACCATCAGCTCTACAGCTATCAACCAGTTGGAGCCCTCTCTACTAGTTGTTATAATAAATGAGAGGGAACATTTTGATTGGGTGGCAAGTTGTCCTAGGAAACAAGAACTCATGGAGAAGCACATAATTAATTCAATAACATATTGATCATTTACATGGTTGTGCTTATTGAACAATGTATGGCCACCTTCCCAAATAAATGTAAAGGATAAAGCTTCCCATACACACATAGATCCGTGGCCGGTTTTTCAGGCGATCAATTGGCGTGCAAGTTCGGGCAATTGCATCGGCCAAAATTGTGACCGGCCAGAGAACGGACATGTCAGTTTTTTTTCTGGATGATTGCATTACTTTGGAAGGGGACCAGGGTGCCCATTATGAATATTACATAGATACAGTTTGATCAATCGTAAAGTAGATACATGACACCATTTTCCAAAACTGTATTATGCAAAGAATACATACAGAGTAGATTTCAAGAGTAATTTCTTTGCCTAGAAACGATCCAGGTAGTTTATGCATGGTTAGTGGAGCTTCAGGATCATAACCTGACCTTGGTATTTGGAGTACTGTAATGAAATCTACCTGTCAGATACCAACAATATTATGAAATATCCATGTCCTGTAACTTTCCTCCATTTCTGTTTAAAGCCTAAATATACATGTTCATATATTATCTGAAACTAAAATGCACTAAAAGTCCCCTCTTTGTAATATTTTGTAGCATTGTCTTATTTTCTTAATAATGTAAATGATTGTATGCTATATGGGTTATAAAAAATGTATGCGGCATATCCTATGAAAAATTTGCAAATTTAGCGTGCTGCTCCCAGTCTCTGAAGTTGGATTAAGGCAGCCCCCCGAGAATACTTTTGCACCCCACCAGGGCCCGCCCCCCAGTTTGAGATTCACTGGATTAAGGGAAGATCCAAAGGACCTGTGCCACACGTTTTTAACCTGACTAGTGAGCTTTCCATCACATAAGAGTGTAACATCAGCTGAACATATGCTGGAATAGTTTGTTAGGTATTTGAATGGCAAATGCAAGGCAAGACACAAGAAAATTATTTTATTTATATGATTAACTAGCACCAGTAGCTGGGTACTGTTACAGGCTCCTTTAATCTTCTAGCAATTTCCCTCCGTTCATGTCTTTTATTACTATATCAAGCCAGGAAGATGGAGGTTATCTATCCAGAATTGCGGAAAGCGAGGCTGATTCCATATTTTTGACAACTGTATTTATGAAAATTCGAACCATGTGTCTTCTAAATTTCTACATGTGTTAGGACAGCAAAGAGGCAGGAAATCTGTAGGGAGGCTTAGATCTATATGTTTGCTTCCAGTAATTGTTCCCTCCAGTTATGAAATTCCATCTTGCATTCCTTCTATTATCATGAAGTCATGGGGTTGATGGAGATAATACAACAGAGGAAATGATTTCTGAACATTTCATCCTAGCAGCCATCATTTAATAAGAGCCGCACATGCTTTCCTTCATTTATTGTTTATTTGTTCTGCTATAGTGTATAAAATGAGGTTTCTTTTTACCAATAGTCCATAGAGACTGTTGGGATAGAATATATTTGAAGCTTATAATATATTTATAATTGATTCTATTAATGTGGATTTTATGAAGTTATATTTCAAGGACCATATATGGTCGATTGTACATTCCAATCTTTAATTCAATTATTTATATATTATTTATTTAATTCCATTTTCTACTGGTATTCCACTAAATTAGTGGTTCCTAAACTTTCCTTGCAGGTCCCCCCTTTTCTATTTCGGAACATTATCTAACCCCCCTTTCTATATAAACACAGGTATAGAGTGAGGCCCACCCGCCCCCCAGTTTGGGAACCACTGCACTAAATCATGTCCTAATATTTCCCTAAAATGCACTATTTCTTTTATACAGACAGGTAATGCTACCTCTCTTATCATCTGTTTCTTCCTAATGCTCAATGAGGATACCCATCAAAGTAACATACCAATTAGGAGGTACCCATAAGGCCTGTTCATATCCTCTTACATGTCTGATTATCTCGATTTTATAATTGGTGTCCATCACATTGATGATTTGATTGGGGGGGGGGGGAGGAATTGATTTTCCAATGATCTACTAAATACAGCCTTTTTTTGTCAATCAAATGGAAAAATCAAACTGTGTATGGCCACCCTTATAGTTAGACTCTAGCAGATGCAATGGCCAGATGCAAGAAAAGGCTTTCCTTATCCAACTATGTAAACAACAACTACCTCCAACCAATTATTTCAATAGCAAATGTTGAATATGTAGAGTATATAACATAGCATAGTTTTCACATCATAAGACGCACCGCACTGGGGGGGGGGGTAACTGGGTGTGCCTTATGCTGAGCACGTGCAACCACCCATGGCCAGTCTATAGGTCACGCTTTCTCCCTACTCTTTAAAACCTGCCTCCATCAGCAAGAGCTTCCCTGCAGCTACTGGTCTCCTGTAACCCCTGCTCTACCTGCGGACATGCCTGCAGGTATTTTTCAGATAAAATGCTCCGATGTATTGGGTGCGCCTTATAAATCTGAGTGTCTTCATCCTTTTTGGGGTGAGGGTAGTATACTGACTGCCATTCCTGTTTGCTTTTTTTTAATATCCCCAAAATAGTGTGAGATTACAAATCACATTAGCCTTAGACTGACCTTTCCACAGGATCCCGCAGCATGACCAAAAACTTGGCTTGTGGCTGGAAGGCATGAATAAAGTCCTGGATGAGAACCGGTGGTTCTGTGTTGGTGACATTATCATAGAAATAAGACCAGGCGCTATTGTCCCACATGGTGGACGCACTGCCTTCTCCTGAAACAAAGACAGCTTTCTGTTATCTCATACAAGATGGAGAATCCCTCCATAAGATCCCTGTACTGTATGCTGACCCCTCTTACCTACAAGAATGGGATCCCTTCTCTCTGCTCCTACAACTGAGTCTTCACTGTGAAAATCTTTAATTTTATGAGCTGCCCAATCAAATAGGTCCAGATAATCCTCCAATGGAAATGGTTTGTGGAATGGTTCCTTTAGTCTAACAATTCCTTATAATAAAAGAAAAAAAATTATTTAGCTTTCTTTAAATGTAAAAAGAGAGAAGATTGAGACAAACTATTTATGATTGACAAAGAGAACTATATTTATCTATGTACTGTAGTTAACTCATTATGACACAAATGCGAAGGAAATAGTAATCTTATCTTTTTACCAAAACGTTTTCTTGTCCACCAGTGTGGCTCCTTGATGACTGAGAATTGGACATTAGGGTGCAGACGTAGGCGGTCATAGAGGTCTGTAGTGCCACATTTAGGCTGTCCAATTATGTAAAACTGGGGTAAACAGCGCAAGCGGTAATGCCGTCCCTCAATCAGCTTAAGTCGGTCACTGAACCCCTGCCTCATCTCCTCGAAAATGGCGTGCAGACGCTTTGCATATAAGGAATAACCATTTTTACCATACGGATCAGTGCTGGAATTCCCATTATACTGCTGGTACCAGCAAGGGCTGCGACTAAATCCCAGGAACGTCTGTGGAATCACAGAAAACAACTGGAAAACAAAATAAAAGAAAGCCATTACCCCCTTCAACTGGATTGAGCAGTAAAAAAAAACTTTTAATAAAAGGAAATCATTCATCTATACCAAAAATATTTTTTCTCATACTGTTATATTAATTGAAATTCATTTGTTCAACTTCTTGCACAATAAAAGTAATTATAGAGAAATAAATACATTTTTAATTAAAAAGTATAAATCCCAAATTGTATTTGTTCATAAGCAATAGCAATGTCACCAAAGTGACATTAAAATAAGATAATTAGTGTCTTGCTTCTTTCCCTGTTACAGGGTGGGAATGGGAACAATACTGGAAAGTGCTACTAAACAACAGCAAGGAAAAATCTGATTTTCTGCATAGGTTGTGCTTTGTGAAAAAGCTATACACATTTTAGAATTTGATGGACAATATGTTGACAGGTAACACAGATCCCTCATGTGTATTTAATTTAATCTGCGGATATTTATGTTTGCCTGGATTTTAGTTTTAAAGCATAACTTGTCTTACACACAAAACCATAGTTGCCTGATTGCCCCATATGTCATCAAAATCTGATTTAGACCCCTACCTTGAAAATCTAGATACATCAATGTTGTCACTATAACCTAGAGCCTCTTTAATATAGACTTGCAGCCAAGAGCCATAGGGCACAAGTGGGGGTAGGGGGTAAACATCACTGCAAGTGATAACCAATACAGGGGGAAGTGGAGAGCCCTAAATCCACTGACAATATGTTCATTATGTCATGTCATCATTGACTCCAATGGTAGTCATTATTGTCATTATTGTGCCCATTGATATCAATTCCGGCAGTATAGATGCATCCAATAACACCATCTTGGAGTTAAGAATGTGGCCCCGCTAATGTAGGATTTATTATTTCATCTGTTAGCACTGGGAAGCCATGAGGTTATTATTCAAGCTATTAACACCAATGTGGCATATATTTTTGTGGTCATTGGTACCAATGCAGAAGGATGTTTATTGAGTTATTGAGAAAGTGATTGGGTTACCAGTTTATACATTACCACTGGGCACTAGTAGGGGTAGGGGTTATTATCACAGACACTGAAATTATTATAGTTACGGACACCAACCAATGGTAATTACATGGGACACAATATAAGTATAAGAGGTTATTATTGCTGCATCAGATGCCATTGTCATCAATTCTGGGAGTTACAGATACTACCTATGACACCAATGATGGGGCTTTTGTGCGCCCTAATCTTTTCTTATCATATGTGACATAACATTTTTGCTGTTCTCTGTAATTATTATGTTCAATGCAACTTTAGGAGATACATACGTGTGGTTCGTATTGCTCCAGCTCTGCCACATCAGGGATTTTACGTCCTGTTAGCTGGATCCCTCTCTCCTTTGTGACAGAAACAGCCAAGCGAGGAGTAATGAACGTCAAGTTAAGTGAACACGGCTTGAAGGACTGGACAACGTTTCTAGGTCTCTCTGTGCTGGATTGGTTGTACGCCAGAAAGAGGGGTGAAGATAAGGCCTGGAACAGTTCTGACGTTCCCCCAGACAACACATATGATGCGACCACCAAAGCAGTGATTGATAATGCCACCAGCAGGCTGCACAGTGTTCTTTTGCCAAAGCCTTTCTGTAGACTCCATCTGGCACCTTGTGTTGCTGGCATTCCTATGATAGGAGCTGATATCAACAGCCAATTCGCTTTAGAATGGTATCAATGCCGAATCCAACAAGTCTCTGGCATGTCCACTCTGGTGCCTGGAAATACAGGCATGGTTACAAATAACGGTGATTATTTGTGGACTAGATTTTCCTGGTCAGTGGCTATAGTACTGTACACATGATGTACGCCCTCACAAACTGATTCAGGTTCTGCATCACCTCTGTTCCAGCACAGTTCATGCAAACAGCAACTCTTCATTTTTCTCTATCTTCATGTGTCCTGGAAGGAATAAAACGAAGCACAAAGAAATTAAAACCTGAAACTAAATAAATATACTTTTTTTTACATTTCATTTTAATCAATCTGCAAAGTTCCCTAACATTTGTCTTTTATATAGTTCTTATATTGCCTTGTTATGTGAGGGTGGGCATTTTTATCCAGAATACCATAAGTGAACCATTCAACATCAAAGCCAGAGACTTTAGACAGATAGAAAGCAGAAAAACTCCAAACTATAGACATCAGCTAGAATTGTTACATGAGATCACTCCCTGGCTTGTCTAGGATAAAGCATAAAGAAAGTTCAGCTGGAAATATAGAGCACATTCGCTGTGAAAGCAATCTGATTGTGTAACACATCAGTGGGGCTCATATTTATCAAAATGTCTGAAACCATTACCTTCTGCTCCCACGTAACCAGTCTGAGGATGACAGTTGGAATGAGCATTTTGCAATGCAAGTCTGATTCATGGCTGCTGAAGCCAGAACTTACATTTAAATTATTGCCAATATTTCCATAAATACAAAATATTTTCAGCCTTAAGATTGCAAGCATAAATGTTTAGGAGCTGTTAATGTTTCATGGCAGAGTGCTGGAGGCCAGGAATGTGCCTGGGGGGGGGGGGGTTACTGACCTCCTTCGGACTGCCCTATATCACAAAGAAAGATTTCTCATTGTTACAGACTCTGTACAATCAACATTTGTTTTACCAAAACAATGTGATATGAAGACCTTTTTTAAGCCCCCCCATACATAGCGATCCTCCCTTCTTGAGGGACCGACTGCAGCATGGTGACATCATGCAGAGGAACGGCAGGTACCCCTTGTGTGCCCTGCATTACTTTACCTTTTAGTCTTAAGAATCTGTGTTCAGCCGAAATCAGCCGCCAAATCAATCTAAGCCATTACAGACATGTCTGTAATTCTTAGATCGATTTAATACTTTGGATGGGGAGAAGTGTCCCTGCCCAAAGTATGGGTATGTCTTCTCAGCTCTGCTGGGGATCCGATGGGGCTGAGAACACAGAACCTGTCTGCAGCTACAGCCTCAGTGACCTGGCAGCCTCTTCTCACGGAGAAGAAAAAGAAAAGGATTCTCACCCCTAATAAAGGTAAAAAGTAAAATTATGTCGCCCGCCAGCATCCCGGGACCCCGGGGGCGCGTCTGGGGGATTCCCCAACTTTGGCGATATGTCATCATAGGTTCGTTCAAGAGAGGTAAGACACACCTCTCACTACTGTGTACCATTAGCCTCAGACTTTTTTGTCTCTAAATTATACTTTCAATATTTCTCTGTTCCCTTGCAGTACCCCATTATATTATCATGCATAATTGTCCTGAGGAAGCGACCGTGAAGTCGCGAAACATGTCGACATCCCCTGCATGAATATCATTTGAAAAAAAAATTCTGTTTATTCTGTTATTGTTTATTTTTGGCATCTCATTGTGGAATTACGCTCTGTGTATGAATACCGTATTTCTTACCTACGTATAAAATTGGGACTTTATCCTAGGTGCTTGTACTTCCTATGATGTATCCTCATTTATAACTGTTTATCGTGTTACCGTAGTCTGCCTGAAAGTCCATCTTAAGGTACAGAAACCTCGGTTCCTGCCCTTAAGGTTTCTGGGTGCAACTATTCTTCTATATATCCAAGCCTCTTCTAACGGCCTGAGCAGCTAGGAGGACCCAACAAACATACCCAAAGTGCTGACACACAAAGGGTGCCTGACGATTGTGACCTGATTTTTCGGCAGATCGATCAAAAAATCAGGTCACAATCTAAACGTGTATGGGGGGCTTTCATCATTCTTCTATCTATGAACAGCCTTGACATTCTTATCTGCAAACCAGTGTTAGAAGCATGGTGAAGATTGAAGAAGGAATCTGTAACCAACTTAAAGGCACAGTTATATATACTATGCAAGCGCATGAGCCAAAACTGTCTTTTCCCCTAAATCAGTGGTTCCCAAACTAGGGTGGTTCAGAGGTATCCCGGGGGTGCAGCTAGGAGGGCAGCCGAGGTGGCACTTGGAGCCCTCAGTGTGAGATCGTGCTGTCAGCCAGAGTGGGGAGAGAGAGATCAGCAGAACGCAGATGCCTATTGGCTCTCCCCATTGTCTTCTTTGTCTGGGGATTGCGCACAGTCCACCCATCCTCTCTTATCACTGCCACCCAATCAGATACTCCTGAGACAAACAAGAAAGCAATGTAAATGATGAATGACTTCTGTATGACTTTCTGTATAACTAGCGTGTCTTTATATGATGAATGTATTACATGATTGGTGTGGGTGAAAAAGGGAGGTGGTTTGAGGGCCATTTCACATAAGCCGTGCTGTAGCTATAGTGCATTTTTTTTACAGTTACGGACATGCTAGCTTGAATGGGGGGGGGGGTGCTCACTAATGTTCTGATATGGAAAAGGGGGGCCCTGCAAGGAAAATTTGGAAACCACTGTCCTAAATCGCTACTCTAACATGAGTTGTCTAAGCTATGGTTTTTTAACCAATACATTTTCAGTGTGTCTGTTTGCATATTTTTATCTGGTCCATGTTAGTCTTAAAGACTTGAGGTACACCCGCATGTACCCACAGTCATTTCCTTGCAGCACCTTTCTATCTAACATTACAGCATTGTAGGACATAATGAAAGACATCACAGTCAAAGACATTTCAAGGCTGAAAACAATGGCTGGAGTTAGACGCACTGTTGTGCTTCTCGGCCCCTCCAGCTGCGATCTTATGAATATTTCAGAGTCCTGGCAGCGTGCATGAAATCATAGAGAAAAGCTCTTTTAACAGAACCGTTCACAGACGATTCGTCAACCAGAAAGAATTCAATGTGACAGTGCCTGACCTCTTCTCACGGCTCAAAACATCAAGTGCTGTGCTACCCAACAGATTCAAACCTACCCTCTACCATATTGCATTTCCCCGCAGCTGGCAAACAAAGTCGATGTGTAATGTAGATATGAGATTTACAGAAGCGCTACAAATGAGGGCGAGAATAAAGACATAATCTTATTTAATTTGAATCCTTTCACCGCTTAACCAGCCCTGCTGCTATTTAATGGGCACCATTCAATTTAATTAACAGCCTCCCAGCAAGGAATTAACAGCAGTGAGTGATTGAGATATTATGCAATACAATTAACCAATGCTGATTACACAGGGGAGAGTGCAGTATATAAAGAGAGCCGAAATGAAAATATATTAGTAGAATACAATGGCAGAAAACCTTTTTTCATTTGTAAAATCATTCTTCTCTGGGTCATACTCCGGGATTGTTATGATGGCCAAACCCAGCATTCTTTTACATAGATTTAGCTTACATTTGAGATGAATTTTATATTGCATCAGATACACACAATTCAGGTGCATTTGCACCACAGTTGGCTTCCTTCTGACCTGCAATCTCCCCCCTCAACTGCATCTTAGGGTCTCCAAACACGTATCTATCCATGCCCACAGGTCGATCTTCCGCAAAACGGAGGCGCCTACCTGGAGGGATCGGCCAGAGTAGCACCGCAAGTCGGTCGCATGGCGATCCACCTTGAAGGTTCTGTTCTGGTCGATCACTATACTTTGGAGTGGCACACATCGTGATTCCTGTACATTGGGCGGACGGCCAAAAGCAGTGTGGTGACCACGCTGTGATTGCTCACTGGCTAAACGCATGGTAATCTACCCATGTTTGGGTAGCTTTACTGCTTAAAGATAACTTCCATTGACTCAAATTTGTATGTAGAAACAGAAACTTAAGATGGATTTAAACAAACCAATATTTTACTTCTTTGATATACTGTACATGTAGAAACTATTTACACCTAATACAGCTTGTTGTACACATCACCATATAAAGTCTTCTGTCAGAATCAAGCAAGTAGTCAGGGTCTTTAATTTTTCCATAGCTAACAGGAGACATGATGTAACTGGTAATATAATTATATATTTAAACCATGAAAAAAACTAGGCTGGTTACAAACAAGCAAAGGAATGTCAGCCTAAAGAAGAACAAGTTGTTTTCATTATGGGTACAGGAGCCATGAAAAGGAACTATTCTACTCAGGCGGATCAACCCTTATCAAGATGGAGAAGGAAAATATGGCAGCCTGGTGACTCCTGGATCTGCAACCTTGACACGGAGTGGACTTCAATGGGTTCGTAACGCAGGAAATAAAATAGAGAAATTCTTCCTTGTATGGCCTATTATAAGCAGTCCATTTATTTAATATCTTAACAGAACTCCAAAGGCCTACATTTGGGTGTAAGAAGAAGCCATAAAGAACTTAGGGCTACACACATTGTTTATTGGAGCAACGCAACTCTTATAATGTGTGTTAAGGCCCCCATACACGTGTCGGATTCCGACCGGATTCCGGCACGATCGATTCCGGGCGCGTGCACGCGAAACGATCGTGCCGGAATCGCATGCAGCCCACCTTGTCCGATCGTTCGCGTCCGATTGATCGGGGGCTCAGAATCGGATCCGACGGAGAACCAACATGTTGGTCTTTCTGATCCGATTCTGCACACATCAGGGGGAGTTGCCATTTGGGAAGTAAGTGATCGGACACGGAATCGTCCAGGAATCCGTGGGACAAGGTGGTTTGCAGCAATCAGATACTCTTAATTGGCTGATTTATCGGAGCTCCGATTCCCGCTGAGATCGCCGGAATCGATCGGGTGAGTGATCAATTGGCCATGGAATCCGACACGTGTATGGCTAGCTTAATTCATAAAAGAGTAAGAAAAATATATGTCTATGAAATCAAAAAGGTTTTTGGTGGTATACACAATATTATCACACAATAATATATTCACCTGCATAGCTATAGTTGAAAGAACATACGTAATGTTATAAGTTAGAATACATGAAACCAATGAGTGGTGCTTCTCACCACATACTACAAAGGGCAAATTCTACAGAGGGGCCCTCTTTCTCCTAAGAAACACATATTGAGAAACAAAACATATTTTCTCCAATTCAAACTTAATATACTTTCTAAACAGAGAACAAAATGGAGTAACATAGCTATGGCTTTTAAATATATGCCAATAGATAACTATAAAAATATATAAAAGGTTATACCCCTTATAAAAGCCCCAACAATAGAAAAGAGAAGACCATTTAACAAGGCAAACATTGTGGATCTATACTGGCACATTTTTTTACAATAATCACTTCCTCAAAATGTTGCCCGGTGGCCCTTGTTTGGTAACATACTGAATGACAGTGGTGACATGCTAAAGTCAGCATGTAACATGGCCATATTTTTTTTACTTATAGTCCTGTATGTAAAATCAGTATTTACATTTTCCATAGCTAGCAGGAGACATGATGTAACTGGTAATCAGCTTATTATGTATTGAATACATAAAAAAATAGGTTGATTTTCCACAAGCAAAGGAAAATCAGCTTAAAGAAGAACAAGTTGTTCCCGTTTTTGGATACAGGAGCTGTGAAAAGGAACAAGTGCATGCCAGTGGATCAGCACTTCCCTTCCTGGACAGGGCACACATGGCAGCCCAGTGGCTCCTGGATCTGTAGCCCTGACACATACTTATGAGTGGGCTTCAAGAGGTTCCAACCACAGAGTGAGAGTAAAACAAACCCACCCTATGGGGAAGCCAAGGAAATGAATACATGTGTAATTACTTGAACAGCGCGGCTCTTGTGCTCCCACCGGGCTCTGCAGGAGGGGAGGGGAGAGCAGTTTCCAGCAACAGATTTAAGAGAAGCATTTAATAGAACTGTCAGGGGGGAGTCAGGGTCTCTGATGGAATCCAAGATTAAGCAGCATAGCTAAATTATGTATATTCCAACTAAAACCTAATTTGCATTTTATGTTAGCTGTCACTATCAATTAACCCTAAAGAATTTAACAAATTTGATAATAAATGATTGCAACAGATATGCATCCTTTACGTGGGGCTTTGTATAAGTATTTACCACTCCTGCCTGCTTGATTCCTTGGAATTTTCCACAATTTGATCCCTGGATTTAAAATAGATTGAATGGAGATTTCTGCCGCTGACACAAAACAGCCCATATTGTAGTAGCAGTAAAAAGGACTCCACATACGTTTACAAAATGTATAAGACCAAAAAGATCTAGCCCTAGGCTTCACTACCTGTTAAAACCCCTGCGTTGAACGCAGGTATTTTGACAGGGTGCACAATGACAGGCAATGGGACTATAACAGGGCTCTCTCCACTACCCTTTAGAGCCCTTGACCCGCTGGTCCAAGCCTTGGTTGCGTTGATGTCGACGCAGCCATCTGCGTCTATAGGAACACAACGGAGGCTTGACAGAACCCAGAAGATCCAATAGCGAAATGTTAAGAGAAATACCCTTTATCTCCAAAGCATTGCTTGTACATAAGAATAGTTATTAACTTCAATTGTCTGCTTCTGTACCCTTAATGCCCCCATACACGTTTCAATTTCCCTACGATAGATGTCAGATTCGATCGTAATTTATAATCAAAGTTGGTTCGATCGATTGAAGCACGATCCAACTACCTTCCACATGGAGAAACCAATATTTGATCAATGTTAGTTTGATCGATCGAAAGCATAATCGAACGAAGTCGATCGTAAACACACCAAAATGTCTGCCACTGGATGTATAGGTATGCTTATTATTTAAATCGAACCAAAATTGGTCAGACACAACAAAATAAAGCTGACCATACACCTTTCTCTCTCTGTCAGACATCCTTTAGATCTACCAACAACTTTGTAGTGCCGGGTCCTCTGTGATTGAACACAGGTAGACTTGATGGTTTCGAAATTCCCTCATATTTCATGGTTTGGTAAAACAAAAGGTGATCTAAAGGAAATCTGGCAGAGAAATCTAAAGGTGTAAGGGGACCCTTACATTCGATATCTACTCGATTGATCAAACTTTTTCGACATGTCCAATCACATTTCGAGTGATTTTTTGGTCAATTTTGATTGATATAGGTCGATCAACCATGTGAACATGCATAAATTTTTGGTATTGAATAGGAAAATCAAATGTGTATGGGGGGCTTAACTGTGTATGCCAGCGACAGGGAGATGTAAGGGAAGGATGACAACAGGCAGGCTGCCTTGGGCAAAAATGGGGGGTGGCTTATTTTATATTATTGATGGGGATGGCTTATCATCGGGTAAAAAGGGGAACAGTTTTTATTGTTCAGTTATCGGTTTTTATCTCATAAAACACTTCTCCGGTTCTCTATAAAGCTGCATATTTTATTGCCTGAGAATATGCTAATATATAACATAATCTGTTGCCACAGTATTTAATTATATGTTCTTGTAGGCTGATACAATTTGTTGTTGTGGTTTAATCATGCTTTAGCAGTGTCAATGAATGTGCCATATATATTATATATTAATATTGCAGATTAATATAAAATTGTGGATGTAGTTTTCCTTTTCTGGATGATATAATGTGTTCTTGTGCTGCTATAAACTTAGTTGCTGCTAAATTATAAAATTAGATATTGAGGTTTGAATTTGTAGCCAATGATATCATTTCCTGTTATGGCATCATACAGTGTAATCTTCTGTTTAGGGATATTGTTTATCATGTAAGTGGAAGGATTTGCTGCATGGTACAAGGGCTCAATTCAGTAAGCAGTTTTAACTCCATTCATGATTATATTTACCAATTTCTTTTCTGCTCACAAAGTTCAATTCACCAACATGAATTACTCAGGTGTGAAATACTTGGTAACTAGTTATAATGGGTATTTATAGGGCAATGCCACCCTTTTCTGTTCTAGGTAACCTGTAAACAGCTTTCATGAATAATTTTGGGCCATTAAAGGGACTTTGTCACTGAGCTAAAATGCTGAAAACATGTTGATCAGCCAAAAAAAGAGTTTCTAACATGCTCTGTTACCTGTTTTGATTTCCACTCTGTTCAACAGCTATGCTTCACATCTAACATATTTATGCATCCTTCTTCTCCCACATGTTTAGTCCAATTCGCAAGCCCTTATATCTCTACTAAAATATGGGGTGCAAAAGGAGTCACAAATTGCAAGTTTGCTTTTGTTATCTTACTAACTAGAACAGACATGGACAATATAAAACTCTTTAGATTTTTAATCTTGAACCAAGGCGTCCGAATGTCATCATGGGGATGACACAGTGGGGTGATCATCTGTTGGCTAGGCCCCATGGTGATGCCGGGCATCATCTCCCATTGCAGGGAAGGATTGAAGTTGAGCCAGAGCTAGTCGTCATCAAGGTCTCCCATTTTGATCAAAATATGTAAGAAAAGTACAGTGGTACATTGTTTAAATATACAGCCTGGTATAGCCATTGCTACATTTCACTGATGGCAAAAGCATAGGACACCTATGTCTTGAGGCCATCACAGGCTCCTAGTCCGGTCTCTAATTTAAGAACCCATTGTGGTTACAATACTAGTCTAAATGATGTACATATATCATTAATTTTTCACTTTCTAATACTTCACATAAATGAAACATATCCCATTCATATCCCGTTCTAAGCCATCCTGCATCCTCTCTCAGATCAAGCAATAACTTTTGTAGTTCACATTAGCTGCACGGCGGCAGGAGAGGCAGGTGGGCGGGAGAGTTGGACGCATGCCCAACTTGCCAGCAAGCCAGCCAGCCAGTTTAGGTGGTGGGTGGGTTTTACCCCTTGGAGGGCTGGAGGGGGAGCTTTGTAGTCCAGCTGCCCCTTGCCTCATGTGTGTTGCCTTCCCCCTTGCCCCCATATCCGGTCATCAAACTTTGCATAAAACTACATGGACACAGGTTGAGAAATGAAAGTACCACACCTATTTGGTTTTAAAGTATTGTTTGTTTAATAACATCCTTACTATGGGTGAATAATCCCCTTGAAGGTATTATACTTTTTAAATTACTGGTAGAGAAAACTACAACAGTAAATGCCTTAATAATGTGATATTATGCATGTATGGCTGATGTTTTTTGTTTCATTTCTGTAGCGTTGGGGTCTGTAACCTCATACATTCCCTGAGGAAGCCTTTTTGGGCAAACCACATCGGAATAACAGACCACCAGTTTTCTCACATCATTTATTTATTGTTCTTCAAAATGTTTTTGTACTGTGTAAGATTTTAACATGTGTTTACCAAAAAACTCAACCCGACCTACACATACTCACCTATCTTCGACAAGCCTGCATTGATTCTAAAACGCTTCCTATGTACTCTGCTTTGATTGCCCATACTGCGTCATTGAAAACGATGGAGGTTAATAAAGTTAACCCTTTTAAAATATTTACCACCTACCATTAATTGAATTCAAATGCCTTTAAATCCCATCAGACTGGTTCTAGTTTCTCTAGTAATATACACACAAGGAGAGGGTTCCTTGTCAGAAAACATCTGGGGAGAAGTGAGTCAATATACTTGCATTACCCCTGGCATTAATAGAGCATTGGAGGTATCTATTAGATTGTAAGCCTGATCAGGCAGGGTCCTCTACTCCTCCTGTGTCATAACCTCTACCTGTGTGTATTTTATTGTGTTGTATCTCCACTCTAATATATTGAACAGTGCTCCATAATATGTGGGTGTTATATAAATAAATGATGATGATAATATTAGTAATAATAATAATAATAATATACCACTACAGAATACATTAAACATCTAATTGTGCAATGTCTGCTACAGTACATTTGGTCAACTTTTCAAACCTTACATATCTGCAGCATTTCCTGAATTAAATTAGCAATTCACACTTACATTGTATACAAAATGTTTGCTCTTTACTTATAACAGAGATGGCCAGAGAACATTCTGCAGTAGCCTCTGCACAAACATTAAAGATTGGAAGCCTGAAAAGAGCTGTGTGTTTGGATGGAATGGGATAAGTCTGCTGAATACATCATGGAGGTGGAATGTCAGGCTAAAGGCTCCTCATCATGTACAGGAATTCTTTCCATAGGGGCTGCAGGATGAATAGATCTCATGTTTTCAGGTACAACCCTCATTGCTTATTTTAATATTGGTTTTACATGTTAGCTTACATTCCAGACACCAACGTTCACAATATCCAGCTTCTTTAAAGGGCACCTGTCTATGCGAAGTCTGACATAGGGTTCAAAAAGACAGTTGATGTTGATGACAGTTAAGAGGCTGCGTCTTACCTGCATAGTGATATATTTTTATGTCTTATTAAGGTGTGTCTGAACTGGACAACTTTTGAGGGAAGCAAACTAGACTACTAGTATGCCTGAAGTGTAAAGGAAAAAAAGAGTACAAAGAGTCAACAGGGAGAACATCAAATATCAAAGTGACCTGGTCAAGATTCAAACCCAGGACCTTGTCACTGCTAGCCACTAAGACATCATGCCCCCCATGAAGTTACTAATTTCTTATAATAATTTTAAATGTGGAAAATGAGGAGGGAGGAATTGAAGGATACATCTCATATGCATATGGAAATTTACCAGCACAATTAGAACAATTAGCACATTTCTGTGTGACTGTTACGTCACACCTGGGGTGAAGGCGGATAGCACTGACGACAGGGGGAGGAGTCTTAGAGCCCGGTCTTCAACCCAGAGCCTCCCCTATTGGAGATGGGCCCCCGATGTCCCAGGAGGGGCACCGTGTCTTTCTGGCGGCGGCAGGACAGTCTTCCCTCTTTCCGACAGCACCGCCAGCGAGTGAACGGCGGACCGGGTTAGACTACCCGCTTAAAGCGATGGTAGGTATAGGATCGTCCAGACGGGTTCTAGGTCACAAGGGTTGGAGAAGGCAACTAAGTCAGGACAAGCGGTGAGGGTCGAGGCATGCGGCATTCAAAGGTAGTCAATAAACCTGTGCTATGGTCGGGTTTCCAGAAGTCATATTAACCAGACGGCAAGCCAAGGTTCGATACAACACGGGGAGTTCGGTCAGAAAGGGGAAACAGAACAGCATACGCACTCACTACTTGGGAACTGCAAGCTACAGCACTGACTCTCTGTCTAAAGTGAGCTTAATAGCTACCTGCTTGTTCTACCCCCCTCTGCAGGAAATTGACCTGCCAGAGAGGAGGGTACTGTACCTTTAAATTGTGCACGCCCCCGTTGTGGGGGGGGGGGTGCAAACGTTCACGCGCCTCTTCGCCCCTCGCGCATGCGCACCGGCCACTCGGCGGCGTCCATTGCTCTGCACGCCGGCTGCGTGCAGAGCCGATCTCAGGCAGGGGTACCCCATGGCAGAGGTACCCCCTACACCCACAGATGATTCCCCCCCCTGGGGAGAGGCTGCCGCTGCTCTGGGACCCCATAACCCAGACCGGTGACCCCGATTGCGCCGCGCTCGCGTCCCAGGTCACGCTGGGGCTGACAGGCCCCCCCCTCAAGGTCCGTGCTCCGACCGCCCACCGGCAGTTTTAGACGGTGCCGCGCATGAAAACGCGGACACCCAAAGCGGAAGCAGAAGCCCCGGGCCGGCTCCCAGAAGCTCCTCCAGAGGATACCCCTCCCACAAAACAGATCTGAAGCCGGCCGCGGAACAAAACGGAATCTAAAATATCTGAACGACAAACTCCAGAACACACCACCAACAACTCCGGGGAGGAGGACCATGGGCACGGGAGGGAGGTAACCACGGGCAACAGGCTTTAACATAGAGACCCATGACCACCGATGGATCCGGCCGCCAGGACTCAGGAGGCGGAGACGGCCGCGCCGCGAACAACCAATGCCTCCACAACAACGGACCAAAATACCTGGGAACCCAGTTTCCTGAAGGGACAAACGCACTTTAACGTGGCCGTGGAGAGCCGACCCTGTCCCCCACAACAAGAGGGGGAAAAGGGCGACGGCCCCTATCGGCTTGGAGCTCAACAAATCGACTCCTGAGAGCCTCGAGAACGCCCGGAGGCCAGCTACGTTTGGCAGTCACATCCGGCGCTATCGAGGGGGGGGGGGCATGGGACCGAGGAGGAGGGAGGCAGGACGGCGCCCACTGCCGGGTGGAAACCATAGTTTTTTTCGAAAACGGACTAACCTTTTTTGATGTACTCACGGCATTGTTGATGCGAATTCAGCCAAGGGTAGCAGGGAGTACCAATCCGTCTGGGATTCGGACGTGAAACACCGAAGGTACTGTTCAAGCGTTTGGTTGGTGCTTTCCACTCTTGACCGTTGTCTGCGGGTGGTATCCAGACGAGAATGGGTTTGGATCCTCAACAGTCTGCTAATTCCTCCAGAAGTTAGAGGTGAACTGGGATCCCCTGTCGGAAGAACGTGGAGGGGAAAAAAAAAAAAAAACAAACCCCGTGAGAGAACAACCTCCCGAACCAGGGCATCAGCCAGTGAGGAAGCAGAGGGAAGGGTCCGGAAGGGGACGAATGAGCCATTTTGGACAGTCGATCACACAACCATATGCCGTTGGGGGGGGATGACCATTGGAGGGGGCAGATCTTGTAAATCAAAATCTAGGGGCAATCGCTTGCCAGAGGGCTTGGGGATAGGCAAAGGAGGGTTGGGGAGACCATAACGGGAAGAGTGCGGGGGTCTTGGATCTCTTACAGAGGAGCAGGTGTCCGATGTAACGCCTTACGTCCCCTTACCGAGGTCAGGCCACACCAAAAGTGCGGAGTAACATATCTTTTGTCTTTTCATACCCGAAATGCCCCGCCCAGCGGTGGGGTACAAGGTCATGGCATGAAGCAAGATCCGTCTGTCCTGTGTTCCTCGGCCATATAGCCTGTTTCCCTTCCAGAGGTAGATCCCCGACGGATAGTATCCAAATGGAGGAGGTGTGGAATCAGGAACCTGCCAAATGTGAGAGAGGTTGGGTAACACATAAAAACAATTGGTAGCAGTCAGGGCCCCTGGTGCCTTTATCTGTGGCCTAGGGATACATGCGAGACGGGCACTCCGCCTTCGTTCTTAGACCCTGGGCTGTAGGTCACAGTGAAATGGAAATCTGTCAAAACAAAGCCCAACGGGCCTGTCCAGGATTTAGTCTTTTGGGCTTTGTCGGAGGTATTCCCGGGTTTTAATGATCGGTGGCATACGTAAATGGTTGTTCGGACTCCCCCTCTAGAGATGCCCCATCTTCTATTATTGCGCTTTATGGCTAAACACTTCCTGTCAACCCCACCTTGTAGTGGCGTTCTGCTGGGGACACCTTCCTGAAAAAAATGGAGACAGGATGTAAGAGGTTTTTTGGTCGATCCTGTGACAGTATAGCCCCTATTGCATCTTCTGATGCATCCACCTCCAAAACGAAGGGAGAGAAGGGTCCTGGGTGCTTGGAACCATATGGGGGCGGAAGGTAAACCGTTTTTTTGAGAGTTCAAAAGGAAGCTGAGCTTGATGGGGGTCCATTGAAGGAGTTTTTGGTACTTGTCAGTGATCGTGAGAGGGAGAACAGTCTTTGAAAAGTCCTTGTGAAACGCCTATAGGAAGTTCGCGAATCCTAAAAATCTTTGGACAGACAAGCTGCGGGTGGGTGGGGACAGGCAGTCGTTCACAAGCAAGTTACCTTTTGTGGGTCCATAGATACCCCTTCCGGACTGAGGATGCGTCCTAGGAACCGGGTGGTCGTCTTCTCCACTCCCATTTGGGACGGCTTGGCGTATTAGAGAGTTTTGTCTGAGTCTCTCAAGGACAACCCGTACATGGCTGCGAGGGTTTCAACATCCTTGAGAAAATAATGTCATCTCTAGGAACGATAACAAATTGGTCTGTCTAGTATGCCCTAACCATCGTTAATAAAGGCCTGGAAGACCGCGGGGGCATTGCATAGCCCAAAAGCATACTAGGTATTCAAAGTGCCAGTTGTTCGAATCCGTTTTCCCACTCATCCCCTGGCTTAATCCGGATCAAGTTGTAGGCTCCCCGAAGATCTGTCTGTAAGATCGTGGCTTGCGCCAGGTTCCTCCTCATGAGGTCGGGCATCAGGGTAGAGGGTACCTGTTTTTTATGGTTTTTTCTTAAAAAATCACATCATCGACAATGGGGCGAACGATTTGTCTTTGTTAGTGACAAAAAACAATCCTGCCCCGGCAGGGGACGTTGACCTACTAATGAAACCTTTCTTAAGGTTTGTTTCCACAAGTAATCCCGTTAAGGGTCGCTGTTCGGCGGAGAGTGGGTAGGTACGTCCGAATGGGATCTCGGCTCCAGCAGAGTCTTTGCACATATCGGCGAGACGCGGTGTGGTTGGAGTTGTTTCCACAGCTTTGGGTCAAAAACGTCTACGTAATCGTGGTCGACCGAGGGAATGTCTCTTAATTCTTCAATGACCGGGTGTGGGTTAGACTCAGAGTGTGGAAGAACAGGAGTGACCGCAAAAGCTGAGGGAACTCTACTTCACCTGTGGACCAGTTTATCTGCGGGTTGTGGATTCTCAACCAAGTAGACCCAAGATGATGGGGAACGAGGGAGATTGGATAAGAGCGAAACTCAGGTATTCGGGTGCCGTTTGTAACTGGGGTGAAGAGTGGTTCTGTCTCCATTAGAACAGGTCCCGAATCAGAGGGGATCCATCTGCTAGAGTGATACTCAAAGGGGTGGGAAAGAGACGGGTAGCCAAACGAAGAGATGTGGGAGTGTCCTTTCCATCAGGGCAGGTACATGCGCCCGAACTCAATGATGGCCGAATCTATGCTGTTTTCCCATGACCTGTAAAAGAAGAGAAGGACAGGTGAGTTTCGCGGAGACGTTGAGATTGGAGGAGTGGTCCTGGAGAGTGGTCTAATTTACCTGTGGGTGTTTTATGGGGCAAAGACCTTAGAAATGCCCGGAATTTCGCAATAGATACAGAGATTCTCCGCATATCTCCTGGTTTCTCTCTTCTTGTGTGAGACTCGGTCTTGGTACTCCAACTGCATCGTGTTCTGGAGGGGTAAGCTCATGTGTTATAGGAGTGGAAAAACGAAGGAGCTAACGTGGAAAAACCCGGCGACATACGTAGCGGGAGCTCCCTGCCCTTTGGGGGAAAATTTCTGTGGGGAGAAGGCCGGCGATCAAATCGAACCGCCTTTCCTAAGGCGGCGGTCAATCTGAGTAACCACGCTATAAGTTCGGCAAGGGTTGGGCGTGGAACTCCCACCTGGCTAAATCGTCCTCAGGGTCTCTGAGAGGCCTACTGAACACAGATTTGAGAAGCAGGCTCATTCCACTTAGTTCGGCGGCATGGCGTCGGAATTCTCTAATGATTCCTCAAACGGTCTCCGTCCTTGTTTGATATTGTGTAGAGCGTCCTCGGCTGTCTCTTGACATGGATCAGCCTATAACTCCCCTAGTTTCCGCGGAAAAAAGTCTGCAACGGAACTAACAGGATCCTCTGTTCAAGAAGCTGGAACGCCCATGTTTGTGCTTCTCCTTGGAGGAGAGTATAAACCGTTCCAACACGTGATTTCTCTGTATGGTAGTATAGCGGTAAGGAGAGAGAAGTGTAGTTCACAGGCGTGTTTGAACGACCTAAAATTCTCGGGGGCCCCTGAGATTTGTCCGGCATGGGAATCTTTGGCTCTCTTGGGGTGCACAGCCGTGTAGATGTTTGTAGATGCATCGGAGGGCCCGGCTTGAGTTCTTGTCCACCAAGGATTGGGTGTGTTCGCTGGAGGTCACCATGGATACGCGTAATGTCCTCAGTTGAGCACACAGGAGATCTACTCGAGGATCGCCTCTAGGGGTGCCATGGTTTCGGGCTGTAGCTTTGTTACGTCACCCTGGGGTGAGGCGGATAGCACTGACGACAGGGGGAGGAGTCTTTGTCCGTAGCAGCCCGGTCTTCAACCAGAGCCCCCCTATGGGGATTGGGCCGATGTCCCAGGAGGGGGCACCGGTGGTCTTTCTGCGGCGGGCAGGACAGGTCTCCCTGTCGACAGCACCCCGCGAGTGACGGCGGAACGGTTAGACTACCCCGCTTAGAAGCCGATGTTTAGGTATAGGATCGTTCCAGACGGTTCTGAGGTCACAAGGGTTGGAGAAGGCAACGAAGTCAGGAACAAGCGGAGGGTCGAGGCAGGCGGCCATCAAAGAGTGTCAATAAACGGTGCTATGGTCGGGTTCCAGAAGTCAGATTAACGCGAAGCAAGCCAGGTCATACACTGGAGTCGGTCAGAAAGGGGAACAGGAACGCCTACGCACTCAGACTACTTGGGAACTGCAAGCTACTACAGCACTACTCTCTGTCTAAAGTTAGCTTAAATAGCTACCTCTGTTCTCTCCCCTCCCCCTGCAGGAAATGACCTGCAGAGAGGAGGGGTAACTGTACCTTTAAATTGTGCACGCCCGTGCGCGTGCACGCGCCTCTTCGCTCCCTCGCGCATGCGAGACGGCCACTCGGCGGCGGCCATTGTTGCACGCCGGCTGCGTGCAGAGCGATCTCAACCAGGCAGGGGGTACCCCATGGCAAGAGGTACCCCCTACACCCCAGTGAGTCCCCCCTGGGGGAGAGGCTGCGCTGCCGGACCCCATAACCCAGACCGGGACCCCGATGTGGCGCCGCGCTCTCCCCATGGCAACGCTGGGGCTACAGTACCTCCACACACGCAATTAGAACATTCACTAGGTCATGTCATCACACTTTGCTTTGTAACAGTATATCTCATCTACACCGTATCATCCCCTATCATATGAACACACACCGAAACTGAATCCAGAGCCCCCCCCCCCCAAATTTTTTTTTAATAACATGTATGGGGAAAGTACAGCTCTCAGATCCCTATTCAAAATGTCAAACTGATTTTGATCAGCAAAGGAGACTCAAGCTGTCTATTGTTTGGAAATGCACAGCATATCAACCCCACTTTCATTATGGTAAAGTATTAGAGATTAATCTCTTCCATTGACTTGAATAAAATAAGAAGATTATGATGCTGCTGATTGATTTCTCTATTTTAGATTTACCACAAAATGAATGTCTAGAAAATATCTCATACCCTCAGCCCTACAATGTAGAAATAGTTCAAGGTTCTAGAGATTTTTAGGAGTCCAAAATGTAGAGTTGATGTACAGGGACACACTAAAGCAGTAGTGTCAAACTCGAACACACAGTGGGCCAAAATCAAAACGTCTCAGGCCAACCTAAATAGATTCTTTCTTAATGGATAAAACAAAGAACCTTTTCATATGGAAACAAACTAATTTCTAATCAATTAAAACAAATGTTTAATCTACAAAAAGCTAGGCCATATGACATCTACTATGACATATACTATGACATGCACGTGACATCTAATGTCAACTGACACACTTCTTTAAATATAATTTAATAAATAAATGGAACAGAACACTTGTGGGCAGAATATAATTACATTGCACGCCAAATTTGGCCCCAGGGCCAGGGTTTGACAGCTATGCTCTAAAGACTATGGAGAAAAACAGACAGGTAAGAAAACTGTATTCCATCATTATGACATTCCCCAAGTTCATTGAGTACAGTTTTTTTTTTTTTCATTTGTCATGTATTCTGAAAAAAACAAACCATTGATATTTAAAGCAGGTCATAAAAATCAACGAGTTGCACCCAGATAGGTCAAAGTGCCTATAAAAAAAATGGGACTATAGCAGTTCCATACATCAAACAAGTCTACAATAAAGCCATGCTGTTGACTAAACACATTTCAGGATGCAAAATCACTTTTTCAGGAGACTGGAACAAAGGGATAGGTTAAGAAAGGGAAATAGGTGGATAACAAGTTATGACTCTTTTGAATTTATGTTGCAATACATGTCAACAGCATGGCTTTATTGTAGACTTGTTTGTTGTATAGAACGTATTTAAAGCATAATGATATTACAGGACAAATGTTTTTATGTGACTGAATGTTTTTGTTGGACTCTATTAGTGTATTTTCCACTAAAGTTCCATTTCTTGATGGAACCTATCTGGGTGCAACTGGTTGAGTTTTTGGAAATATGATTTCTAGGGGTGTTGGCATTGTGAACCTTATATGTCACTTAGAGGTATCTGGTAATTGTTGCATAAAAAAGATCAGCTGCCATGATGGAATGGATCATTGTGTATGTAGTATATTAAGGACAAAAAGATATAACTGATTTCAGGGGTAAAACAGTTGGTTGGTGTTTTCCTTGAATGTCAAGGAAAATCTTGATAGACAAAAGCTCTAAGTACCACGTCCTGGTCCTTTTTAAGCTTGATTGGCTCCTCAATACATTATAATCATTGTGGACAATTATTCTAAATATTCTTATTAGAATATGAAAGGGTGAGATTGGCAATGCTTCATAAGGGCAGCTTCAGTCTGCCGTGAAAGTGTGAGTACGGTATATATAATCTACTAAACAGACAAGTGAAGATTTATAGGGCACCAAAGACTTGCTGTAATCTTATTACACTCATTGACTGTCTTCAATGTATCTGGTAATACCAAAGGTTAACTCAGGAGAGGGGACATACCTCTATTCGAATTGGCACTGCCAAGTGCTGGGTAGGTGGAAAAATATTTTCTTGTCATAGCAGAAGATATATACAGCATATAGAGGACCTATTGAGGGCATGTGAACACAGGAATGAGATGTTGAAAGAATTTAACTTGGCCAACAAGGTCTGGAAGAAAAAGTTCACTGGGGTAACAAGAGCAGTCTGTGAGTAACGGTATGTTTGTATAGGAAACCGTTACGAAGGAAAAAACTTGCAGAATTCAGGAGCAGTATGCACGGACAGTGGCAATGTTAATAGAGACTTGTGAGAACTTGCAAGTACCTGTCATTATTGTACTTAAACTAAAAAAGCCCATCTGTTTAAAGTGGTTAAATGGTGAATAAAAGAAAGAAAAACAAGAGTTATCTATCTGTCAATGCGATTCATAAATATGTATATGAAAGCTTTTCCAGGCCATTGCAGGATATATGGGCAGCTGTAAACTCGGCTTCAAGATCAGATAAAGAAATCTTGAGCAGCAAGGTTAAATTAAGCTAGCCACACATGGTTCAATTCACTGTACAATCAATGTAATTCGATCAATTTTTTTA
>CM070037.1:54183580-54204689 GCA_036250615.1 Ptychadena robeensis | reverse complement strand
CCCTCCCGAAAAATGTTATTGTTCAATAAAACTTGGAATTTCAAAAAAAAAAAGGCCACATTAAAAGACTAAAGTGCCGGTTTTCCCCCTGGGCCTTAGTTTGCCCACATCTGCTCTAACCTCTGTATAGTGGGAACACTCCATCAGACCTACTATTTTAGAGATGACCTAGTCTGGTCCTTTTCAACCCCTTGCATTTGTCTAGTTATCCTGATTCTAACACATCTTCCTGCCTTTCTTACTGCCTAATATATTGATCTTCTTAATAGGTGTCATTAAGATAAAGAATAGTTTTCAAATCATAGCATAGCAGTATACATAACCTACTAAATACTCACCACACTACTATGAACCCTCTGTGAGTAACATTCACAACAATGGTACCAGCAAACTAAAACTTGTTAACACATCATATAAACAGCTAATAGTTCCTTTACTCCTAAAGTGTATATAAAATAAACATTTCCATAGAGAAGGTGTAGCACTCTTAAATTTTTTTTAGCAATATAGTGAGGGTTATTCTTTGCAGCCATAATTATCTTCCACTTCTCAAAGGTTTTTCACAAAATTTAGCAATATTTAGCCATAGACCAAGAAGAGCATCTGTAAGGTCAAGGTCTGCTGTTGGACAAGAAGGTGCATCTCACAATTTGCTTTCTAGTTAATTCCAAAGGTATTCTACAGACTTGGGGTCATAAAAGTGAGGACCAGTAAAGTTCTTCCACACTAAACCAAACTTTGTCTTTACTTTGCTTTGAGCACCGCACCTCTGCTAAGACACCAGCCTTCCTCAAACTGTTCCCA
This sequence comes from Ptychadena robeensis, assembly GCA_036250615.1. NCBI lineage: Eukaryota > Metazoa > Chordata > Amphibia > Anura > Ptychadenidae > Ptychadena > Ptychadena robeensis. Next base: position 54,203,885 of record CM070037.1, on the reverse strand, counting down.
CAATCTTGGAAGGAATTTTCCAAAATGTATTGGTTTGTTAAACAATTGGGATGCCCATTCATTAAGAATAGCTGGCTTAAAACAGCATCTGTAAAATACATTACCATACTATTATTCCTTCTCTACCAAACAAATTTATTTAGAAAGGGTAACATTCTCCACCATACCCAGACTCCATGAAAAATATTCAACTGCCAAGATTTCTGTGGCATGCTGCTTAACACCACTCCCACTAACTTTGCAATTACACTTGATATGGTTTGCAGCTGCTTGGTCATAGAAGCCTATTCGGTGATGCTAAAGAGTTCATACTGAGGTTAATGCCAGAGGAAATTTGTAAACAACCAGGTGCTCGTGCAGCCATGCGGAAACAGCCTATCATCCATCTAAAAAACTACCCCATTACAGGTCTATCGACGAAATGTTGTGTTCACCAGTTGGTTGTGGTAATTGGTCATTAACAAGGTGTTTTTTGAACGACCGTGTAAAGGGACCCTTAGACAGGATTGTCGTGATGCACAAATCTGTGGAAGGTTGCAGAAAAATGTCTGCTGCTCTGAAGGTCCCTATGAGCACAGTGGTCTCCATTATCTGTAAGTGTAAAATGTTTAAAACCATCAGGACTGTTCCTAGAGCTGGCTAGCCATCTAAACGATCGATCAGGGAGAAGGGCCTTAGTCAGGGAGGTGACCAAGAACACAATGGTCACTCTTTAGAGCTCCAGAGGTCTTCTGTGGAGAAAGGAAAGCCATCTCTGCAGTAATCCACCAATCAGGACAGTATGGTAGAGACTATTCAGGATAAAAAATGACTGCAGCAATGTACAGAGGCATCCTGGATAAAAACCTGCTCCAGAATGCTCTTGAACTCAGAATGGAGGAGCAGTTCATCTGTCAACAGGACAAGGACCCTAAGCACACAGCCAAGATATCAAAGGAGAGGCTTCAGGACAACTCTGAGTGGCACAGCCAGAGCCCAGATGTGAATTTGATCTCTGGAGAGAACTTAAAATGGCTGTGCAGCGGCGCTTCTCATCCAACCTGATAGAGCTTGAGAGGTGCTGCAAAGAGGAATGGTGGAAACAGGCCAAGGATAGGTGTGCCACGCAAAATTATAGTTTTTAAATGTCAAAAGTGTCATATATTACCTACCTATGTTGTAAATGACGTTTTCATACAAATTTCACTTTTGGTTGGTCTGAACCTTTAACCTGTTAAAATTAAAAAAAGAAAAGCATTATCTACAATCATTAATAATAATCATCCATGACAAAAAGAAAAGTCATATTTAGGAAGCTTTGCCTAATGTCAGCAAGAGAAAAGCTTTTAGAGTTCTCTGGACTGAGATTATGTAATGGAGTACAGTGTAATATCAGAAGCACATGAGATTGTTTAACACATCCCATTCAAGGCTTCTGTAAGGGATTACTAGTCCCATGCTACTGATTTTGGTCTGCAAGGCTTTAATGAGTCATTCACATTTAGAAAATGTTATTTCAATGGTATGTAGATGCTGATGTAAAGGGCAGCCATAGCCTTTTATCTGCTCACCCAACCCCATTATACTGACTATGGTAGGCAGGGTGTATCTGGGTATTCAGTTTTTGCATAGCTTGAATATTGGTTTTAAATTTTTCACTGAAGTAATTATTAAGTCTTGCCTACATTTGTCTGTGACTGAGTATCTAAGATATGTTAATATGTGTCCTCAGATGGAAACAGGGTTAGAAGTCCGAAGGTTTAAGACAAAAGAGGCGACACAAGAACATAAGTGTAGCATTATTTGCCGGTTGGGAGCTTTGCGCAGTGGCAATATCATAGCCAATGAGGTCGCTTCTTGGCCTTTTGACTCAGATCACGCGACGTGGAGGAGACCCAACACATCGAACCGGACCTCTTTGATACACTGGGGACGTATATGAGAGCTGCCTGCTCTACTCGAATTTTCTTTGGCTTTGGAGCCTAAAACATTTGCCAGGATGCTTCCCCCATCCGAGGTGCAGAACACCCTGAGGGTGGTAGTTGTGGAGGAGGAAAAGAGAGCCATCAGCATTTATCGTATAAAGAAGGACATGGTGGAAAACTTTCTCGGTATGAGAAGAGAGGACATCTTTTGCGTACAAGAATTTCCATGCTCCGGAATATATGACTTCACTTTTACATCGCAGAGCGTTCTGCAAACGTGCCTGCAAAGGTCCATAGAAAAGAGGGGAGCACCAGAGTTACAAGGAGTGCAATTTATCGTGAATGAATCTAAGCGGAGAATACCCATGTTTAAAAAAGATGTTTTGCCGGTGACCGACGGGCGTGCGGTCGGTGGCAAAATAGGCTGCCAATCGGGGGTGCCCATATGGGGCGACAGATCCCTGTCGCCCTACAGCTCGGACGGCCAGAGAACGGACATGTCCGATGTTCTCTGGCCGATGCCAGCCGATGCCGTTACTTTCAATGAAGACCGGCGTCTTTATTGAAGGTAACAACCGGCACACAAAGGGTGCCCGCCGATGTAGGCAGCTCGGGAATGCAGAGTAATGACGTCATCACGCTGCATTCCAGAGCTCATCGCAACTGGTCTGTCGGCTCCACTCGGTGGGTGTATAGCAGGCTTAATTCTTCTACGTTTATTATGACGTTAAGACATTGTGTAAAATGTTCAAATAAAAATATTTATATTTTTATAAATAAATAAAAAATTGCCGGTTGGGAACAAACAAAGGGAAGTCCTGTAGACCTCGGTGGGAATAGGGTCATCTGAAAGAAATAATTTTTTAAAAATGTCCCGTTTGATGCACCCACGCTGTAGGTTTTTTTTTTTTTCAACAAGACTTAACATACTTTACACAATTTAGTTCACCCTTCACCGTGTTTTGTGGATTGGCAGGCCAATCATTAAATATGATTCATGTGTGAAATGTAGTTTTTGGAGTCAGATTTCAATGAAAATAGTAAAAAAAAATTCTATACATATATAAATGAGAAAAATAAAATGTGTGCATAATTATACAATTTGTGAAAAATTTATATGATTGTAGATAACAGATATTGGATGCTGTGGGATAAATATATATGCATATAGACTATTAACACTGATTACAAAGGTCTTCATTATACTTCTTTCAGTGTGTCAGAATGAAGACACAGTGTGTCAGCCACTATTAACTAAATACAGCTCCTTAGGATTGGAGCAATTATTGTCATGTAGCTGATTACAGGTACAATCTTGCTGTCAGTTTGATTTATGCTGCAGGGAAGAAATGTCATTGACTATTCAAGTATTCAGGACAAATCACATACCATTACCATTCTAGTCTGCGCATTCATTTGATGGTGCGCTTTGATTATACTTCCCTGAAAAATAAATACATAGCAGGATTTTCACTTGTCATAAATACAATGATATTGGATTAGCTATAGACAAGGTAAATGTGCTGGTTTATATATATGGACCTGTGTGAAAAGATAGACAGGGTTATTATTCAACACTAAACACTATTAGACACTATTGTACAGTCTAACACAGTCAGCAAACTTTCTAGAAGGGGTGCTTAAGCCTTTTTAAGGTGGGTCAGTGGTGTTCTTGGCAAAGCTGTACAGTATTGGAGACTGACCTGTTTCATAATCTAATCTGTAGGCGTTTTGCAGGTTCTGTGCCAGTCTCTACTCCTTACCTCACTGAAAGCTAAACTTTTTCATTCTTTTTCTAAAAAGTTGGCTGAGGGTACTGTAGGTTTTTGGCCAGGCTGTAATAAATACTGCATTGAATGCCAGCATGTTCATTTATCTTCCAATCAAAAGGCTGGGGCTACGTTTTTGATATATTGAGATACTTAGAATAATGCCTGCCATACACCCACAGACGGGTGCAGACAGACAAGCTCCGATGAGCTCTGGAATGCAGCGTGATGACATCATCACGTTGCATTCTGGGGCTGCTTTAATCGGCCGGGCACCCTTTGTGTGCCGGCCATTACCTTTAATGTAATGAAGAGGCTGGTCTTCATTGAAGTTAATGGCATCGGCCGGCATCGGCCAGAGAACATGGGGCACACGCCGTTTGGTGGCCAATTGGTGCGAGCACGCACACCCGTCAGTCAGCGGAAAAATCGTTCACTAATCGGCGTGTGTATGCCAGGCTTAATGGAGGCTGGCCTGCTCCTTCGTCTTCCAAACAGCAAGTAGGGAGCAAGTTATTGGCCAAGCTTTGCTGATTACTGCACTAGAGGCCTGTATGCTCCATCGTATTCCAGTTATCAGTCTGGAGGCATGTCCTTGGCCAAGCTGTATTACTAATTGCACTGAGGGCAAGGCATTTTGTTATCCAGTCAGCTGGAAGGAGCTACATCCATGGCCAAGCTGTTCTACATACTGCACTGGAAATTAGGGTCTATTCTTTGCTACTGACTGCATAGATAACAAGGCTAGCTGAAGGAAATTGCTGATCTTTTAATCAAGAATATTATTATTATCATCGTTAATTTATATAGCGCCAACATATTACGCATCGCTGTACAATAAAATAACAACACATGATAGCACACAGGTACAGGATATGACACAGGAGGAGTGGAGAACCCTGCCCGGACGAGCTTACATCTAATTGGTTGGGGAACAGTAGGTGGGGGGAAGGGACTGGCATGGTTGTGATGTTAGGAGTGAGAAGATGGGTAGGAGAGACTGAAGAGGTGGGTTTTTAGGGCTTTTTTTTTAAAGAGCTGAAGGTAGGAGCAAGTCTAATAGGGCATGGGAGAAAGTTCCAGAGCGTAGAAGCGGCACTGAAGCAGCGCATGTGATGATATTATGAGTAGGGATGTCATAAGAAGGTTGCTGGAGTAACAGAGGGGGTGGTTAGGGATATATTTATGTACCAGGTTGGAAATGTAAGTAGGAAGCCAGTGAAGAGATTTGCAGAGAGGAGCAGCAGACGAGGAGCGGTTAGAGGAGTAAATCATTCTAGCCGCACCATTCATGATTGACCGAAAAGCTGACAGTCTAGTAAGAGGAAGACCAGATAGGGTGATGTTGCAGTAGTCCAGACAGGAAATGATGAGAGCATGTATCAGGAGTTTGGTGGTCTCTGGGGATAGGAAGGGGTGTATCTTTGAGATGTTGCGAAGTGGAAGGATCTAGCAATGTTCTGTATGTGAGGAGTAAAGGATAGCGCAGAGTCGAAGATGACACCATGGCAGCGAGCTTGTGGTATAGAGAAGATAATGGTGTTATTTACTGTAAGTAAGATGTTGGGGGAGGCTTGGAAAGTGAACAATATGTAACGCAAGCAAAGGCACCTTCGGAAGTTTTGATTTTTTATTAGTGAAACCTTTACCTCATAAGGGCAAACATCCTTTAACTAAATAGGTAGCCATACACCATTAAATATTTATGTTCGATCAACTTGTCAAAATCCAACATTCCAAGTCGATCGAACGGAAATAATTTTACACACACCTAGTACAATCGTCCAAAAGTGATCGGAATTGAACATAAAATTGATTGAGCAGTGACCGGACACGTTGGTAAATTTCACTTTATGGTACAAGTATCTGACGGGTTTTCTAGGTATTTCGATCACTTTGTATGCGAAGCAATCACACTGTGTGGTGTTACAATCAATATTTAAATCTCACAAGACAATTCAATCTAAGATGGATCGTGCAAATGTCGAACCATGTATGACTAGCTTTAGACTATCTAAAACTACCCTCTCCTTAAAGCAGGGTACAGACGGCTCGATATCGGCTGGCTGGGGAGAGACAGCTCTGCTCTCTCCCCGGCTCAGTTGAAGCTTTGCTTATAGACCAGCAGTGTGTAGGCATGTTCGATAAGGCTGTTTTGAGCGCTCGAAAACAGCGGTGGGCACAGATTATATGGGTCAGATAGATGGCCGTGAGCGCGCACGGCGTTCGAAGTGGCCATCGATTTGACCCATATCTCCACGTCTGTGACCCTGCTTTACTGTACTGTTGTCAATATGTAGCTACATTTCCCCTCAATTGGTACAGAGTTAGAAACCAAATGTAAAGTATTGGTTTTCCATTGATCACACAGTGTATTAGTAAGTTGATGTGTATAATAGCTTTAGGCAAGATATAAATGGTTAGATCACCAAGGGAAAATAAATGTAAAAAGCCCCAAACAACAAATCCAGACACCAACAACAATAACACAACTAAGGACTGGTTATACAACACTCTATGTCCAATGACACTATAGTAAACTGTTGGCATTAATGGAAATAAAATGTATCATATATTTACAACAAATATGAAAGGAGCAGTTTGAGATGATGATCTCTATGTTTCCTCTTCAGTAAATAAGAGCTTTATAAGTCCTTTTTTTCACAACAGTTTTCTCAGTAACTTTAAGTTAAAAAAACCTATATAGACCAAAGCATTTACTTAACAATACACAAGGGAGACAATTAAATATAACAGTTTCAATGAAGTTGTATGACTGTAGGAAAGAAGCCAGCACTGTTATCCAGCAAAGGTTTTATATGCTTTCTACGTTCCAAAGATAGAACGTAACTAAGTCTGGCTGCTGAGAGAACCACATAATGAAAAGGTCTGCAGTAACTTTTCTCAGAGTCAGCATTCCTTGTGTGCTCATTCACAACCGCCAACAACAGTAGCAGATATGAGGGAGTGAATGTGAGGTCATCTCTGGCTTTCTTACAAAAATGTACTGCTGTAATGTCCTTTTATAAAAACCTAATAGAGAGAACATGAACTTGGCAATAGCTGTGTAGGGATCATGAACTTTAACTCCACTCCACTTAAACCTTATTTAAACCCAAAACTGAAAGTTTGGAATTCAAGTGATCCCCTTTATTGGCTAACTGAAGTCATTAGAGAAGCAAGCTTTAGGGATGTCGCATATCCCTTCGTCTGGCTTAACACGGTACAACACTCAACTAAAACCAAAATATAATCTGTTGCAGTTTACCAAGCCCTTAGATGTGGTGGCTGCATTGGCTTTCTTTTTTTAAGGTTTTTATTTTATTTTAAGCTGATGTTTACACCACTGGCCATTGGCAGCAACTGCTCTTGATTTGTGGGAGGCCATATTACACATACACAACCCCCCTACCCCCTACACATACTATATATATATATATATATATATATATATATATATATATATATATATATATATATATATATATCCAAACTACATTAAGTAACAAAGATAAACATACTTACATTACAGCCCACCATCACTAATCAACCCAAGTTCTCACATCTTGTTACATCCTCTTTACAGGAGCTATTCTATTTCTGCTTTCATTTGAGCACAAAGGGAATTTTACTGGATACAGTGATAGCCTTGTATGAATTTTTTTAAATTAAATTTTTTTCACATAATTGTGTGTTTCAAACATTATTATATTCAGAATGTCTATAAGAGCATTGTACGGACATATTTTGGGAAGCTACAGGCCTACAACATAAAAAAAATTCCATTTAAGTCTATGGTGCACTTTTGGTACAGAAATCTGGACCTTGTAAGAGCGCTAGAGAGGTGAGGGTCAGTGTCTTTGAGTAGAGATGGTATTATCACCAACTTCCTGGACATTTAGAGAAGGGTTGGGGGTACATAAAAAAAAAACTAAGTATTGCTCTAACACAAATAGTTTTTGCATTAATTAAGTTCAAAGTCAAGTTGAAATTTCAACTTCAACGATGTCCCCACTTTAGCGATCTCCCGCAATTCTAATAGCTAGCAATTTTACGTGAAAGCGATTGGGCACAGTTTCGACCACCCCTGCTCGCGTGAATAAATGGGGACATAAAAATATAAAAAGATAAAATGAATCGGGCGATTTTTAAACTTGGCCATTTATGTCTACGGGTGCGATCGGGTGCGACCTCCAGCGATCAAAACGCGGCTGTGGGTAAGAGCACATTATGCATGGGCACAATGGCCGCACCACGATTAAAATCTTGGGTGATCGTGGACAATCGCCAAAGTGGGGACATATGGGCTGCCTATATGTGAGTTTGGGCCCAATATCTGCGATTTTGGGGCACATGCTTCAACATGCTCCAATGTAGCACTGTCACTGCCAGTAACAATTTCTATGACTTAAGCTGGGCATAGACAGTTTGATTTGCGGGCAATTTCACAGCAGATTGACCGCCATGCGTGCTCATGGCAATAGATCTGCCACAAAATCAGCCACAAATCTAACGGGCATACCATAAATCAGGCAATAAATCCCCCCATAATTTGATCGGCCAAAGAATGGGCATGTCTCCATCCAAAGTATTTGGCGGCACACAAAGGGTGCGTGGCCCATCTGCCACAAAATCGGGTGCAAATCTAACATCTTTGCCCAGCTTTAGAAATAGCAACGTAAGGCTAAAGCCCCCCATACACTTTCAGATTCCTCCATACAACTTTCATGAGACCTACCAACAACTATGTAGTATAGTGACCTCCCTGATAGAATACACAGTGATTGGAAGGTGTAGAAAGGTCTTCCTATTACATGGTTTTGGTAGAAGAAAAGTTGGTTGTACAGAAATTGCATGGTAATTGTATGTGGTGTATGGGGGGCTTAAGTCACCACAAGCTTCAGTTGAACATAATGCTTGAACACATCAAAGATGCATGTAGGTTTTGATGCCTTTTGGTAAATAAATCCTGCTTAGGTAAATGCTGTTGAGCTTGGTCTCTCATACTAGTGTATGGGAGACGCTTGTACTGCAGCACAAAAATGCATGCAACAGAGCTCAACACGCCATGTTAGTGTATTAAGACAAAACCACAACCCAGCACAGTTGTACATGCAACACTGCATGTGTGAAAGGGCCCTAATGCATTCTCAATGGACATGTGACAATGCTCTAATGTGGAGTAATGCATTGAGCTGCTTGAAAATGAATAAAAGCTAAATAATGGTGAAGTTCCAGTGTGTACTCTACCATTGATTATAAATGGAAGTGTTTTTGTATGTCTAGTGGATACTTAGTATAATTGATTTTATACAGGCAGAGAGCACTTTTTTGGAGATCATGAAAGATCAACCCAATCAGCTGATGAAAATGATCCTTTGTTTCTCTATGTGTTCTCTTGCAGAAGATCTTTTCCTAGTTGAACTTGCCTTCTCTAGTTCTTGGCCCACCTTAAGTGACAATCATTCCCAGCTAAAGTGAATGGTGCACAGCAAAAAATGCTAACACTGTGGAATCATTAAATAGAAATTTGTTGGCACTCCTAGGATTAAAACAACCTGTTTATTGAAGCCATTTTTAGTCAGTAGTAATGGGTATTTTATTGCAGAAGGGGATTAACTTAAAAGAGCCCATATAGTTTCAATATTTCCATTGGATCAAATTAAAAAAACGTTTGTTTTAAATCGATCAAATGGAAATAATTTCCCACACACCTGGTACTATCAACCAAAACTGAGAATAAAATCGATCGGGCAGGGATTGGACAAGTTGGTAAATCATACAAATATCTGACAGGTTTTCTAGGTGTTTTGATTGATTTGTATCTGATAGTGTAGTGACCAGGGTATGCACCTTATTTGTATATAGTTGTGTATTGTATACTCTGCCCACCATATTATATGTAAAATGTGTATATACCTATTAAATCCTTTCTGTGTTCGCAGTAACAGGTGCAGGGATGGACTCAATGGCTATCTAGCTTCCCGCTCTTTTCTGGCAATAACATTGAACTTTCTAGATCTGCCTGGAAGATAACCTAGTGCCAGCCTCCAGAGCAAGGGTATAAATATACCGTCTTAGGCCCTCCTTAGGTAGACGTTGGGTTAGCTCCTCCAAGGAACTAACAAGCCAGTGCGTGCAGGGGCCGTTGGAGCAATCTGTCTGTATTTCCCTGGTGCTGTTCCGCAGGCCGAACCATAGAGGTGCCCGGAACCAAGGACCCCCACTACGGCAACGCGGTAGGTGGCAAACGCTAGGCAGAGCAGGATGCCTCCTACTATCACCTCAACCGCACCGTTATTGCTCATTGCAGAGACACTTGGACGTACCTAACCCCTCTCACTGGGACATGAAGCCATTAGTCACCCTGCAGCTGGTAGCTCATTTATTTGCAACAGTAGTAGATCCCAAAGTGTGTGCCCCATTCCCAGGCTTGGGTTTGGTGATTGGACTGTATATAAATCCCTCTAGTAAACTGTAAATATCCCCCTACCAGCTGCCTGTGACTCAGTTCATTGATTGTGTGTGAGCGAATACAGTGTGCTTGAACATCCCAAAGAACCTGGTCGTTCGGAGCAAGCAATATGCCCTCCACGACACTACACTAGTATAATGGAGCATGCACACAGGTCTTTGAAAAGGGATCAATCGTTTTAAAATTGATCAAACTGTGTTCTGGAACAATCGATCAATATAAGACTGACAGTCAATATTTAAATCACACAAGTTGATCAAATCTAAAGGCTGCCATACACGGCACGGATTCGTGCCGGATTCCGGCGCGATGGATTCCGGGCGCGTGCACGCGGATCCATCGTGCCGGAATCCCCTGCAGCCCACCTTGCCCGTCCGACCGCATCCGATGGATCGGGGGCACAGAATCGGATCCGAGGAAGAACCAACCTGTTGGTCTTTTCGGGTCCGATTCTGCTCTGATCAGGGGGCGTTGCGGTCAGGGAGGCGATCCATCGGACACGGATCCGGCCGTGCAAGGTGGGCTGCCACGATCGGATTCCCTAATTGGCTGATCGTTCTCACCTGTGGATGCCGGCGGAATCGCCGGAATCCATCGGTGCTGAATCGATCAGCCAGGGAATCCGTGCACTATAGATTTTAATGGAAAAAAAACATTACATTGTAGGCCTGTAATTTCCCAAATAATGTCCATACAGGAGTCTGGTAGACATCCTGACTATAATAACATGTTCAGATGATTTGTGAATAACTCACAATATCAGGCTACATATGAGAGCATGGGGGGAGGGAGGGGGGAGTGATCCGTGACCCTGCAGCTTCCTCTTCATTATATCTGAGACACAAGGAGCTCGTGCAGTTCTAACAGGGCAGAGCTGGACGAGCTGGGAGCGTCAGGATGGGCAGGGGGGTTTAGAACTCATTGACATTTTTAAATATATGATATTTGGTTTGTAATAATTTTAAGAGTCATTATAGTTTGCAGGAGCTGAAGGGAGGTATTCCGTTTACATTGCTACATAAAAGACATGCCAATTCAGCATATGAGTGTGAGTGAGGATGTCCTTTACATGAAGATTTACAAATGTACTCGGTGCAGAAATACCCTCATATAGCAGCGAAAGGTTACTTTAGACCTACCTGCAAATTGACAGGTATCAAGCAATGTTTATACATTATAATTACAGTATCTCACAAAAGTGAGTACAGTCCTTACATTGGAAAAAATATGTTCTACATAAAGTGGCCTAGGCCAGTGAGACACGTCACCAGCCAGAATTTTCAGCTCGGAATACGAATACGTCACCCGAGCTGAAAAAAATCACCCCCCCCCTATCTCCCCACCATTCAGAGACTGCAGACACAGTCAGTGTTTCTGAATATACCAGGGATTATGCCCATCACTGCAAAAGGCCAAAACTTCTCTCTCTGTGCGCACCTGTCATGACGGGTGACAGGTGATACTGGTGAATCATAGGTGTGGACCCATTGGACCAACTTGCACGATTGGCTTGGGTGCCATCCGGGGTGCAGAGTCTAAGGGACTACCTGGTACTCACCAGAGCTCCCCGCAAAGGTAGTTGGGTTTGGCTGCAGGCAACCCCAGGTTGCAATCCCTAGAAAACACCTGTGCAAGATGGCTTGCTGAAGTACGTGGTACAAAACATTCAAGAGAGTCCGAAGAGATACCGGTATGCAGTGCCGAGGGCTAAAACGTGAGCAAAGTCCGAGAAACAAGCCTGGGGTCAGAAGCCATGGAGTCAGAAGAGATACCGGTATGCAGTGCAGAGGGTTAAGACGTGACCGATATCCTAGTAACAAGCAAGGGGTCAGGAGCCGGAAAGTCAAGCAGGATATACAAGGATCAGAAGGTAAACACATGTGAGACCAAAGCTCAGACGATTTCCTGTAACCTGATCTGGCCAGATAAAGACCAGGAGGGAGGAGCGACCAAGGGGTAGCACAGGAACACAGCATCCATCAGAGGGAGCTCCAGAGCTAGAAAGTTAACCCTTGGTGTTACCACCAATCCTGCTGGGATCTGTGACAGCACCAACTGGCCTGCACACAGAGGAAAAACTTGTGAATGCCCAGCCAACTACACGTGCCAACAGAGAGGGCATGCATGCCATAAGTTCACAGTCATGCGACTAGGCTACAGGAAGATTGCCAACAACCTGAAACTGAGCTACAGCCCATCGGATCATACAGAAGTTTAACAGGATAGGTTTGTGATATCGTCATGCAGGAGTGGAAGAGGATTCCAGTCTCAACCTGTGAACCTCTAAGGAAACTTCAAGTTCAAGAGAGCCCAGACTCTTAAGTTGTATAGTAGGGGGTGCTAGAAAAAAAAACCACTCCTCTACTTCCACTCCTCCCAAACAAAGAAATGAAGCGCAGGGGGGGGGGGCATGGTGGATTGCGGGTGTTAGCAGACAGCTTATAAGAGGCTGTCTGCATCCCCGGGAATTGCAGATCGGGCAGTCCGAAATATGGCTGCCGGGCCCCCCTAGCAGCTTGGGCCAAGATTGCCCCCTTACCCCCTGACAGCCACCCTGGGTAGGTGTATTTACTTTTGTAATACACTATTTATCTATCAGATGTTATTATCATTATGTGGTCACGTATGATCCATCTAAACATACACATGCATCTTAAAGTCTTTCAAAAACTGTTGTTTGTTTAGACTGATAATACATATTTTTTTTATTCATTTGCAAGCCATCCTCAGTCTGATTCTACTATGCCTATAGAATAACTAAAATGGTAGCATAACACTACATGGGTGGAAAATCTTTAGTAAAGTGCAGTCAAGGTGTTAGGAGTGCGTGATGAGCTTAGGCGCTCGGACATACTTCATTCTGATGCTAGACATTGCAGCCTCTTTCTATTATCTGAACACTGCAATGTTACGCCGTGGCGAGAATAAGCTTTGTTAAAGCATTAAATTTTTCCCATGTTAATACATTTTGGAAGTTACAGTATATAAAATGATACATTTACTTTGAATAAAATGTGAATACAGACATGACAGATGACTTTCCAGGCTAAGGGAATAGTGACCTGTATAGGCCAGTGATTTGTACCCAATGTGATGTATTTGCATCCTCACGCCCTCTTGTCATCAGCTCAGTACAACAAAATGTGATTATCTACATTACGCTAGTAAGATCATGGAACTCATAAACATTGTGTTATACAGAATGCATGTTGCATCAAAACAAATTGCATAATCAAATTCCCAAAGATCCAATTCATGGGGCAACTTCTAGTGTCAGATACTGTGCACCACTTTATCTTGTATCAATTCATCAGCATCTCTTTAAAGAATTTTTATGTTTCTATACTGTGCAATGCCATACTGGATCTGCTTGGATGCCAGCACTTACTGTACATTTGTGTGGTGTCTGTCATTCTCATTAGACACTACACTGCAAGCACTGTGATTTTTCATTTTAATATTATATTTTTCAATAAAATTAAGATGGAAGTTGACACACATATGAACACTCAACCCCTGAGGATTTTAGGTGGGTGAACCAAACAAGAACAAACATTTCTCACAAAGAATGTTTGTCTACTACACTAAAACAATTACCGTATTTTTTGTACCATAAGACGCATTTTTCACCCCCAGAATTGGGGGCAAAAAGTGCCTGCGTCTTATAGTCCCTCGTGGCCGCACCTTGGCTTCCTGCCAGCTCTGCAGGCACGGAGATTAGCCGGGGAGCTGTCAGATGTGAGATGCCAGCCGGTGTCCTGCGCTCCCATTTGAACTGTGTAATTGCCTATGCCAGCAGAGCTCTACTGCCATAGGCAAATGAAGAGAGAGCTATAGATGAACTTGCATCTATATCTGTCTCTCCTGTCCGTGGAAACTCCAATCACTGCAGCTCAGCTCGCACGGACACAGAAACAGCTGATCGGCAGCGAGAGCAGAGGGGAAGGAGAAGCGGTTGGCCCCCCCTTCCTCCTCCTGATCAGTGTGGAGTATGAGCTGTGCTAAGAGTGTACTGCTGCTAGTGACACCTACTGGCTGAATTGAATATTACATTCATTGGATTCATTGCATTAACCTTCTTAGTGTTCATGACGAGCCCATCTCGTCCAGAGTTTGTGTGAAGAACAAACTCTGGATGAGCTGTGCTCCCATGAAAGCTGCATATCCCCGGAAAAGCTACGGCGATGCTGCATCCAGGGGTTCTGCGGCTTTACTGATCGTGTCGCGGTGACTCGGAAGGGGGCGAGGGTAAGCAGTGCCATAGACCTCACTGTTAATGGAGGGGCTTCTGTCTCCGACCTCACACTGCAGTGTCATGATGACAACTGGCTGTATGGAGAGGGGGGGGGGGGGGAGGAGGAGGCAGTGTACCTCGTACACTGCTGCCAATGCCTGTACCACACTGTTAAAAACGGTACAGGCAGTGCGCTAGGGAGGTTAACCCAATTGATATGAAAACTTATTCAATCTTTTTTTCTGGTTTACCTGCCCTAAAAACTGGGTGCGTTTTATGGTCTGGTGTGTCTTATAGTCTGAAAAATACGACAAATTAGAAAACATAATAAACAATACAATGGCAATTGACAAGTTGGTGTCATAATGATGGGCTAGCTATCTTTAGATATTATAGAAGTGTCCTGGGATGGATGAGGACTCCCATTGTGATTACTAAAGCTGGCCATAGACTTGTAGTTTTCTTGTATGCGATCTGGACATGTGATCGAGTCTTCGAGCGTAGTGCACCATTTCTGGGATACGATTATGGAGCCCAATCAGTGACGTAACTAAAGAGCAGCTGAACAAAAAACGCAATTGGAAATGGGTTGACCGATAGAAGTGATCTTAAATCTCTAACAACGTCCATGGATTCACGATAGATTGACAAAAAAATTAGCCATGTACAATCCCCACCCAATCGATTTATAGTGTAATATCTTGGCACTCAGATTGCACGCTTTAAACTTGCACTGATTTGTGAACGATTGATTGTGCTGGATGATCTTTCAGAAACCAAGACCTCTACGGCCAGCTTAACTCTTATATTGTAAAATATCATCACTGTACATGGCAGTCTGTGGATCGGTTTAGGGGTGTCTCCCTCAGGGTTATCTAAAGAATTTTAGATTTCCTAATCCATTCTTAGATAATTTTGGTCCTGATCCACAGCTCCAAAATGTCTGACCCAATGTTTACACTCTTTGGGGAAGTTTTTCGACCATGGTTGATAAAATGAATCCCTATGCCACTGATTCAGAGGTGCAGATATCTGGCAATTGTCTATTGTTAGAGGAGCACAGCTATGTTTGGGGTTGTCCTCTTCATTGTACTGTATTAAGGGCAATTTCACAAAAGCAGAGTTTTTTTTACCTGCAAATCCACACATTACTGCATTGTGCTGAGCTTGCATCTCCCATCTTTTGCCTGCATCTCCCGTTCACAGTAACACGTTACCATAAATACAGGTAAATTGTGAAAGTACAGCTAGTGTGAAATGACCCATTGTCTTTTCATGAGCTTGCTTCTTCATTATATATGCAAAATAGATACTCAAAGAAAATTCAAAGGCAGATTTGAAAACCAAAATGTTATGTACCTGAATACTTTGATTTGAAACTTAAAACATAAAACCTGTTTGCTAAAATCATATGTGCTTCTTGCAAAATGTATTCAGGTTTTTTTTCAGTTCACAAACTGTCCATATGGAACAGATTTGCTTTCATACAATTCTGAGGCAATGAAAACCCTATTAGATCAGTGACACATACCAATGAACTCTGAATGTCCTTGGAATCTTCTTAAACTGATGTGATACACCCAAAGACATTTGACCTAGATCTGAAAGGATTTTTCTCACTGATCTTCTGTAGTTGAGCTTGAACTCTGAAAATCTAGACTACATCCATTTGCATGGTTATGGAGTCCCATCACACGGAGGCACAATACTCACTAATGGTTAGCATCATATTCTTCTATTTGAATCACCATAACACAGTGATGTGATGTACTCCTTAATAGAAGCAAACAATACAAACAGAAGTCAGAAAGGCCCCAGCAATAGATATTTCTGGCTTTTTTGAATGAGACATAAAATGGAATTATAGGTTGGTTAATGTATCAGAAATGCACACCCTCCTTACTGATGTGCCCAGTGCATTCCCTATGCATCCAAGGTGTGTGCTAGGGAACTTTGCATTTGTTGATTTGCAGTTATATTTAAAAAATGTACTTTATGCAAAGGAGTTTAGTGAATAGAACGGAAATACCTCTTAAAACAGATTGCTGTAGCATGAACCAGTACCATTCCCTAACTAGGTTCAATGTACAAAATAATTATGGCTAGCATGGTTTTATCCTGTACGTGTTAACCTATGTGTGCTTTGTTTGCAGCATTTTAAACATGCATAGCTTTTCTGTGGATGCATCATCACCCTAAAGATTTAACAGACCCGACGTAGGACATGGCACAGCGGTGGAGACAGGCCAGCTGTTAACAAAGGGCCCTGCTTGCCAAGCACCTAAATTCCTGCATTGTACGTGATTCAATGGACACTAGGCCTAATATTGTATTTGTATGAAATGAAATGTAAAATATATAGGACACAGATATGCAGCCAACCACATTTGTTAAGTCACCAAGAATTACATCATGAAATACCAGAAAAAGATGGATATGGTGCTATTGACATTAACTACCTTTTTAAACTTATAGATTACTTTAAATCATAATTAAGGTCACATTAAATTAGTTTTGCTGGTTTATTAGAGTGCCGTGGTCTACTTCTCCAAGACAAGTTGGTTTATTTTTGCGATTTGGACCGAAGTGCCATATTTTTTTTTTACAGTTGGGGAGACCTCTTTGTAGTGTGTTCTATAAATGGTATAGAAAAAGGTGGGAGATTTATGCTATCAGTGCAATATTCTTAGAATCACAGGTCACACTTGTGCCATTAAGGGCCCTTTCACATCTGATTGTGAAGTGTACTGGAAAACCCTGTATATGAAAAAAATGTGTGCAGCAGGGTGTTCTGAAATATTGCTTAAAAAGCACCTGTGGTTTCTGTGAAGCTTCCGAATACAATGTCTTTCAATGGACACAAAGTGAAAGCAGTAGAAATAAAGGCAAACAGCTGCCGTTTAAGCATGTCCCACCTGAGACACCGCTATCTCCTCGGAAGTGCAGATTGCCCCAATAATAGGGGCTTGTGCTAGCTACAGACAAAAGTTTAACTGGCGGGTTTTGGTGTGCGTAAAGGCAGCATACGAATGTGAATAGGAACAGATTTCCAAGTCACCATTGTGCCTGCTCAGAAGGCAAGTAAAAATTTTATTTAATGTTTGTCCACTGAGGGAACAAGAAAATTCTCAAATCCTGCTTACCACATTGCCAAGTTCCTGAAAAGCTGAGCCCTACTCAGGGACAAGCTTTGGTGGGTAAAGCAGGAGTCTGGCATTAAACAAAAATCCCATATTTACATATAGACATGTGCAAAACTGAGAACAAGCCATGTTTATTCACATTTTACATAAAGCAAACTTTAATCTACAAATATGAAATATTAAATAAATGTTACATATACAAAGCTACATTACATACAGCACACTGTACTGCAGAGTGATATTAATTAGCCTACACAACTTCCTTACACATTTCTATCACCAGAACTCCAGGTCATGGAGACCTTTTACCAATCCTTTAAGCTTTCCGTCTACTGACCACCCAATATAAAGCAGCGACTGCCAGATCACTGCCCATGGTATCAGTAGAAAGCAGACAGTGTCCATTGGACAAATTCTAAAAGCACTCTAAACACTTAGAGTTTCCAGTCTGTGAGCCAAGACACGAGAAAGCAGGATGAAAGTTATGCCTCCAAGACTTTTCAAAATGAAAGCAAAGTCTTGTGGATGATTTCTGTGACCTCCTGAATCTCCTCTTCATTGATTGTCAGAGGTGGGGCCAGTCTGATAATATCTCCATGTGTGGGTTTGGCCAATAGTCCATTATCACGGAGTCTGAGGCACACCTTCCAGGCATCACAATCTGCAAAGTTAAGAAAACATAACCGGTCAGCATTCTAGACTAGTCACAAGTCAAAATGACCAACAGCATACAGGCACCAATTTAACATGATAAAGTACTCCGTGTTAACACCCGACAATAACTACCTACAAGTGAATCCTCCCTAACCATTGGCCTACGGTGCACAGCATAAATATGTATTTGATTTATGTTCCAGTTGAACCCTGAGCTTAGAGGATTCTAGACAGAAAATAAGTAATAGACAAGAGAAAGATTTTCAGTTAGGCATGGCACTGCTTAAAACAATACGTTTCCATGGTGGAGAAACCTCCCTATTCAAAAGAAGGTTTAAAAACACTACACTCATGTAATATTTTACATAGGACATAAAATGTGAGTCATGAGGTTCTACCATTCATACGGCTAGTAAGGAATACTTTTATAGAACCCATAAACTAAACAGTACATACCTTTAGTTTGTTTGACGACAATAGCATTAAGTAAACCCTTTCCTCTGACTGCTGTCACTATGTCAGATGGTGCTTTCATAAGCTCTGATCTCAGCAGTTCCCCCATCACTCTGGCATTCTCTGACAACTTCTCCTCCTCGATCACCTGTGGATCAAACATTGTAAAATCTCATCTACAAGATTAAATTTGTTGACCACCAACTACACAATGTGCAGCGCAGGGCAACAAGTATATGTTTAATAACTTGCCTCTAGAGCAGCAATTGCCACACGGCATGCTAGTGGATTGCCACCATATGTGGATCCATGTTCTCCTGGCTTAATTGTGAGCATCACCTCATCATCACAAAGGACAGCAGAGACCTGAGATAAGAAAATATAAGTTTTAGCACAAAAGCCAAATACAGTTGTCTTCAGATCACACATGCCATTCATCTACAGGTGTTTATTACCAAGGACTAGTGTTGAACAGCATATGGTATATTCAAATTTGTGTAATTTCGCGAATATACAAAGAAATATTCTAAATTCATAAAATTCGATTTGTCTGTATTCTATTGCCTTACATTGCGCATGCCCGTGCGCAATGATTCGCAATGCAGCTTTACAGCTTCTATTCCTCATTCTGTGATCTTCGCCAGTACGAGCGAAGTGTGTATTGCGCATATCCATTCGTAATGCACACACATGTGTTATGTATGCTGGTAAAAAATGTTGAAGCATAATATGACGAATATATGCCATTGCGAATATCTGCGCACATATTCTCAAAATGACAGATATTCGTTGAATATATTTGAATTTGTAATATTCTCACTCAACACTACCAAGGACAAGCGTAAATTCAAGTTCAACCAAATAGCATATGCGCTTTATTGGATGTTGGATAAATAAACTCCACACATACCGTAAGTAGTGATTTTTGTGTTCTCGTTAATTTTATTCAGAAAAGTTTTTTTTTTTTTACATAATTGTGTGTGTTTCAAACATTTATATTCAAGATGTTTTCTAGACCATGTATGGACATTTTGGCAAGTTACAGGCCTACAACATAAATGTTTCCATTAAAGTCTATGGGCCTCAGCAGTGCGCTAGGGAGGTTAAATTCATTATGCCATTTAAAGTAAACAACTGAAATGGTCATATACATTTCGGGTTAACTGATACTATAAGGTATTGTTTTACATTCCAATGGTGAATTCTGTTTCTAGTGTAGCAAGTGCTTACTGTATATACAGTTGTAGTACATGGCCATCACACCGCAAAGACCAGGTATATTTAGTTGCCTTGGACTTTCAGGATCTTTTATGCAAAGCCCAATCCTTCACCACAAAAAGGGTTATTTTCTAAAGCAGCCTCAATGTTTTGCAATTCAGCTTCATTTTGAAGAGCTTACCATCGCTTTATGGCTAAATTATCACATGGCCTTGCACCCCTCCTCAGGGAAACTATTTCAAATAAACCAAATCCTTGCAATGTTACTGTGAATATGCAGCAGTAGCTCATCTTCATATAACAACTTTATTTACTATCACATCAGTCTCATACAGCATGAAGCTGTAGAATACCTACCGGGTACACCCCACCAGACAAGGCTTTTCCAAGGATGACCATATCTGGCTGAACATTCTCATGGTCTACAGCAAGCATCTTTCCAGTTCTGGCCAATC
>CM070037.1:54152003-54162014 GCA_036250615.1 Ptychadena robeensis | reverse complement strand
TCGGGCCACACATTGGTCGGGAAATTGATCTACAAAATCACGGACATGCATCCCCATCCAAAGTAAATGCCAGCGCACAAAGTCATGACGCATGGTTGATCAGCCACTCTCTGCGGGAGGCATCCGTTTTAGCCGAACTAATGTTCAACACATAGCATTCCCAGCATCCCTGTGGATGTGCACAGCCCAGTAAAGCCATGTCTCCCCGATCTGGTGGAGGCATCTGTTGCAACTGCACTACTGTTCCCCCAAATGGCATCACCAGCATCTATGTGGATGTGCACAGCATAGTAAAGTCCAGGGGCCCTGTTGTCTCGTCACCTGATCAGCCACAGAAAATTCATCAGTCAATTGCTCACCTATCAAATAGCGCCAAGTGGTACAATGTGATTGGGCAATCCATCCATTTAATAAGGATATGTAGTGCACGACATAGTCTCTATGTAGCTCTATGTAGCAGTGTGTTTTGGTGTGCTCCTTTGTTTGCTTTACCAGTCCTTCTGCAGTCATTTTTGTTACCAACAGTGACCCGGCCTGATTTCTGCCTTTGCTTGGACTCCCAGATCATAGAATGTCCCTGACCACCAGATTGTCCTGACTTGTCCATGTATACCCTACCTCTTTACCTTTTAATTCTATCAAGAAATCTGCTCACTGTGGACAATGCCATCACTATCTTACTTCCTTGATTCCTATTTGTCAATCATTGCAGTTTATGTGAGTTAAAAACCCAATCACAATCGCATCTCTTTTGATGTTATACAGCCATCAACATTTAATGTCATTATATTGTATATTTACAAAGATTATATTATGGAATAATCAAGGCTTTGAAATAAACAATATTTGAAAAAATACAAAATATTTTATAAAGTTAATAATTGCATCTTGATATTTTATTAGAGCATCGTATATATAGAAGACAATAAGATGAAATTTAAAAAGTGCAGATAATGTTTGTTCTTAAGAACAAATACCTGGGAGGGTATCTACCAAAACACACCCACATAGGCCATACAAACATACAGTATGTCAGTGCATGTGCTATTGTTTGAAGGAAATTATTCAGACACAAAAAAGGGCTGTTTTTTTTTTAACATGGATAGTGTTCTGCCTGGCGTGCGGATCCTAAAGCTTCATTAAATAATTCAGAATGAGTATACAGATCAAAAAGTCCCTCTCTGCATATTGGATCACTACAATGCTCTCTCAAGACAGAAATGTCTTCATAAAATTCCAGATTAAGCAAACAATTTACATTTGCATAGATATGTTTGTAGTAGTACATTGCAGTGGAAAAAGAATAAATGGGGACCCCAGAATTAAAGGCACAGCACCACCTTTTAGTAAAGAGAAGAATATCCAAGTTTCTAGGGAACTAAAGCTGGGTACACGCATGTAGATATGGGCCAGATCGATAGCCACTTTGAGCGCAGTGTGCGCTTACGGCCATCTATCTGGCCATATCTAATGCGGCTATCCTTGTTTTCGAGTGGGACAGGAAATCGGATCGGAAATCAGGAAATTGGGCATAACTGTAAATCACGGTCAGTTGCTTTGCATGGCAACTGCAGGTCTCCATGCAAAGCATCGGCTGAGCTGGAGAGACAGCAGAGCTCCTCCGATATCTGACAGCAGCATGATAACGGCATAACACTGCTGCAAGGAACATCAGACGGCTCCAATATCGAGCTGTGTGTTACCTGCTTAATGAAGGAGTTTCTTATGACTGAAGCCTCCCATACCCCTTTAGATCACTGCATACAATTTCCATTAGATGTACCAACAACTATGTAGTGCCGGGTCCTCCCTGATAGAATACATAGTGATTGGAAGGAATAGAAAGGTCATCATATGGTTGTGGTAGAACAAAAGTAGATTGTACAGAAATTGTATGGTTAGATTGTAAGGTGTATGGGGGGCTTATGAGATTAGTAAGAAAAGATATGCATCCCAACTTGAAGTTTACCATTTACTTTCTAACAATGCTGATATACCAGCTGTGTATTGCTCCTGCAGAACAAGCATGAAGCAAGTAAACATGAATAATGGCAACATTTCTTATTTGTGAACTTATGATACAGTGACTTATAAGCACTGAAGTCATTACATGAACATGATAGCCAAGCAACTAGCATTTGAAGAGTAGCACATATCTTCCCCCTGGTGGACAAAAGTAAATGTACAGAAAATTTAGGATCTACAGCTTAGTAATAATGGTGTAAAAACAGATGTCATATATGCAATATATTTATACAGAAATAATATCACAGATAGTGCTCTGACCCAGTTAGATCACATGATGACATGTCAACAGGAAACACAAAGAAGATTTGGCATAGTATACACCAGCAGATCAACTGCCAAATTAGCATTTTCATAGTTTCCAGAGAGTCCAACCCACTGTCTTTCTTCTCTTTCCATATGCTTTCTGTGTCCAATAAATGTTCGTACACTTGCTTAAGATGAATCGGCAATAAACAAAGGCCGCAGGCTCTTAGTGTGTGGGACTATAAAATGATGTCATGCTGACTGAATTTAAAAAACGAGGAAAAGGACAAGCTGGAGAAGGTGGGAAGGGGTTTGAATGCGATAGGAAGAGTCTGGTAAATGGTGGTATCTGGTGGTTTGTACTTGGGCACATGTGAGGGTGTTGCGCAGCGTACGGATAGGATGGAATAGGTGGAATAAACTGTGGACCAGGACTCTGAGAACAATTTTGTGTACTGCAGGCTCTGGCTTCTGACATTCCTGGAGGCTGCTGCTTCTTCCACTTTGTTCTCCGGTTCTGAAACCAGATCTTCACTTGAGTCTCTGTTAGGTGTAGGTTCAGAGCCAGGCTGAGCCGTTCACACACTGACAAATATCGGCTACTTTGAAAGCGACTTTCAAGAGCCACAAGTTGTTCATATGTAAAGGCAGTCCGGGCTCGCCGAGGTTTAGAGCTTCCCACAGGGACTTTTGTGGTCTCTTGATTTTCTGGGTTCGCCATCTCTTCTTTTCTAGATTCTGACTCTAAAGAAGGCCCTGGATCATCTTCTGGTCCTGATGCAATGTCTGTGGTCACATCTGGTAAAGGTAGAAAAGAGTAAAAATGAGTACTGCTTTGTGTTCCTAACAAGGAAAATATAATATTAAAGAACACCTATGAACAATAAAATATATAAAACTACAAAGCTGACACAGATAAAGGTTTTATATTCTAAGCTTTTTTTTACCAGCTAGTGGTTCGCTGACCTATGACAAGCATACAAACCAAAGGTTTAGACTTCAGTAGCTTCCTGCATGATCTAAGTTATTGATGCATTAGGTAGCGAAACCAGAATTGCAAGCAAAGCCCTGTAGCTTGCATTTTTACAATGCATCTGCAACGACAACCTATATGTTTTAAAGTGAAAACCTCCCTTTAACCTCCCTTGCAAGGTCCAGATTTCTGTACCAAAGGCGCACCATAGACCCTAATGGAATTTTTTTAATGTTGTAGGCCTGTAACTTCCC
This sequence comes from Ptychadena robeensis, assembly GCA_036250615.1. NCBI lineage: Eukaryota > Metazoa > Chordata > Amphibia > Anura > Ptychadenidae > Ptychadena > Ptychadena robeensis. The sequence continues at coordinate 54,158,516 of CM070037.1, read as the reverse complement.
AAAATATGTCCATACAAGGGTCTAATAGACATCCTGAATATAATAATGTTTGAAACAATTAAATTAAAAGGTATCATCTGAATGATAAAATCTCTAAAATACTTATTTGGTATGAAAGATTTCAAAACAGTATGTATTCATATTTATGTTTTGTTTATAATAAAATTAATATTACAATTGGAAATGTGTTTTTTTTTTTACTTTAAATTGTATTGGACACAGTTATCACTGTGTCCAGTACAATTCTCTTTGGCACTCTCTCTCCTCTGGTGTGATGAACACACCAGGTGATGTAGGGTTAACTTCAAAGGGCACATTTGGTGAATCACACTGAAACAGTCTTCTGCATAGAAAACTGTTTCTTGTGTGATTTACATTTGAATCTCCTGACCCCCCCACCCAGATGTGACATCATCAACGTACTGATAGGACAGCGCTGGACAAGATGGTGACGTCAAAAGCTCTAGGGGGGTTAAGAGACACACCACTTTTTTTTATTTTGTGCATCTGTAAAGCTGGTCATACACCTTTAGATCTTTATGTTAGATATCCTTTAGATCTACCAACAACTATGTAGGGCCTCTGCGATTGAAAACAGGTAGACTTGATCGTTTAGAAAGCCCCTCATATAACATGGTTTTGGTAGAACAGGAGATCTAAAGAAAATCTGACAGAGAAATCTAAAGGTGTATGGGGGCCCTAAGTCAACACACATTTCAGAATATTCTTTTTGATAACTTTGTAGCTCCTCAGTAGTTGTATGGTATTGTATAGAGAATATTCCTGTGCTGTCTGCGGTGACCTGTGTCCCTGATGGCTAGATGACAGGGCAAGCACAGGCTAGTGGGATTTATTAGGCAGTGTTATTAAGGAGAAATTGCTCGCTTTCTAGTCCTGATGAAGTGACCGTCCTGCGATGAGAATCAATAGCTGTCATCTCTGCCATACAGGGTCTTCTCATCAGACAGGAAACCTGCGCACAGAGATAGGCAGCTACCAGTAATGGGATATTGATCATTGCCAGGGACAGCAGCCTTACAACTAAACCTACCTGCCCCTGCTTCCCACAGGGGCCAGAGCAATTATAGGGGCCCTTCGACTCCAAGTAATACACAGGATTTATCTTCGCTATCATGGATATTAAGGACATTGTCGTTGTCCCTGGATTTCAGGGATGGTCGCAGGTTTGTCCTAACTGTCCATGAAAATGTTTGTGATTTTAAGAACCAATAGTTTTAACATGGTATTCCTCTTACAGTACATAAAAGATCTCATTCTATTTTAAAATAAATATGTCATTCTATCTTATTCTACCATCTTTAAATATTCTGTTGTCTTTCATTAATGTACTGTATACCGGTACATATTTGAAAGCATTTTTAAGTCATAAATAAAATCATACATGGTCATTTTAATTGTTAATTGCATTTTAGTGTCCTCCCCAGACAATAGCATCCAAAACAAACTAAGTTATAAAATATTTACATCCATGTTTAGATTACAGTAAGCTTAACTAAAGGGTATAGTCTTCACATGTAGTTGTATCCTAAAACCCAGAACACTGAAAGTGAAGACTAAAAGAATATTAATAATTTATATATATACCAATGTCCCTGTTATTCTGGTTCTGTTAATAAATGAATATGATTATAGATTCAAATAAATTTTTGAGTCCAGTGCCTTAAAAGCCTATTAATGGCATTTTTTTTAAAGAATATTAATAACTTTTACAAAGAATTGACAGAACTTCTAATAATACATGCCAATTTGCAAACAAAAGCTTATGTAGTGGCATCAGACTTTCTTTAAAATGTGACCTGCTACACCATATTTCTTCAACTATAATTGTTCTCTAAATCACTATCCATGTGTTTTTTAAATTAACTTCTGTCTTTTTTTACAATGGGTGCAAGTTAAAAGTATTTTTTCCTAACTGTAATTGTAAACATGTTTGGTTTTTTTATTTTTAAAGCAGTTCAAAACTCACTTACAATATAGCCAAGAAACATAACTGACAAAATCAATGTTTATTTTCATTATTTTAATTTATTCCTATCAATAACATTGGAGACTGGTAGCAACGTCTCTGAGAATCTTCCAGTGTCTACAGAACATTAAGTCACATGTCCTAAACTACAGATAGACACCCTGTTACCTTCCATCTATCCTAGAGACAACATTTTTATGTTTGTAGAGTAAAAGTAGAATAGCAACAAGTAGCCTTTGGCTGTTACGCAATAAAACAAATGTACTTTGTATGAGGATAGAACAGATTGTAACTGATCACAATCTACACTTAAAATGATGAGTGACTATCACATGTTACTGACTGGTCAGCTTAAAAAAAACTTGCTCAGGTAAAAAGTTTTAGCTTCTATATAAGCATTACTGCCATGCAATATATATTTTGTATGATTTTTAATGGGAAACAGTTGTCCCTCAAAGACAGAATAAAGGTATTTTTACATATAGATGGTGCTCATTGCCCGAAAATGTGCCACATCTGCAATATCTACAGAACCTTCAATTAACAGTTTACAGCCCCACCATCTTACCTATTTCTTTCTCGAACTCCTGGGAATTCTCTTTTATTGGTCCCTTGTCTACAACTTGATTCAGAATGTCCACAATGGAGAAAGGAGTGTGGAGATGTTTCCGATTAGTGTGAACTTTTTCTTCTGAGCTACCACAGTTCAGCATGCTGCAGGAACTTGCCACACACTGGTATCTGGAGTCCTACTCTAGTATCCTGTGAATGTGATGGAGAGAATTGACTAAGGCAAATCCAAATCAGGTCTGGGGCTCTGCTGATCTTTCCAGTACCCTCAGTGTCTGAATGTCTATGATGACAGGTGTCTATATGTGTCTCAGCTTTAATGGGCATCCCATAGAGGAGGAGACACAGCAAGCAGCCACAAGACAGGGGAGGAGATGACACTAAACTGGAAAGAGCACGGTGACAAGACAGGAGGCGGAGGAGAGAAGTCTATTTATCTTGGGTACCCAGTCCATTTATTTGTCCTTGGTGTCCTGCTATTGTACTCATTCATTGCCACAATTACCATGCATTTACACTACTCCATCCTGTAATGCAGCTCTTTCATCTCGCATCTGCCCCTCATTTCAATCATCTATTTAATTCTTCATCCATTTGGTCCTAATCTCTAAATTAGTGTTGGTTGGTTAGTTATAATGTGAATTTCAAGGTATGGATTAAACCAAAGACATAAACTCTCACCAGATTTCTAGATTGATGTCAGATTCGAATCATCCACAATAAAAACAAAACATCTCAATGTTTTGTTTTTTTAGAAAGATGAAGGTGTATCACTAGTCTTACAGGAATTTAATGGATGTCACAGAGATTTAGAGAAAAATGTCATTAACTGGTATACAAGTAACATGGGAGAGCACGAACATGACTATAGTCCTCTATTTAAATAGTAATTTTGTGTTATATAAATTGTAAAAAGAGAATAAAAAAGCCTGAACACAATATGATTTGATAACATCTCATCTGATATACATTGAAATTGTTGCTGAGCATGTCTGAATGGTTTTATATTTATAGTTAATGGTGCTGATTAAGAATATGACTTTGGTTTTGCTAGATTGGCTCTAGTTTCTGAATTATTTAATAGTTAATTAATTTGTTAACCTAAGATTAATTCCCTGGGCGTTACAGGCTTTTCACAACATTTTCTATGGCAATCAACGTGCAGTACAGTGCACTCCGCCCTGATTGCCGGATCTCCCCCCAGCCCTCTACACACTGCTGGTGTCAATAAGATGCGACGGTGTGTGGGGAGAAAAGTGACTCCCCTCCATTAACATGGAGGTCTATGGCACCGCCCCCTTCGGCATAACCGATGACGTCAAAGACATGGGGCCGGAAAGGCTGGCGGCTGTGCCCGATCCCGGTTAGGGAGATTAATTAACTTTTGTCCATTGCCATACGTTCTACGTATGTTTTACAAACCACATGTGGTGCCCAAGACTTATCCTGGTCTCCAAGCTGTACCTCAAATTACGCCAGGTGTATCCTGTGACCCTTTCCAAGTTATATTTGTACTTTACTGTACAGTTTGGAAATATGTGTAGTTCATTAAATAAAAAAATTTAAATACAAAGTACAAAGTCTATGATATTCTCTTTTTTAACAATGTACTCTCCACAGATATAGCAGAATACATCAGGATTATTGATGCAGGATCTTGAATTCATAATTTACATATATTTTTATACTTTTTAAGACAAAATAGATTGAAATACATAGTATGTGAATGAAACTTTAGCATGTGTCTATACACTAGCAGTACCCATTTTCTGAAGCCACTGACCAATTTATGGAGAGACACATTATGCAATCTGGCTCTAACAACTTGCCCATGAGTACCTATTTAGATATGGAAGGAGGGATAAGTCTGTGCCATATTTTTATTGCAATGCTGAATGTTAATGTAAATACACAACTCATGCTATCTAAATAGCCTCAATTCACCCAGCAGGGTGTTCAGAGAATGGGTACTGCTAGTGCTAATACAGATTTCCCTCTTGCCAGTGGTCTTTTGGTTTGCCTGGAGGCAATGGAACAATTCCAGCCTCCTGGGATGTAGAGCTTTTGCTCCTAGGATGTTTGGAACTAAAAAAAAATATTTTTTACATATTCAGACCATAATATGCACAGACATTTTCCTATTTACTGAGAAAAGTGGGTGTATTATAGTGCAAGAAATAAGGCACCTAAAACACTGTTAAATAGTAAAAATACAGACCTAAAGCTATTACATTTGTTAACACAAATTGGGGTATGCATTATTTTCATGTTTGTCTATTATAAAAAAAAAACTAGAACTGATTAAGCAAAAGCAATGCAATTTATGAATTCAGCACCCCCAAAATACGATAATAAACAACTGTGTAATAGGTAATGATCTTCACCCAACCTGTACACCACAGAATTGTACTTGCTGGTCACTTGATCCAAACCTAAAGTTGGGTATTCGTTTAGATTTGCGGCTGATTTTGCTGGCGATCGACCACTGTGCACGCTCCCGGCGGTCAATCTGTGGCGAAATCGGCCGCAAATCTAAAGCTTAAAAGTTACATTTGGCCATAAATTGGCAGGGAAATTGTTCTAAGAAATTCCAGACATGTCTGGAATTTCTTATATCGATCCCATTACTTTGAATGGGGACCAGCAGTCCAATTACTTGGTACTAAGGAGTCACTGCCCTGCTAGCTGTATAAAGTTTGGCATCTCTAATTTGGAAAGTAATCTCTACCGTAGACATGGCCTAAAAAAGAAGTGAGAAATTGGACAGAGGATGTAGCACAAATGCATTGATTTCTCTCGCCAAGTGCATGGTTCACCACCAACACCCTAGGAAACATCTACCTTAAACTGAAGTCTTAAGCTAGACATACATGGCTTGATTTTCCATGCGATGAAACGGAATGTGATCAATTCATAACCGATGGACTCCTTTTCCATAGTTCTGTGTGCATGCTGAATAGTACCATTGGATACAAATCGAAATACCAAGAAAACCCGGCAGATACTTCAACGATCGACTGAAATTAACTAACATGTCTGATCACTGCTGGATCGGTTTTTGTTTGGATTACATTTGGTTGACTGATTCTACTAACAAGAAATAAATTTTTAAGTCGATCAAACAGAAAAAATCGTACCATGTATGGGCACCTTTAGCTTTAATGCTATCATAGTTTCAAAGTAAACACGTTGATCGAAAAAGCGAACGATTTTGAAGTTGATCGTATGGAAATTAATTCCTGCCCAGCTGGTGCGATCAAAGACAAACAAAGTAATTGTCATTGAACATAAAATCAATTGAAAAGCGATCATGTTGGTCAATTTTGGTCAATCGTACAAATGGAATCGATTCCTATAAAGGATCTAATTTCTCTAAATAAATGGATTCCTTTAAAAAAATTGGTTTAGTCCACATTTGCAAGAAAATCGTATCGCAAAATAATCAACCTGAGTCATATCTCTAAATTATGCAGGCAGAGCAAATGTAGCATTCTTCCAAATCAATATTTAAATCAATAAATCATGTGTCTTGAGGAAATAATCTACTTCCTCATCCAATGTACTAAGTTCTTTAAAGGCCCTATAAACCAGAACTATATTATCACTGCTTCATGATGAATATTCTGAACACAATATAATACATTTTATTGTATTAACATCATTTCTTCCTGAGATGAACTGTACCTTCTTATATATTCTGCCATCTTTTAATTGCATTGATCTTGGGTGTGTTTCACCCCCGACCTGTCCTGATGACTCCAGCAAGCTGAAATCGATATTCTTAGCATGTGGCGAGCTCTGATAAGGACGTAGTGCACCGCTTGGTCTTCAGAGGAGCGGTGGACAGGAAGTTGTACTAGACATCATGTATATCAGCTGGTACTGTAGCTTGTACCTACAAGAAGAACACATCAGCAGCTTCCAGGATAATCAACTACCTGTCAATTGTCATTTTT